>JAJOZX010006191.1:7500-130000 GCA_023014485.1 Bathynomus jamesi
AGAAGTTTCTCCGTTCTTGATCGAATTACATCATATTTAAGAAACACAATGACTCAAGAACTGCTCTCGTCCCTGGCTAGGATTTCAATTGAAAAATAAATACTTATTGATTTAGAAAGCAAAAAGGAATTACATAACCGAATATTAAAGGAATTTGCTTTAAAATCAAGACGCTTGGACTTTATGTTCAAGTAAATAAAATTAAAATAATTTTTTTTACCGAGGTATGTATTAATTTATTTTATTGATAATCTTAAGTTATTGTCATGCATTTAAATGTCGGCTCATATGTAAACTTGAAAATTTAAAAAGAGCCCGAGTAGTCTTGAAGAGCTGGAGTCGCCACTGATATATATATATATATATATATATATATATTATACACGGTGAACCAAAAGTAGGTGGACAGTAGGTTGAATACGGTTTGTGTTATATTATATTATAATTATGGTGTTCATTATAACTATGGTGTTTGTGTTATATTATATTAAATATTATAACTAAATTTATTTAAATTTAATTTTGTATTATAGTATACAAAAAAATTAAATATGTATTCTCAAAATAAACGTTATCATTTACTGTCCACCTACATTTGGTTCACCCTATATATATATATATATATATATATATTATATATATATATATATATATATATATATACAGGGTGGGCCGTAAGTTTCCATACATAGGAAAAATTAAACGTTTGTTTTTATGTTTCAGATACCCTAAGAATATGCGTTTGACGAAAGAGCAACGAATTGAAATCATACTGATGGCTGGGTCGGGAAGCAGTCGCATGGTTGCAATGAACTTTAACAGACAACATGGAACGAACATCACACACGACACTGTGGCAAAACTTATTAACAAGTTTCAGAAAACTGGAAATGTTGCAGATCAACCGCGAAGTGGTCCAAGACGTACAGCCACCGATGAAGACACAACAGCTACGATACTTACAGCGCTTACACGGAGTCCCAGAAAAAGTACACGACGGTTGTCTGCAGAAAGTGGTGTCAGCAGATCGAGTATCAGGCGCATTTTGAAAGCAAACAATGGCATCCATACAAATTGCATATGGCACAGCATTTGAGTGAAGACGACCCGGATAGACGGATGGAATTCTGTGAATGGGCATTAACCAAAGTGAACGAGGATGCAAACTTTTCAACTAAGATCTTGTTTACTGATGAAGCAAATTTTTACGTCAATGGAGAGGTTAATCTGCAAAACATACGTTATTGGAGTAATGCTAACCCTAACTGGCTGAGTCCGACGAAGATGCAAGGTGCCGGTAAAGTGATGGTGTGGGCCGGGATATGGGGTGACAGAATTATTGGACCAATTTTGTCAGTGGAAATCTTAATGCCGAAAGGTATCTTAACATGTTGCAAGAAGAGATTTTCCCATCCCTGCTAAACGAGGAAGGTAACTTCCCAGTTTACTTCCAGCAAGATGGAGCTCCACCTCATTATGGTCTTCACGTGCGTCGGTATTTGAATCAGCAGTTTCCGGATGCTTGGATTGGTCGGCGTGGTCCTGTGGAGTGGCCTCCCAGATCCCCAGATCTCACCCCCCTTGATTTCTACTTTGGCACTTGAAGGCAATCGGTGTGTGTATCAGGAAAAGATACGAGACATAAATCATCTAAAGGAACGTATCACCAACGCCATTACAAGCATAACGTCAACTGTGCTAATTGTTCGCAACAGTGGGGAACACGTATTGAAATGTGTTTTCAAAACAATGGCAACCATGTAGAGCATATTATATAAATAAAAATGGTTGTCCATAAAAAAATGTTTATTTTTCCTATGTATGGAAACTTACGGCCCACCCTGTATATATATATACAAAAGAGATTTGTCCCGAAATGGGAAATCGCCACTGACAGCCCTATACTAAACATGAGAAATCCGCATTGCCCGTTATAAGATAAATTCACTATCGCTAAAACTAAAGTGTTAGTCACAAACAAAACTTTCGGATCACCTGAAGATCAGGGCCCCCAGCCTTTAGTTAGCCTTATAAGGCTAACTAACGAAAATATCACGACCTAACCTAACCAATCGTTAGGTCAACTGTACGCCCTCAACGACTGGTTAGGTTAGGTCGTTATATTTTCGTTAGTTAGCCTTATAAAGCTAACTAAGGAAGGCTGGGGGACCTGATCTTCAGGTGATCCAAACTTTCTAGTCCGTAACAAACGAACTTCACATATTTACGCGCTAACCTGAGAAGCGATGAATACGACGAAGCTCAGAGAGGACGAATACCGTTGTTAATTCCCTCCTGACTTTAAGAAATAAAATATTTTGTGTTGTATTACAAGGACAACCACCTCAAAATAA
This sequence comes from Bathynomus jamesi, assembly GCA_023014485.1. Lineage (NCBI taxonomy): Eukaryota > Metazoa > Arthropoda > Malacostraca > Isopoda > Cirolanidae > Bathynomus > Bathynomus jamesi. The sequence continues at coordinate 9,855 of JAJOZX010006191.1, forward strand.
CTCTTTTTCTCAGCCGAAAAACTTAATAAGTATACATATTTCACGTAGAATTTGCCTTCGATATCTTAAGGGGACCTGCTAAATCAATGAAAAAAGGATATCCGCTGGAAAGTACCGCCCCATTATTGCATATATCGCATAGTCTAATATGGGCATAAATATGAAGACAGTGTTGGGTTTGCAAAAATTGGGGGTTTATTAATAATATAAAATATAATAGACTTTTGACATAATGAAAGACATTAGTTAAGGTTTGGAAGATACTATATTATATCCAAGTAGGCCTCAGGTAAACCCCAGGAAAGGCTACGTAACTTTTTGCACGTAAACATCTGAACAGACCTCAACATGATCTTACTGGAACACGTGACATTCTTTTTATTAAACCAATGGAGATGAGAATATCAGTCACGTGATACCACACCTTTATTTCATCCAATCCTAAATTTGTAAATAGTGTTTCTGTTCAAATAGTTCTTAGAATATATAATGAAATTAAATAATTTAATACTGCAATATAAATCAAATATGTTATTTAAATATAAAACTGTCAAGAATGTGCAAAACTCTTAAAATATTGTAATTAAAGTTGCTTGTAAGTTCAAGGATCAAATGGAAAAAAGATGTAAGAATATATTTCCCAACGCGAGATGAAAACCTGAAATTTTGAGCCTGGAGGGGGAGAGAGCACGTGCATGAAATCAGTTAGAGAGTGGACAATAGGTTGAGAGAGAGAGAGAGAGAGAGAGAGAGAGAGAGAGAGAGAGAGAGAGAGAGAGAGAGAGAGAGAGAGAGAGAGCTGTGACAGGAAGTCAGACGAAAATATCTTATTTGCATTCCCTTGTTATTTTTTTTAGTTTAATATCTCCACCCAGCCCGTGGAAAATGGGACCTTCTTTTAAAACGAACTTCAGCCAGTAAATTCAATTTCATTTTTCCCTGGAACTTACAAAAGGCAATTCTCTCTTCAGGCCCGAGGCTATACTCCCGTTTCACTAGCCTACTTCATATTCGCGATGAAGGTCTACTTTCCCCTTCTTTTATTATATAACCTAAGTGTAATTTAACCTGTGAATGAAATTTAAGATTAAAAGTTAAAATTTTGTGGTGTTTCATAACAAATAGTGGAAGTCATATTTGTCGTTAAAATTTGTGACAGAGACACGATCATTAATACAAAGTGGAAAACGTTGAACAGTTAAAATAGGTTTACTTAGCTGAAGTGAGTAATCATACGACGAAAAGCATAAGAGTTATAATTGTCCGCTTTACCATCTGTGCAGTTAAATAAGTACTTGTGAATTTTGTGTAGATGGCAAAATTATCCGTAGGTAACATTCCGAATTTGTGAAAAACGTTATAGACTTGTTCTAATACCCGTCATAACAATGTTCAGATATGTTCATCGTGACCCTCATTTCTCAAATTACGTTGCCACCAACCCACGAACGGAACAGCCACCACCGACCAACATCATTTGGTGTCACTCGGGGAAAGGATGTCACCCCGGGCGAAACCCCAAACTCAACAGCAGCTCAGCTTTGCTTTCTTTTTTTGAAGTTCTTATCTAGCTTGTTATTATATTTTCCGTGTCGTTGATGTTCCTCGTTATCAGTGAATTGTTACATCCTATTTGCCACCTAATTTTACTTCTACTCGCTTTATAACGTTATAAATCTCCTCGTACGACAGCGTTACATGAACAAAATCGAATTTCACAGTGTCGACGTTCGACCTTATGTAAGTATGTACATTTCAGCTTTTAAACTGATGTGAGAGTTTCAACGAAAATGACTGATCTAACCTGACGATACCTAACCGAACATAGTGTAATATAACCGAACTTAACCTAACCTAAGTTAAACTAACTTTTTAGTATCGACATTACGCTTCTCTACTTTGTTCCGCTACCCGGTATGAAAGTGAACATTGCTCACACAGCTGAACTACATACGATGCTACGAGTAGTTGATATTACTTCCTTCCATTCTTTCTTTTTTTCCAAAGAACCTTCGTAAAAATGTAGAAAAAAAAACAAGAAAAGTTTGAAAATAAGAAGAGGAAAGTTGGAAGTTGTATAAAGAAAAGTTTGGCGCAAGAATTTAAAAGGTATTGTATGAAGATGAGAAAAATGTAATAAAACTTTTAGAAATTATGAAGCTCGAAACTGGAACCTCAAAGGGGAATAACTTTTTAATAAAGTGTGTGTGTGTATATATATATTCATTTTTATGTTGGAAGGAGGGGGCCAAGGGCGATCGCCCGCAAAAGTGACCCCTCCACAGAAAAAGGAGAGAGAGCCGAAAACAGTCTCTCCAAGGCTCGATGATGCCACTTTTATTTTTTATAAATTTTAAAAAGATTGTGTAGTGTACAGTATAAGATGCATGTACAGTATGAGTAGTGAAGAATAGAGGAGAAATATGTGTTTGAGAGCATGCTGAACTGCTCACAGGGTAGATGAGACAAGGAAAAAGATCAGTTAAGGAGGACAGTGACAAGAGAAACGGGAGTTCCAGCACTCCCTGTCTCCTGCCAATATATATATATATATATATATATATATATATATATATATATTATATATATATATATATATATATTTCATCCTAAAGGCTGTAATCAGCCAGCTGATATAAGGTTTAAAATGAATGGTGAAGTAATTGAGGAAGTACAAGAGTTTAAGTATTTGGGTCAAACTATTACCAGCTCCTTGAGTGATGACTCGGATATAAGAAAATCTCGAAGCCTGTGTGCTAAAGCGAATATGACCATAAGGAACTTTCGATTCTGTACAAGTGAAGCTAAAGACACTCTTTCGTACTTTCTGCAGTAATATATACGGACAGCAACTCTGGGTGAATTATAAAAAAGGTTCTGGCAGAACCCTACATTTGCTGTACAACAGGTCTTTTAGACTCTTACATAAATTACTCCCGAGATGCTCAGCTTCGCAAATGTTTGCTACCCGCAATGTCCCGAGCTTCCCGGAGGTAACAAGACGTGCTCAACACAGTCTAATGCAAAGAATTAAAAAATCAACCAACCCGATCATCCAAGCTATCCATGAGTCCTGCCATTTATCCTCTAAGCTATGGACTTCTTGGTACGAAAACGTCTGTCTGTAGCTGCAATTAACTTCGACAGTGCAGTATTATTTCTAATCAATTGTATATATTTCTATCCTTAGTATATGAACTGTCATTGTATTAATAATATTTGTCATATGGACTATAGTCTGCCAATAAATCTTTTCATTTTCATTTTATATATATATATATATATATATATATATATATATATATATACACAAACTCAGAATGGTTCCCTGAGAACATTATATGTTAAACACAGACCGTGCATGGAACAAGGAACTCTTCTGGGAAAATTAAATCCACTATAGTCCGAATAAGTAATGGTATTCGGACTATAGTGGATTTAATTTTCCCAGAAGAGTTCCTTGTTCCATGCACGGTCTGTGTTTAACATATATATATATATATATATATATATATACCGGGTTGCTCGGAAAAAAGTAAGGTATTGCTTTTAAGATTTTATTTCAGTTTTATTTTTGAAAAATGTGCAACAAAGATAAATTGAGTATATTACAAAACAAATATTATAAAGACATATAGAAGTGCTACATATAAAAGCAAATCATTTATTTAAATCGTTATAAAAGCAAGCAAATCTTGACAATAGTAAATATAATAGTTGATAAAAGTAATAGCTTACTTTTTCTGGGCAACCCGGTATATATATATATATAATATATATATATATATATATATATATATATATATATATATATATATATATATATATATATTCCTTGATAATAAAAACCCACTCTGATAGACAGAGTTTATTTCCACAACAGTTTCGATGCCCACTGGCATCCTCTTCGGGTTTTTATTATCATATTTTGACCTTCACGTAGAAAAGTGAAGTTTTTTGCATTTATATATTCCTTCTTTCTTTGCTTAACCGCCGATTTGTACCTAGAGTGGTACATATCTCGGCGAGACAGTGGGTAGGTGGTGTCGCTGAGGTGGGTGTATTGTACTAGGGGTGTGTGTGAGAAGGTTCAGTTAATGAATATGTGGGAGGAGGGGTATGGATTTAGATGCAGTGAAGTAGTTGAGAATGGGTGAAGTAAGAAAAAATCGCTTCCGTTGAAAAGTGGGGGCCTTCGGCGAGTATGGACTGGAGAAGCTCGGACGTAGGAATGCGGGACAGGTAAGGGAAACAGCTATGGCGGAGGTCGGGACAAATTCGGGCATTCGACCAGGAGGTGGACAACGGTGATAGGGGTATGGTAGGTGGGGCAGAGCGGGGCTGGCAATTTAGCCATAAGGTGACCATGTGTACAACGTGTGTCTCCTAGGCGGAGACGGGCTAGAATTAATATCAAAGTTGTGGTTTGATCCGGTGAAGTTTGTTGTTTGTGGCCTGGTCCCATTCCCGCTGCCAGATGGAACGGAAGTGGGAGCAGAGAGTCGGAAGAAATCAGTGAATGGGAGGGGCCGGGTGGAGACTGGCAGTAAGCAAGCAGTTTTCGCCTCCTCATTACCCCGAATACCGACATGGGGGACCCAGCAGAAGGCGACCATCTTGTGTTGGGACGCCGTTAAGGAGTGGAAGGTTTGTGGGATGGTGCGATATATATATATATATATATATGATGAATAAAACCACGATGGAAAAGAAACACAAAGTGGTGCTCAAGCGCTTTCGTCTAATGACATCCTCAGTGTTCCTGAGGATGTCATTAGACGAAAGCGCTTGAGCACCACTTTGTGTTTCTTTTCCCTTCGTGGTTTTATTCATCATAAATATTTTTCACGTGTCACTTTCGTGAAATAATTTTCATATATACATATATATATATATATGTATATATACAGGGTGTCCGAGAATTATCTGTACAAATTTTGGCTCTTATTAAAAGTCAACCATGAAGTGTAGAAATTCCAGTGTTGTCCCATTTTACAGAGAATCTCATTAAGTTTTTTCTGATACCAAGTTTTGACAAGTTTTTTTTAGAAATTCCAGTGTGTCCGAACATTATCTGTACAATTTCATCTTTTAATAAAATTCTTGATAACACACGTAAAATTCTTAAACAAGATTATTTAGAATCTGTATTTTCAAAAGTTTCTTTTATTAAAGTAACGTTGTTACAAACATTCGATATGTGCACCATTAGTGATTCGCAAAACATCCAATCGATACTCCAAATGTTGCCATGTACGCTGCAGCATATCCACATCAATTCGCTCAATAGCAGCTGTGATTCTTGCTTTTAAATCATCAATGTCTGTCACCCGCGTACATTTCTAAAAAACTTGTCAAAACTTGTTATCAGAAAAAACTTAGAGATTCTCTGTAAAATGGGACAAACTGGAATTTCTACACTTCATGGTTGACTTTTAATAACAGCCAAAAATTGTACAGATAATTCTCGGACACCCTGTGTATATATATATATATATATATATATATATATATACTGTGTGTGTGTGTATTATATTATATTTACTAATCTCGTATTCCAGTGAATTGGGGTGGGAAGACAGAAATAGGTGGTATACATCTGTACATATATATATGGGATCCAAGGTGCGGTCGCTTCATTTCCTCAAACGTTTTTTCATTTATCTATTTATGTTATAATAATTATAATAATGACAGCCAAAATAACAACGAAATTTGTATAATGAATAGGAACAAACATTGTTTAAAAATACGACAGATACCAACAATTCTAAAATACAGTGGCCTTTTTCAGTTAAAAAAACCAGCTAATAATATAATTTTCATCTTTGTGACTTCCACGTAAAGTTTGAGAGGTATTTTAAATCATGGAAAAATGAAACGAGATGTGCCCTTAGTTCCTCCTCTCTTTGGCTGAAGCAGCCTAAGAAATTGGGAAGGGGTACAGTGACGATCCCCCTGTACGTAATGTAGTCGACTCGACCCAGTTCTACTTTTAAAAGGGACTTATTTTTCCCGGTTGGCGTGGTCCCCGCGCGCCTCAGTTCCCTTTGGCGGACGAAAGCCATAAAACGGAACTATCAACCAACCCATTGTCGTTGAAGGCTGTTAGGCGAAAAAAGAAAAAATACCGAACCAAAGTTTGGAACCTTGACTGTCATTAATCAAAGCTATTCAAACCTTTTTCGTTCCCTGAAATTTGTACAAAAGCATCAGTTTTCAAACTTGTAGAATGATAAAAGTATCTTTAAAGGCTTCAAACGAACTTTGATTTTGGACAAACTTTTTTATTACCAACAAGAAAAATAAAAACTTGCACCGAACATACTGTATGTACTCTCGCCTTCAACAAACTTTTATTTTATTGTGGTTAATATTAAGCGATTCTTAAACTTCATTATTTTATAATGTTAAATTTAATCATATACGAGTATATATATACCTTTCAACCTTTCAAAGATTCCGCGCGATGATTCCTCATTCACGAAGGTCAAGCTTGTCGCCCCTCCTCTCGAGTTGGCCTGTGAAGTAGTGAGTTGGTTTCTTGTACTCTCCACCTCTCCCCGGCTCATCGGGGATTATTCTGAGCCAGGCGTCTACTCTTCTTTTGAAGATGTCCACTGCAACACCATTCGTGCTCCTTAGGTCTTTGGGCAGTTGATTAAACAGTTTTGGTCCTCTCACAACAAAACTACTTTCTTTCAGGGTTAAGGATATTCCCTGTCTAGCCTTTAATTTTGGAACACGACACAGTCTTCCTTTACTACTTTCCACCGTTGTTTGGGGAGTTACAGGGTTCAGAGTAAGATTAGGGACTAGTATCTCCATTATTTTCCAAGTGTAAATAATGGTGTATATCTCTCTTCTCCTTTCCAGTGAATATAGGTTTAGTTCGCGTAACCTTTCCAAGTAATTTATATATATATATATATCAGTGGCGACTCCTGCACTCGGGCTTCTCGGGCTGAGCCCGAGAGGCAAGGAGCAAGGAGAAGCATGAGAGATAAAATTGTGTATTTATGGATTTGTTTAAAAAAAAAGTTTTAAATACAAATTGTAAAAATGGTTTTTGGCTGGTAGTATGTAACTATTTTTCTGTCTAGCCTTCGTCACGCAACAAATTTTGAGCGCATTTAGATACCCTTACTACTTATAAAAAACTATATTGACACATTAAGTTTTCGTGTAATCTTTCAAGATTCTTTACTCGGGCGCAAGACATTACGCCCGAGAAAGTATAAGTAATATCGTATATTTAAAGTTCTTTTAATGAATAATTATTTGCTTGCATACGGTTACATAACAGTCCTTCTTCTAATTCTCATTAAATAAAATACGTTTTTCCTCCTATTAATTTTTTTTATAAAGAAAAAAACATTTCAACTCGGGCTTATATCCTTCGGCCTTGTAGAGGCACAATTTTTAATTCTGGCGATACATGGTAACTTTTTATGTTTCGATAAGCGTGCCTTCACCTGCCTGAGAGAAAAAGGTTTGTAATTTGGCTATTTTATTCATTGCTATGCACATAAGTTAAATTTAGTGTTAAGTAAAATGTCAGAAAGTCAACGGGGCTAAAATGTTCTTTTCCAATGTACGCGCTTTCAGTAAATTTGCTTCTTCAAGTACGAAACGAAAAGCTGTATTTAGAGAGCTTAATATCAGCATTCCATCACTTTGTGAAACAAGGTGGTGCTATAGATCTAGAACCGTGTCAGCAATAAAAAGGCAGCGTGAAAATCTGAAAAATGCATTTCAAAAGATTTTAGATGACAGTGCAAGATGGGATGAAGATACTCTTAATCAAACTGATAATCTACTTATAAAATTGCATGATTTCACTTTTCTGTTTTTTATTAACTGCTTTGAAAATATATTGTCACAAGCCGAAAAACTATTTCATCTTCTGCAATGCAAGCAGCTTGAAATGAAGTTTGCACAACAGAAAGTAAATGACTTTATTGAATTTATTGACTGCGCTCGTACTGATAAAGTGTATAATAAAGTTTTTCAAGAAACAATGGCAGACTTCGAACAATCCGAAGACCTGCCTTCTCCCCCGAGAAAAAGAGCTAGAGGCAAACAAATGAACTATAAAGCAATATATTTCGAAATAATTGACATTATACTAATGTCAATGAGGGAACGATTTGATTGCATTCAGGAGTTTGCGTTCTTTGAGTTGATTGATGTGACCAAATTTCCAGAATTTGCTGAAAATTTTCCAATGCATTATCTTAATGCTTTACAAACTAAATATCCAAATGTAATTGACTCCAAATCCTTAGTTAGCGAATTGAAATATCTTTATCGTGACAGTGACTTTAGAAAATGCAAATCTGCAAATGAAATTTTAGAAGTCTTTCACGAACTTGGATTATTGTCTGCGATGTCGGAAACCACAAAGCTGATTCAGCTCCTCCTTACCATACCTGTAACTTCTGTTTCAAATGAAAGAAGTTTCTCTGTTCTTCATCGAATTAGATCATATTTAAGAAACACAATGGCTCAAGAACGGCTCTCGTCCCTGGCTAGGATTTCAATTGAAAAAGAAATACTTATTGATTTAGAAAGCAAAAAGGAATTACATGACCGAATATTAAAGGAGTTTGCTTTAAAACCAAGACGCTTGGACTTTATGTTCAAGTAAATAAAATTCAAATAATTTTTTTTACCGAGGTATGTATTTATTTATTTTATTGATAATCTTAAGTTATTTTCATGCATTTAAATGTCGGCTCATATGTAGACTTGAAAATTTAAAAAGAGCCCGAGTAGTCTTGAAGAGCTGGAGTCGCCACTGATATATAATATATATATATATATACAGTATATATATATATATATATATATATATATTATATATATATATATATAAATTAAATCTTCATAATGCTAACGTGGGCGTTGTTATTCTCTTCATCCTTGAATATCTGTTCCCTCAGAACACCCCGTTATCTACGGTGCGATACCTTAAGATCTTATTAACTCTTACTCTTAAAAATTAAGATTAATTTATTATGATTGATTTTTAATACACATTATCAAGGCCTCTAAAATTATATTCAAATGTGATGTAATTAATACCTAATAAAACGCCAGCCTTACACAGATCAAATAATCCGAAAAAGCTGTTTTTATAATTAAACAGACAGCCTCGTAGGGACCAGCCAGTCTGTTCCTGTTTGGTGTCCTTTGTATTCCTTTGTACAACATAAGCACACCGGACAAAAAATTAGTCACCCCTAATAGCACCGATAGTAGGAAGTTCAAGGTCACACAGAGGGCGCTGATGTAGCATTGGTAAGTGACAAGTAGCGGTGACGTAGCACACAGGATCAGATCTGTTTCGTGAGGTGGTGAAGAACAAAGTGTGTGTTGGATATAGTCTGCAAAATGGGTCGTGAGGCAGACGTTACTCAGTGGCAAAAAGGAGCCATCGTGTTTGGCAGAGCCCACGGACACAAAATGTCTGAAGTAGCCCAATTTGTTGGTGTGTCAACGCGTACTGTCCAGCGAGTTTACAAAGAATGGTGTAGTTCGCAATCAACTGACAATCGACGGCATAACTGTGGCCGGAAAACAATTCTCGACAATAGGGACCGCCGCCATGTTTCTCGTCTAGTAACCGCAAATCGTTTTCAAACCAGAGAACAATTGCTCCAAGAAACCAATGAGGTTCTCCAGCGACCAATTTCCGAACGGACATTGCGACGAGAACTGCATGCGATGGACATCTGGAGCAGGGTACCACGGAAGAGGCCGCTGTTAACGCAAGTCACAAATTGGCACGTTATAAATGGGCTCAGAGGCACAAAAACTGGACTGCGGCAGATTGGAAACGTGTAATTTGGTCCGATGAGTCCCGTTTTTGTTTGTTCTCCAATGATGGGAGGCGACGAGTACATCGCAGGTCCAATGAAGCCTTTAATCCTGAATGCGTCGAAGGTGTTGTTCAGGCTGGAAACAGAAAGTGAAGCGCAGGACTCTGGCGGAACTTCGGGACCGGCTGATGAACGAGTGGCAGCAAATCGATGTTCAGTACATGCACAACCTCGTAGAGTCTCTGCCTCGCCGGATTCGTGCGGTTATCAAGGCCAGAGGCGCCGTCACACGTTATTAGGTACATTCTGAGAGGGGTGACTAATTTTTTGTCCGGTGTGCTTATGTTACAACATTATTAATATCTCATTTCCTAGAATCTACATGGTGAAGTTGACCTTGAATGCAGAAACCAAGGAAAAGTAAAAATTATGTTCATTGTTATCAATCTTTTATCCTTTGTATGTACAGTCCCCTGCAATAGTTCCGCTCCACCCTCTCTGAGATATGAAAGCAATGTAGTCCCTCCCTCTTTGCACTTTATATACAGTTAGAGTGTCACGTGAGTTTGGGCTTTATATGCAGAAATGAATGTTAGAATTATATATATATATATATATATATATAATAACCTCTAACCTTTGGTTAGCTTCCTCTCGAATTGTTCATTCTGACGAAGGTCAAGCTTTTCACTCCACCTTAGACCTACAGTTTAACGTGGAATCCGAACCACGCCCCATCAGCAGCCCAGCGTCTTAACCACTAGGCCACCTAGGGTACCCATTTATCTACCAACCACTTTCTTTATTGTGTGGAAGGATGAACAGCTGGGTTTTGCTGCGCGCCGGCTGCCGTCGGGTTTCGAACCCGGGGCCGATGGATTCGTAGTCAGCGACGCTAACCACTACACCACCGAGGCGCATGTATATATATATATTATTTAATACAGTTCGTCGTTGGATTCAAATCCCATTTTAAAATTAGATGCTATTCGAATCGTAATCTGACACGCCGAATTACAGTGTCCTTCGAATTTTGGGATCATTCGTGATGCAATACTTTTTGTCATATCGTGATTTGATATTAACACTTACAAATAAGTGTTGTATTTCTCTACATTATGAGGATTAATTTCAGCTGTTGTGCGATTGCATATAGACGGTTTGATCTCGTAATATCGTCGTTTTTGGTGCAGCAAAAGGAGAGGGGGAGGACGAGAGGGGGTGATAGCGAGAGGGAGAGTAAAGTATCCCACGTTTGTGAAGTACCTTAACTACTGTGTTCCCTAAATTTAGGAATAATGCATGAATAAAATACATAGTCGTCCTAGCATTACCACCAAAACTACAGTGAACAATATATTTATTCTGTCATTGGTTTTCAAAAAATAGAAGTATTACTATAACAACACCTGAGAAGGGGAGGAGGAGAGTGATGCTGGGGTACTGGGATTTAAGAGGGACTGCGTTGTTGACACATCTCTGAGAGGGTGGAGCTGAATTATTGCAGGCGACTGTATATCTTTATATCCTTATTCATTACCTCCTTCTTCACATCCTTTTCCCACATCCTTCCTTTAATCTCTACACCTATATTGCTCTCTTTTTCCCCACATGGTCTATCTTTATTCCACATCTTCTCCACTAATTTATAGTTACAATTTAATAAAAAACTATATTTATTTTCATATTTTCACTAAGATTTTTTTTTTTCAATTAAGAAAATTAATCTACTTTTATTTGGATTTACTCTACCTTTTTTCTTCATCAGATAAAAAGTAAATACTGGTAGCTCGACCTCACCAAGAGAGTGCTCCTCAACTTCGCTTCCTGCATCTTTACAACCTTGGGGGTAGTGAAAATTGGGTTTGATATCTTAAATAAATGGGTTACTAGTTCTAAGTCAGGGTTGATTCCTTCATTAACTTTAAATTCTAAGATGTATAAACAAGTTTCCCAGTTATTTTTTTTTGTTTTTGAGTTTTTAGCATATGAGAGAACTGTCCCTTCACATTCTGCATTTATGACTGACAAATTAAACACTCGCGAAGTTACTTTTGAAAAGGAGGAAGAGGAACATGTATTTTATTGATAACATACTTTTCCATGTTTTTATTTGAAATGTAAAAATCTGAAAACAGCTATTAAGCCTATGCTATTGGTTATAGCCTCAGCTTAATTACAACACACACACACACACACACACACACACACACACATATATATATATAATAATGTTATAATGTTATAATGTTTCAGACCAACAAAGACCCTAGGATCCACTCATGGCTGGTCTACCTAACTGTGTTCGTAATCGTGTATTGTGTATGTCCTCCGTGGTGGCGGAGGGGACCTACAATTTTACGTGGGTTCCGAACCACAAGAACATAAGAAATTTATGTAAAAACTGCCGGTAAATTGGCAACGACCAATTTTTACGAAACTAAATAATTATCAATTTAAAACTAATTAATTATCGATTTAAAACTAAAGATAGAATCTCTGGATCCAGAGGATCAAGTCATAATAGACTACTATCCACAAATATGTTACACTCTATATCTATTTATAACGGACATGCAAATATATCAGATCCAAAGAATCCAGTCAATTTCATTACGGTATCCATCAAGTCACGGTCCATATCGATTGCGGACCAAGTCAAAATTTACAACCATATACATTACAATATATACACTTACGAGGAAAAGTGTAGGTGTGGCTGTAAAGACTGTACAGTAATGTAGAAATGTGTGTGCACCCATTTTGGGTCTCCCATTTAAAGGTGTTTGTGGGGCAAGTGAAGATCATGAGTTTTTCAATACCTCACAGTACTATGGGGGGCACCGCTCGGCAGAGGAATCTCTTTAAATGGGGTGTGTAAGGACAGAGAGTATCCCCTAACCCAAGACGCTGCCTCCCTATATCCCACAACACTTGTGTTGAGCTGTGGGATCTATCCCACAAAGCCTTAATTTTACTACCTTAAACTATACCCTTTCTATCAACATATGCGTCTAATCGATTTTTAAACATGTTTATAGACGTGCTACTAATTACTTCTACCGGCAAACTATTCCAGCTATTTACTATTCTATGCGTAAAAAAGTTTTTCGCAACTGCTGTCTCGAACCTTCTACTTGTCAACTTACACCCGTTATTTCTAGTCCTATTATATTGAGATATTTCGAAAAAGCTATCTCTATCTACGTTATCGAACCCATTCATAATTTTGAAAACCTGGATTAGATCACCCCTTAACCTCCTAGTCTCGAGTGTTGTCAATTTTAACTCCTTAAGCCTATCCTCGTACGACTTTGACCTAAGCGACGGAATCATCTTAGTTGCTCGTCTTTGAACTCTTTCGATTTTGTCTATATCTTTGCGCATATGCGGATTCCAAAATTGGACCGCGTACTCCAAATGGGGTCTAACTAATGATTTATAAAGTGGAACTATAATATCGCGCGATTTGTACTCAAAATTTCGAGCTATAAAACCTAACACTTTGTTCGCCTTATTGACCGCTGCTGTACTTTGTTTCGCTACTTTTAAATCACCAGTGACTATAACTCCTAAATCTTTTTCCTGCTCTACGCTTGTTAAATCTTTCCCTGACATACTATACGCAAAATTACCGTTACGCGAACCTATATGCAAAATTTTGCACTTATCAACGTTAAATCTCATTTGCCATGTGACTGACCAATCAACGATTTTATTCAGATCTTCCTGAATTTTACCTCTATCTTCGTCATTAATCGCCCTACCACCCAGCTTCGTGTCATCCGCAAACTTTGAAACTGTACTGACTAGGCCGACATCTAAATCGTTAATATATATAAGAAAAAGCAAGGGGCCCAATACAGAACCCTGAGGAACGCCACTCGCTACATTAGCCCAACACGACTCCGCTCCATCAACGACCACCCTCTGTTTCCTGCCTCGCAACCACTCTTCTAGCCAATTTATTACTACACCCCTGATTCCATGAGCCTTAGTTTTTTCAATGAGTCTTTTGTGCGGCACGGTGTCAAACGCTTTTTGAAAATCTAAATACACTACATCAACCGCCCGATGTCTATCGTAAACGTCAACCACGCTTTGGAAAAATTCTAAAAGATTAGTTAAGCAAGATTTGTTTCGCCTAAATCCGTGCTGCGTATTTCTAACTAGCTTATGGAATTCTAAGTGTTCGACTATACGATCCCTAATTATTGATTCCAGTAGCTTACCTACAACAGACGTTAAACTGATTGGCCTATAATTTCCCGCCGCACCTTTATCGCCTTTCTTAAAGATAGGTGTTACGTTTGCTAACTTGAAATTATCTGGTACGCACCCCTCAGAAATAGACGCATTAAAAATCTTTGTTAGCGGCACAACAATGCTATCTTTTAATTCTTTTAGTTGTATGGGATATATGGAATCCGGCCCCGGTGATTTACGCGTTTTCATTTTATCAATATAGCGCGTTACCTCCCCTTCACTAACCACTATATTATCCAAAATATTACCATTATCAAAAGGTATTATGTCGTGACCGTAGGGATATTTGTTACATCTTCTATAGTAAAAACTGACGTAAAAAATTCGTTTAGCAAGGTAGCCATTTCCTTGTTTTCAGAAACTAGATCTCCGTTTACATTTTTCAAAGGCCCCAAGACGCTTTTTACTGGATTTCTATTATTGACGTATTGAAAGAATCGCTTGGGGTTTTCTTTACCGTCACGAGCTATGGAGATTTCAAATTCGCGCTTGGACTTTTTTATTACACTTTTCGCTTCACGCCTTAGAGATATGTAGTTGTTTCGTAACCACAAATTGTCTTTATCGCACTTATGTAGCCTATAAGCCCTATCTCTACTCTTTATAATGTCTCCTACTCTAGAAGTAAACCACAAGGGCTTGTTGTTTACTTTCGCACGCTTAATTTTGTACGGTACACATTCCTCATTTATAGTCCTAAATACTGTTTCGAACGATTCCCACATTAGTTTTGCGTTGGAGTTCCCCATCACGTTTTCCCAATTGACGTGTGACAATTTATTTCGAAATTTACTAAAGTCTGCGTGCTGGAAGTTAGGAATTTTCGTCGAGTTAGCTGGTTTCGAGTGACTTACTGAGAGGACAAACTCTACCATATTGTGATCGCTATTGCCCAACGGTTCTATTATTTGAAGATCAGTAATTAGCCTATCATCCGTAGTTATTACTAAATCTAAAATACTGTCCAACCTCGTAGGTTCCCCAACCTTTTGAATAAGAAAGCTATCCTCGAGAAAATTAACTAAACGATTACCTTCCGCGTCTCCCTGCATTGTATCGTAATTTACGTTAGCGCAATTAAAGTCACCCATAACTAAAGCCTGCTCACTACCGATTATTCGCTTTAGTTCACGATATAACGCTTCGTCCGTATCAGCTGTTTGATTAGGGGGCCTATATATAACCGCAACAAAGTTTGAAATCGTTCAATTTAAGTTCTGCTATAGTCGAATCTATCGGTTCTGGAATTGTGTGCTTTACTTCTATAACGTTCGCTATATTATCTTTGATATACAACATAACACCGCCTCCTCGCCTACCTATTCTGTTTTTAACAAAAAGTCTATAACCTTTAATTTGATACTCCCCTACAAAGTCACGAGTTTCAGTGCTAAGCCACGATTCATTTATCGCAATTATATCATAGTCTTTACAAGCAATTAAAGAAAAAAATTCGTTTATTTTATTTCGTAGGCTACGAGCATTTAAGGATAGAACCTTCAAATTGTTTGTAATTGCGACACTTCGCGAGCGCAGTGGAAATTTATGGAATTTACGCTGGGACCGTTCGAGTTACGGCAGCCTGAAAAGAAGAGACAGTATTATGAAATAGTCTTCCTAAACGCGCAGCTCCTACGTCATTAAGATGAAGTCCATCTCCGAGGAACAAGTCCCTCCTGCCGCAGAAACTGTTCCAAAAATTCTCAAAATGCACTCCTTCCTGTTGGCAAAGAGACTTTAGGTTATTGTTAATATAGGTCGCCTTGCTGTAGAAATCGTTACGATGGATAATTCGAGGAAGTATACCCGTTAAAACAATCTTATTAGTTTTTTCCTTTAATCGCTCTAGTAAGTCCCTGTACCTAGCCAGCAGTTCTTCCGATCTAGAATATGTGTGTGTGTGTGTGTTTTATATATTCCCTTAGTTGGGAAAACCCAATAGTTCTATATTGTTAAGTAAAATTATTATTATTGTTTTTTTTTTCCAAGAAATGACTATTTATAATAATAATTCAGTATCCTTTGATCCCTCAAAGTATGTAATTCCCTTTACCGCTTAAACTTATAAAAGGTGATGATTGCCAGATGAGAATTCAGAAATGAGAGGGATTTCGCCTAAAACTTCATTGCTCGAGTCAGGTGAAAATACAAAATACATACTCGCTCCTTCTCATACTTGCTTCATACCTCTCTACAATATATAGTGAAAATTACTCCGTAACAAACCAATCCTAAGATAATGTTATAATTATCCCTACTCTTTATATTTAAACCAGGCCTTAAGATGAATAATGCTAACATCCGAAGGAGTTGGAAACGAACCCACGTCCCGGAGGAAAGCAAAACAACCTAACCAAAAACCCAATCAAGCAAAACATTTATTTTTTTAAATTTCAGCATTATACAGGGTGGACCGAAAGTCTGGATCCATAGGAAAATATTCATTTTAATACATAAATTACAACAAATGGTAAATACTTAAAATGAATATCAACTTTAACTCGTAAATGCCTATCCGTGATACTGTACAGTGGTTCGTACTCCAGTATAAACAACAAATTATAACAAATGCTCAAATTGGCGGCCTCTGACATCGAGACACTTAGGGATGGAATTTATGATTTTTAATAATTCTTCGAATTGACGTTCTTGAGATGCGTGTTTCATTTGATAATCTTCTTGTTGACTTTACTGGACTATTCGTTAAAGTTTCACATACCATTGCAGAGGTATTTTCATCAGTTGCAGTTTTTGGACGACCAGAACGCCGTCGATCATGTACACTGCCTGTTTCTTTGAAACGTTTAAACAACTTGCCAACAGTCGCATGTGTTACTGGATGTTTATCAGGATGATTTCTATTGAATTCGGTAGCAACTTCTCTGTGTGTAGCGCCCTGTCTTGCGTACATGAGCACAAGTTCTACCCGGTCTTCTGTTGTTAGATTCGAAGCCATTTCTGGGCTGAAATAAAAAAAGTATTTCAGTATTTATACTGGAGTATGAACTACTGTACAGTATCACGGATACGCATTTACGAGTTAAAGTTGATATTCATTTTAGGTATTTGCCATTTGTTGTAATTTATGTATTAAATAAATATTTTCCTATGGATCCAGACTTTCGGCCCACCCTGTGTGTGTATATATATATATATATATATATATATATATATATATATATATATATATATATATATATATATTACTGTGTATATATAGATCTATTAAAAATAATGTAGACACATTTTTAAATTAATTATGTTGGATACTAATTAATTGCACTTAAAAAATTTTACTGTGTACACAAGTAAACCTGTAAAAACAACATTTAGGTCATTTTATGTTAAATATTCAAAATGACCACCATTTACACGCAAACACACACAATTATATATATATATATATATATATATATTCGCTGTATCAATATTTAGAAAGTGAAACAACTTTAGGACTATTAAAAGTTCAAAAAGAAAGAGTTTTCATTAGGATTGACCCAATCTCATTAGCTTCAAACCGAAAGTAGAGTATTTCATTAAGTAGCGAGCGCCTTTTCTTTGCGAAAGGATCTCCTCTCTATTATGTTAGATCAAAAATGGATCAATTACTGGAATTACTCGGTTACTTATTTGCAAGAATGCACCGAGACCAAGAGTACGCGTGAAG
The DNA here is from genome assembly GCA_023014485.1 of Bathynomus jamesi. Lineage (NCBI taxonomy): Eukaryota > Metazoa > Arthropoda > Malacostraca > Isopoda > Cirolanidae > Bathynomus > Bathynomus jamesi. The sequence goes on from JAJOZX010006191.1 coordinate 27,612, forward strand.
TGAGGATTAAGTGGCATTAAGGTGGTGCTACCTCATATTGTGAGCTATACATGGCTAATCTCTCCTTTCGCAAATAAACCCTCTACCCGCTTCCCCTCAGAAATGAAGTTAGGCAACCTGAACTACGAGTTCTTCCTATGGATATAATATAATATAAATTTTTGTAATGTTATGGTAAGTAAAGTTAGATAGATTTGGCAATGTGTGTGTGTGTTGTGTGTGTGTGTGTGTGTGTGTGTGTGTGTGTTGTTACTGTTTGCTTGTCTGGCTGCTCGTCTTTCTTTGACCTTAATTAAGGGTTCGAACAACAATGTGGTGTTCACAAAACAATTTATTCAGTGATTCTGCGCATTTTACGTTCATTAAAGGAAAACCATGAAAATAAGTTAAATATATTAAGGCTAACATATATCCTACCGAATTATCTAAAATTAATAACATACCACAACAACGCACTTAGATTAATATAAATATATATGTTCGCGGCAATAAGCGAAATCCGGCATTAAGCTTAATGCCTAAGCAATAATCTGAAATCTAAGAATGGGTATAATCATAAGTATAATGCCCATTTATATATATAATTATATATATATATATATATATATATATATATATATATATATATATATATATATATATTAGTGATGTAGGTCACATCCGCATAACATCCGCACATTTTCTCGCATCCGCATCCACATCCGCATCCGCACTTTGGACTGCGGATGTCGTGCGGATGTGGACCGTTGAGATAAAACTTCATTAATAAGCGGAAATTATCAAATTCTACTATATTAATAGAACTAGTTCATTGTGCGCAAAAGTGATGCAAGCGACAAGACGAGAGGCTGTTCTTGTATGAAGTTACTCTCTTGCAACCTACTTAGATCCACGTTACAAAGCTAAGTTATTTTCACCTAGTACATTAGAACGAGTTAAATCATCACTTGGCAAAGCAGTTGAAGAGCTTCAATCTCTTGAATCTGTCGCTTCGCCACCCACCAAAAGAATAAAAGTTTCAGTGACAGAACCAACACCTTCAACAAGCAAATCTATCACAGAATCTCTCTCTCAGTTTCTTGAGTCAAGCAGCGATGACGAGACCTACGCGATGTCAAAAGATGTAGTAAAAATGATCGAGAGCTATCACCAAGAAAAACGCCTGGCTGCATGTGACAATCCTATTAGTTGTGGTGGAAAAATACGCAGAATATCTATCCATACTTGAGTAAACTTGCAAGGAAACATTTAGCACGTCCTCCAACAAGCGTACCAAGCGAGAGATTATTTAGCAGTGCTGGATTAATATATGATGAAAAGAGAAACAGACTGGCAGCAGAAAAGGCAGAAAAATTAATGTTCCTTAAGCATAACCTTCCTATAATTAAGTTTGAATATTAAACGATGAACATCTTAGTTTACTTTATTTTAATTACTCATTTATAAATATGCCTAATAAAACTTTAAACTTAATATAAATAGTTATCAAGCTAATTAAAGATCTCTTTCTATAAGGGTGGAGGTTGGGGAAAGAGGTCGGGTAACACAATTATGGTTTCTAATTGTGGCTGAAACTCAACAAAATATAACGAATTTATTTGCAGACGAATTCACTAATTGATTTCTATATTAGTTTAGATGCTTGCTATTATTTTATATGTTCAGGGAAAAGTACAGCAATTATTGTACAATTAATCAATTATACTACATTATAGCTAAAGCTCTCTCTATATAATAACTTATTATATACGTTAAACACAACAAATCTCGAATATATCCTAAAAAATAACGAAAATGTAGACATCCGCATCCGCGGATGTTGAAATCAACATCCGCATCCGCGGATGTGAAAAAAATGACATCCGCTACATCACTAATATATATATATTATATATATATATATATAATATATATAATATATATATATATATAACCTAACACAACCTAAACAGTGAAAATGACCATTGTATCTAATGTTATATGCATTCTTAGCTTTCAGCTTATTGTCTAGGCATTATCTTAATGCCTGATTTCGCTTATTGCCGCTAACATACACAGAAACAATTGATCCTTCCAGCTAACAATTTTACGTAGACACGATGTTGTTACAAAGTTTCATTTTAGCACTGTGACGTAGATAAACGTAAATTTGTGTGGTCTCAGTTACGTCTTCACAACGTTGTGATATTACGTAAACTTTACGTAGATACAACGTTGTCTCAACGTCTCAAGGATAGAATTTGGTACGTAAAATCAATTGATTAGGTTAAGTCGTAATATTTTCATTAGTTTTAACAAAAATATCACGACTTAACCAATCGGCAATGGCATACAGTTGACCAAACCGGGCATTCAATTAACTGGGGGGGGGGGGCAACTTACAAGTAGATAGATCACAGCACTGCATTATCGCATGCTCACACTACAACATTGTATTCACATTAAACTAGGCTAAAGCAAGCAACAGATAAATATTAATAGCAACAAAAAAACCTACGGTTAAATTGCAGTTTAGTATACTACACAATTTAATACTGCTAAGTATATTAAGTAAATATTTGGAACAATATTTGTTTTTTGTTGCATATTTAACGAAAAAAAGTTTAACAAAATATTTCGATTTTATATACCTAAAACGAAAGATCGCCAAAGGCGCCCTATTTGAAATAGTAGTATGCCGTATGTAACTCCGTTACAATTTTGTAACAAAGAATAATATAATACAAAACTACATGCTTACCTTACATGCAAACAACTTCTATGCTACATACAAAAAATTACGTCAGAAATTTACTTGTACTTCACGTGCATACGTCAGTCATTATACAGCGTTGTATCGACGTTGCAATATAACGTTTAAGTTTTACGTTGTGGCTACGTCAGTACAACGTCAATTTCTAACATGACCAAGATTCAACCAGGAAACAACGTTGTATTTATGTAATGTGTTTGCTGGGCTGTTCCTTCTTTAAATAAAAAGATTAAACTATCACTGTTTCACTTTCACCAAAAGTTTCAGGTGCAGTGGTGTCAATATTGTTTTAAATACAGTAGATGGACAGGAAAAGGGTAGGCTTTACTTCCAATCCTGCCTTCGACCTCCAAATTTATTGTCGAAATTCAGCTTCGGGACTAGGACCTCAAAGCGTTCCGAGTATTCACGTTAAACCTCCCCCAGGACGAAAGCAAATTGAGGTTGCACGGGGAATTCTGCTCGCCAGCCGAACCTAATCGCTGTCTCAGATTCCAAATTTGAAGCCTATTAAAACAATAACAGACTGAAATGTCGTTTACGCGAGTTTGAAATATCACAAGTTACTAAAAAACGCACCCGTTAAATAAAATTGTGACAAATGTCCCAAAACACATACAAATTTGATATTTCACTCAACTTGAAGTAAAAATAATTTTAATTATACCTTACATCGTAGCCTACAGAGGCTTCAACACTCGCGCGATAAACACTGTTCAAAGATTCTGTTCTAACCTTGCACAATAATCATATTTACCAATTACTTTCAAAATTATGTCTTACATTAAAGAAAAGCCAAACTCAAAATTAATTACAATTCAACGTTATTTATTGCGTTATATTGGATATAGATTATCAAGTTATTCAAACATTAATAACAAAAGTATACACAAACATTAACGTACCGTACATATATAAAAATTACCTGAAGTGACTACAGAGCTAATAGCGACAAATTCAGAGAATTTTGAACCTCAAACTTTCTCACAAATATGTTTAAATTTTGTCTTCCGCTTCCAACCTTTATCGTCAAGAAAAAGCACGGCCCCTGCCTCCACCACAAAACTTCTATGATTCTCTTCCCACCTAGTTTACTCCCAAATCATTCACACCAAGCTGTAGTCACCATTCCACCTATCGCTCACATTCTACTTTCACAATGATCCTACCATACTATACTCTCACGCCGACAATATATATATATATATATATATATATATATATATAATATATATATATATGTGTGTGTGTGTGTGTGTGTATATATATATATATGTGTGTGTGTGTGTGTGTGTGTGTTTCTACCTCGTGGTGTACGGACGTTTCGTTTCCGCTCTGTGTAATATCGAAATAACTAGTGTTTATAAGTTCAGCGGTAAATTCTATTTTATACCAGTGTGTGTGTTAAACATCGGTGAATTCGCGATAATAATTTATTAAGTGAAAGCCGGTGGCACATAGCATGCACAAAGAAAAACAACATCAATTGAAACATAATTTGAAAGAACTCGAACGGAAAAACACCCCTGAGATTTTTACATTAGGCGTATAGAGGGGAAAAAGGTCAGAGAAAATTCGGAAGAGCCATAAAAAGGGAAGGTCAAGTTTTCGAGTCAAATTTGAGAAGCGAGAAGAAAAGAGGCAAAATAAAGGAAGGAATAAAGGAATAAAGAATAATAAATAATAAAGAATAAAGAAAGAATAAAGGAAAGAATGACAAAAAATACGAAGAAGTGTGTAAACTGCGATAAATTTAGAAAGCTGAATAGAGCTGAATTATGTTCAATAGAATGCGCTGCGCACCAGCTCTGCGATTGCCAAAATGAAGCAGACCAGACCACGGGCTAAAAATGCATTCTGTGCAATACCTTTAAACATTACGAATGCATGAATCTAGGTAAAAAAGACAGGAAAGTGATAAACAGAATAAATAACGAAATCATAGGCCTTTATGGCTTCCTGTGCATCAAGTGCATGGAAAAAAATAAGAATATAGTACAAAGAGCAATGCAAATGGGCAATACATGTTTACCGACAGATGACCAGGAAACACCAGGAAATGCCGATACAACCAAACACGAGGCGCAGGACAACACAATACAGGAAAGCACGCTACAGGGAGATGCAAAAGTAGCCTCAGAGGATGAAATACACCCTGCCAAAGAGAGATATAACAGGAACACAAAGGAGAAAGAGAAAGATACCAGGAACACTAATAAAAACTCGCCGAAGATAAAAAAAACCACTGAGTAGGGAAGAATTAGTGGCGGAACAGAAGAAAGTAATCGAATCACATAGGGCTCGTAAGGAGATTAAACGACGGGCCATATGCGAATACTATAAAACAGGGTCGTGCATATATGAATCAAACTGCAGGTACAGTCACCCCCAAAAAATGCTTCGATATGATGAGGAATGGAAAATGCAGATCCGGACAAAACTGCCACTTTTTCTACCCCCTTATGTGCAGACAGTCACTGACAGAGAGAAAATGCCTAAATATAGAGTGCCCATATTTTCACATAAAGGGTATCCAAAGAAGAGAACGGGGAAGAACAGAGCTTATCCGAATTAGAAGTAACAACAGGAGCAAGGAAACAAATTTTTTAGAGGAAATGAGAACGATAAAAGCACAGCTTGCCCTGCTAACAAGAAAGGACAGGACTCCGCAGGTATATTCATCACACCATTACATACATCTTTCCTCTATCCAACACCACTCACCGATAATACAACAACCACAGTGGTATCAAGGGCCGCAACCCCAATTCTCCCAAATGCAGCGGCCCAACCAGGAACAGACATCGACCTGGAAACGACCAGTATATAGGAAAACTGAACATGGAAATTAAAAACCCGATAAATGTTTTATGCACAAATATTCAAGGCCTCTACACTGACCGTGCAGGCTGAAAATTACAATACTTACAGAATTTAGCTACCGAAGCCAGCAAAGATATCATATGCCTAACGGAAACACACTTGCATAAATGCGAAAAAGGCTGAGAAAACTGCATCGAGGATACTGAAATAGCATTGCTGGACTACAACATACACAGAGCAGATAGAGTGGCTAGACGAGGGGGAGGGTGTTGCATCTATGTGAAAAACACACACACATGTGAAGTGAAGGTAAACAAATCAAAAAGCACAGTCGAAGTTATTATATTAGAAGTAAAAGAACTGAACCTAACCATTATGAACATCTACAGACCACCAAACACCACAAAAAGTTAATTCCAATTTGATACAAATGAAATAGAAAACATATTAAAATTACTTGAAACTCCAGCAACAAATACTTTAATTTTCGGAGATTTTAATTTCCCATTCATAACATGGAAGAAAAATTACAAAGTTATATACTGTATGTCGAGAAGTTTCATAGCAATATTACAAAAGATGATAGAACCTAAGCAACAATACTATTCGCTATTATGGAACATTACGCCCTTATCCAGGAAATCTGTGAAGCCACAAGAAAAGAGAACGTTTTGGATTTAATCTTGACAAATAACAACGAGATACTAATAAATAAAAAAGTAACGCACACAAAGTTCTCCAACCATAACTCATCGATATACAATTGAAGTTAGAATCCAGAGGTCCGAAAAGGCATCTCAGAGAGTCAAAAGGATATTTGAAGGCTTAAACATAAATTCAAAGAAAGTAAATTGGGAAAACGTAAATAAAGATTTAAAGGAAGTAAATTGGGAATTGCTACTTCACGAGAAGACGCCATAAGAAATACCATGTATAATAGAGACTGAAACCAAACCTATAATACTGAAACATATTCCAGAGAGACAGAAAAGAAAACGTAGCAAGCTCGAGAGGAAAATCAGGACACTATTCAGGCAACGGAGACAAACCGTAAAACATCTCCACAGATGCAGAACTGATGCAAAGAGACTCAAACTAGAGAGGAAACTTGGCGAAATAGAAATGGACCTAAAGCAAACATTCATACATTAGATCAGTGGTTCCCAACCGGTTTTGGCTTATGGCCCCCTTAGGAACCTTATTTTTTCCTGTGGCCCCCATAAGCATTATTTTCAGTAGGTAATATGCAGATTAACTCTATTTTACAAAAACAAATATATATAAAGGATATTAAAACAACTATTTGTATTCAGGTACAATATTATTTGTCACATAGGACTATAAACATAACAAAAACTAAACAGTGGCTAACAAAAATTTGCAGTTATTTACTTATATTATGTATTAATTATAAAAAAATATAATCAAAAGAAATACTGTACTTATAGCAAGCTATTATAAATTAAAAAACTAGTAAAATTACTACAACTTCGCAATATTAGGGTAAACAAATAAGAGCTACTTACACACTACAGCGACGATCCACGTGGTAAACAGACTGTAAGGATTTCAACCTGAAGTATTTTTATCAAGTCAACAACGCTGCCAGGCGCATAACGATCAAGCGCACAATGGAGTGCGCCGCACAATAAGCTTGTAAGATGCAAAATATTTGTTTACAGATAAATTCAAATTCTATTATAAAATATCTAAAAAAAAGGAAAATATATGTATTAATAATTTTTTAAAATGTAATTCAACTACATAAATTAAAATTATCTATTGGCCTAACTATAATTTAGGCTTCAATAGGTTGAGTCCTGTGGCCCCCTTCATGGAGTCTATGGCCCCTCTAAATCTTAACATTTTCCTGTGGCCCCCTTCAAATGTGCCATGGCCCCCGGTTGGGAAACACTGCATTAGATGATTAGACAAACGAGGAGGAAAACAAGGTAGCAGAAAACAAAAAATAACCCAAAATATTTCTACACGTTTGCGAAAAGGAAAATGCATTGTAAAGAGAGTATTGGTCTGTTGATAGACGGGGAGGCCAAATACACAGATGACCTAAAAAAAAATAAGCGAACTGCGTAGGGAACAATTTAATTCTGTGTTTAGCACCCCTAAGTCCGAGATGGAAGTGCAAAACCCGGACGAATTTTTCGACATAGATACAAATCAACCAAAAACAAGTTCCGCCACAAACCTACTAATGGACTTCGAGTTCACGGAAGGAAGGAAGATGTAATTAAGGCTTTAGCACATATACGAGACAATTCAGCGCCAGGGCCAGACACATGGAGTGCAACGTTTCTGAAGAAATGTAAAGAGAGTATTGCCAAACCGCTCTACTTACTATGGAGGAAATCACTCGACACAGGACAAATTTCACTCCCCTTAAAGAATGCAAACATTGCCCCCCCCCTATTTGAAGGTGGTAACAGAGCAATGGCCAAGAATTATCGGCCAGCGGCTCTCACCTCACACCTTATAAAGTGCTTTGAACGTATAATTAGAGGCAAAACTACCAACTACCTACAAGAAAAAGACTTATACAACCCAAATCAACATGGCTTCAGGGCTGGAAGATCATGCCTATCACAGCTACTAGACCACACCAGGAGAAAATATTGGAAACATTGTGTCGAAGACAAAACATAGATATAATATATATGGACTTTGCTAAAGCCTTCGATAAATATGACCATGGAATCATAGCACACAAACTTAAGGTTACAGGAATTACTGGAAAGCTAGGAAGATGGATATTTAATTTCTTGACGCAAAGAACACAAAGAGTGGTGTAAACGGAGTTAAATCGGAAGTCTCGGAAGTCGTGAACTCTGTCCCACAAGGGACAGTATTAGCTCCCTTGCTGTTCATAATAATGATTACAGATATTAAGGACAGTATTGTATCATGTTTCGCAGATGACACAAAGATATGTAAGGAAATATTGAACGAAGGTGACATAAGAAAATTACAAAACGACATTGAAACATTATTCCAGTGGGCAGAAGACAACAATATGAAGTTCAACGAAGAAAAATTTCAACTTCTAAGATATGGTAATAACAAGGAGCTGCAGAATAATTGGTACAAAACTCTAAAAGACAAACAGATAACACCAAATCTACAAGTCAGGGATCTGGGAGTAACAATGTCGTCGGATACAGAATTCAGAGAGCGCTACAACATCAAAATTACAACTGCTAGAAAAATAATGGGAATCATCTGGAGGAGCTTCCGCAGCAGAAAAACAAACATCATGCTCAAATTATGGAAGAGCCTAGTCCTGCCAATAATTGAGTATTGCTCAGTACTCACAAGCACATACACCTGTACAGAAAACGAGACATTGCGAACAATGAAGCTACACTATACAAAGGACTTTTACGTCTAAGATAGAAGAAACGGAAGGTGAAGACTACTGGTCTCGACTACAATCCCTGAAACTCTCTCGAAAGAAGGCGGGAGCGGTACACAATAATATACATATTGAAAATACTTGAGGGCCTTGTCCCTAACCTTAGAAATGAAATAGAAACAAACTGGAATGAGAGAAGAGGCAGGTTTTCTACAGTCCCAGCTGCTACGGGACAGGAGGCCATGAAAACGAGAATGAAAATTTCCTCAGAATACGAGGCCCAAAACTTTTCAATGCCCTACCGAGAGAAGTAAGGAATCTCCAGCACACCGACCTGAATAACTTCAAGAACCAGCTGGACAGATTCCTGTGCAAAGTCCCTGACGAGCCATGCGTGGCTGGGTACGAGGGCAGGAGGAGATCAGACAGCAATTCCCTCGTTTACCAAATCCCGCAAATGAGGTGGGATGCTGCAGAGGGGTCGACCGCAGGTCTATCCTGCATATATATCTCCCTATTAAAAAGAACGTTTCAAATCAAATTATAAAAAGTAATAGAAATTCCCAATTCTGTAACATGTGTGAAAGAAAAAAAAAATTTTTAATGAAGTTTCTACAAAGAGCAAATATAAAAAAGGTATAAATGACGTAAATATCTTTAAAATACATTATGAATAATACTTTACAGCACAATTTATCGTAAAATGAATATTAAATATTTTTTAATAAAATAAAATAATAAGTGTTAATAAGAGTCTTTTGAAATGCGCTTAATGAAAGATGTAATTGGAGTTAATGTGAATAAAAAAGTGAGCTACATATCATGAATATGTGTTGTATGTTAAGAAATATAACGTAATATACAAATGTCCCATAGTTCCATGGAAGTGGGGTTAGGGGCCCGATCCAGGAATACCTTAGCTCGAGTTAATTAAGAAGAGGTGGCCAACCCGCCGCCTCGCCGCGACGTAAGATATAGAAAAGACAACCGCCCAGCTCTGGGCAGAACTGGGGTTCGAAACCACGACTCGGGGAGAATCTCATCATTGCCGAGTGGTGCCGTAACTGATGGAGCCATGAGATGTTAACGACTACTGTAAAATATACAGCATACAAAATGTGATAATTGAGTTTAAACTTTATTTCATAACTTGGGTAAACTGTAAGGTATAATTTACTAAGATTATGAAATAGGAGTTAACCCTTATTTCATAACATTGGTATAATATACCCTTGTATAATTTACCATAATCATGGAATAAGGGTTAAGTAGAATTTCAGCCAAAATACGGGTTCTATACGGTGGGCAAAATGTCTGGGCACCCCCTTAAAATACTGTATTTACATCTCTAATTTTTACATTAGAGGAGGGGTGGGTGCCCAAACTTTTTGCCCACCCTGTACAATGAAGAACATTGCTTAAGTAACAATTATAAAATTAAATGTCGAAATAATGAAGAGATACATAAAAAATTGAAGCTAAAACGTTTAAGAATCAATTGTAAGAACAGTAATTTAGTATGTAATTACTTGCTTAGAAATGTGTGTTTCGCAGTCTCCTTTCCTGACATTTTTCGTTGAATGCCAAAAAAAATCAGTGAACTTCAACAGTTTTCAGTAAAGTTCAGGTAACAATTAAATCTAGGAACGTATGAAATAATGTGTCTAAGATTGGGTATATAAAGTAAGTTAACAACCTATCTTATATCATAATATCACATAACCAATGTATCATATAATATCGAAACGCGGTTTCGATATAGTGGAGGCATGCGGTTCTTATGTATCAGAATAAACACGTTGCATTTGCAAAGTATAGGGTAGCCACAAAGTCCCTTTGCATGAAAAACAAGGCACACCATACAGATATGCTGTAATTTCACTGTAAAGGGACTTTGTGACCAGTCTGTACAAGGTCATACGTAAACTATTACGACATACCTTCATAAGTTCATGAACATAATTTATTTGCTAGTATCACGTGATTTAGATACACAGTGTGTCCAAAAATAATCGTACGAATTCCATTTGAAATAAATAAATTTTACGATCCTTTTGTGGGCACCTGTATTATTTCATGAATATAATTAGTAAACTATTGAAACATGCAAGTTTATTCGAACTCGAGTTCAGTGTTGTCGTGGAGAAGTGGTAACAAGATCCACATCCTGTATTGGATGGAAAGGGGAAAGACATTAAAGTGTGAAACAAAGAGCTCGCGGTACTCGAACCCGCATCGTATTATGGTTTTAAAGTCAGCACTCCGACAGGCCACGCCATCCAGAGCCCCAAAAGAGTTTCAATGAAGCTGGGCCACTGTTTACATTGTTTGACAGTGCTCCCGCTTTGAATCCGGGGGTTTTCGATGACGTGGTTGGCATGCGAAGCCATGCGACGCGGGTTCGAATTACACTAACTTTTAATTCCTCACTTTAAACCCCGTTCCCTCTCCATATTTTTTAAGTACGGTAAGAGCACTTACAATGCATATATATATATATATCCTGTATCATCCGCATAAACTCCGTCGGTGCAATAATCATGTCCTCATTTGTCGATATCATTAGGATACTTAATGACGTCATTAAACGCATCGGAGTATCAAGTAAATTTGCATAGACGTAGAATCTCTAAATAATATATGGCATATAAATTGAGGAAACTCATTGGGATCCGTTAAAGACGGAAGTATGAGGAAAATATCAAACAAAAACATAAAAGAGGAGATAAATTCCTTGCATTTGTAAATAAAGATGTTGTCGGATCAAAGATGTTATAGGGATCAAGAGGACGAGCATCGGGTATTCTAATATCGTATTCTTTGTTATTTTTTACGCAGTGAGATCAAAATACTCTGAAAGATCCTTGTATGAGAGGTTTAACGGGCCCAAACTCGAAAGTATTGAGAAGCAATGGTGGATAAGTAAAGCTGAAGTGTAGATAAATAATAAAAATGGGTAATAAAAAAGTAATAATAGGATATAGAAGGATGTATGATAATTCTCACGCGCGCTTATCGAACGCCTTAAAAATGCTATACAAAAAGGAGGAACTGCTAGATAAAGGTGAATATATTGTAATCTGGGAACACCTCTTTTTGGGTCATCCTCTATCACTCCTTCAAACAGTGGATTTCAAACCTACTTGGGAGGATTAAATTAAAGAGTAATAAAAATTAAATGCCTAAATATTATTAAGTTGCTTACATAGGAGACACGTATCTCCAAAGGGCAGATAACGCTTCTGCACGCTGCAATATTTATGCACTGTGCGCTTCGCTGACAGGTAAACGATTCTGCTGTAGGATCCATTTACCCTCCCAGGAAAATTCACGTCGCTCGTAAAACGAGCTTTTGGCACAATCTCCGTCTCGGGAGATGGGCATGGCGATGTTAAAGTTTACGTTGTAATTTCTATGCACCCGATGTTTGAGAACAAATTATACAAATTAATTTATTGGCATTTGTTGAACACCTAAGGGATTTTTAGGGATCTTAAGGGATCTTAAGGGATCTTAAGGGCTGAGGTCTAAATAAGGGTATACATTAATAGTATTTAGAAGTAAATGAAAGGTTATGAGGTTGGTAAAACCATCTTGATATGTTTATATCTTTTTAATCCATCTGCTGCTTTGTCGCTACTTGCTTGGTTGCCTGAGATTTCATATTTAATTGTAAAAGACCTTTCAATAAATATTTTCTCAAACGAGAAAATTGGACAACAAATTACATCTTTAAAAATTACGTAAAGGTGAGGAGGGATCAAATTGTAATCAAGGGTAGATCACTCGTGTGTGTGTGATATATATATATAAGATACAAATCCACAAGGAAAAAGAAAAATGATTCCAAGGCCTTTCGTGTATTCAGAAGTACACCTCGTCAGGGAATGAAAGGAGAAGGCGAGATGACAAAAATATATACATATGTACAACGGGACAGAAAAACAAAAAGATTAGCACATGATTAACAAGAGTTACTTAGAGGCAAAAGATATTTTAACAGGATATTGTCAATTTTATACATTCCCGCATTTATACTGTTAAATCACGCCTAATAAAGAATAGCCCGGATCGTGTAGTTGGTTGTGTGTATTCGATCGGATGTACACAATGTAACTCAGTATGTATAGGCCAAACGGGTAAAACGTTAAACATTAGGGTAAAACAGCATAAATATGCGTGTAGAACAGCAAATAATTCTAATGCATTGTTTAACCATATGTATAGATGTAATCATAGTATCAGGTGGGATAGTTCTAAAGCGCTCGTTAAAAACACAGATATAATTGAGAGGAATATTCTAGAATGTGCATTTACCCATTTTTCCATTTATCAATAATTTCAATAACAGTGCGGGAATGTATAAAATTGACATTATCTTGTTAAAAAACCTTTTGCCTCTAACTCTTGTTAATCATGTGCTAGTCTTTTTGTTTTTCTGTCCCGTTGTACACACGCATATATATATATATATATTTGTCATCTTGCCTTCTCCCTTCATTCCCTGACGAGGTGTACTTCTGAATACACGAAAGGCCTTGGAATCATTTCTCTTTTTCCTTGTGGGTTTGCATCATTCATTCATTTCACGTGTTTAATTGTGAAATTCATCCCATATATATATATATATATACTGTGGCGGATCCAGGGGGGTTCGATCGAACCCCCCTAAACCAGAACCACTCTAAGCCAGAAAGCCCCGCTCCCAAAGCTGACTGAACATAAAAGTTATTTTACAAACAACACTCAAAGCATGTAATATACCCTTTTGTTTCACTTGTTTCAGATCGTTAGTCGACCCTGTGTCTTACTTTAATACTCAAAAGTCTAAAAGCAATATTCATTCAAAGTATTTATTCAATAGAATTTTCGGTTTACAACGTCAAGAAGAGTTAAACAGCAAGCAAGAATTGACCGATTTTTTGGTCCATCAAGTTTGGTCCATCCCACGTCACTGGCAAGGTTAGTAACTGTATTGTAATCTAAAACAATGACTTTAAAAACTACTTAGAGTTACTGATCGATTGTTCATATTAAATTCATTGTCTCTCGTTTTGACAATGATGAAGAAGGACAATCTACCCCGACTGCAAAGAGGATTCGCAGAGCGCCAGTGATACCGGTGGGAACACGTGTTGTACGACAAGCTGACTCACAGAAAACCATTTTCCTTGTTTTGATATATTTTACGGTAAAGACTAAAAACTAAAGTAAGCTAAATCTTATTTCATTTTCTTAATATAATTATAATAGCTCCGCATTTTGTTTTTATTGCAGGTAACCCTACTTGCCATGCATCGGTACATGATATTGACGTTGGTGCCCTGTTACGTCAGAAAATTCCTGTTAGATCTCTGCAACAAGCTGAAAAGTTCAATGTTATAACTAACCATTTTCAACCAGGAAAGGATTATTCTTCCCCCAAAGTGTTTATGAATGGTTGTAATCGGTCTTTTCAAAGTTCTTGGCAGCAACGCTATCCTTGGCTGGTGTACAGTAAGGAATGCGATGGTGGTTTCTGTCTCCCATGCATTCTATTCGCTACACGAGAAAACCTTGGTGCTCTCGTGAACAGTCCATTTACACAGTGGACAAAAGTAAGTACGGTGTGCGGTCAACACGAGAACGCCCTTTACCACGTAGATGCTATGGTCGCTTATGACAATTTCCTCGCCACAAGTCGAAATCCTGAAAAAAAGTATCCAGGTGCAAATTGAAAGTCAACGTACTTACACAATGCACAAAAACAGAGAAGTTATCAAAAGTGTGACAAAAATTGTCTATCTTTGTGGCCAACAGTGCATTGCCTTAAGAGGTCACAGAGATAACAGCACAGCCGCCCAAGACGCAAACAGGGGCAATTTTCTTGTCTTGCTGGAATTTCGTGTGATGCTGGTGATGAAATCTTAAAAAAACATTTAGAAACATGCCGCGCCAGTGCAAGATATTCCAGTAAATCAATTCAAAACCAAATTATTGGTCTAATTGGGGATCAAATTAGGGATTCGATCATCAAGGAGATAAAAGGAGCAAAGTTTTATTCAGTTCTTTGCGAAGAAGTGACAGACAATGCAAATCTTGAACAATTATCGCTTGCTTTGAGGTTTGTTGACAAGAATTGTATTATTCGCGAAGAATTTCTAGATTTTAAAACCACTGAACGCATAAGTGGGCAAGTCATCTCTCAGTTGATCCTAGGAAAACTGGAGTAGTGGGGTCTAGACATAGCAGACTGCCGTGGACAAGGGTATGATGGCGCTTCAAACATGTCCGGCCAGGCCCGACTGGTGCAACGCATAATAGTTCAGAAAAACCCACAAGGCAATATATGCGCATTGTAATTCTCATGTCCTCAATCTTATCATCGTAAAAGCTTGTAGCATACCAACAATATAACAGGAACCATAACTAAGATTTCTAACTTTTTCAATTATTCTCCAAAGCGACAGAGGTGTCTGGAGAAAGTAATAAGCTTGGACCAGCCAGAATCTCAAAAATCAAAGATCCGAGACCTTTGCCGCACTCGTTGGGTAGAACGCCATGAAGCATGTGAAACATTTGTGGGTACTGAACCCAGTGTACCAAGGACAACTGCCGGACAACAGCACACACCAAATACTCCACATGACACACCTGAGGAATATTATCGTCGCACTCTATTTCTTCCTTTTCTGGACCATATTATGCAGGAGATGTCTACAAGGTACGTTTGCAGAGCACAAACTTCCAAATTCTAAAAATCTGACAGTTTTCCTTAACACGGTGGCAATGCCAACCGGTCTGGATCCGCCCCCTGCATTCTTCACCTAATTAATGAACTCTTTTTGTTATAGATTCGGTCCCACTCAGAAGATGGCTGTTCAGTTGCTTGGTCTTGTTCCCAAAGTCACCGTTGAGCCAGCAACAGACATTATTGAGATTTCTGTGATGTAAGAGTCAGATCTTCTCAGCCCTGGGGACTCTTGACATCGAATATATGCGATGGAGGAGAAAGTGGCAGTCAGAGAACGCCAAACCAGATTCGCTTCAACCTGCATTAAAGGTAGATTATAATTCTTCGTATGCCCATCTTGGGGTGACAATTCTTCGTATGCTTACACTAAATATTTAATAAAGCACTACATGAATCTATGCATGAAACACTATACATATATGAAATCTATACATAAATGTCGAAGCTCTTCAGAATGAAAAGTATAATATAAAATATTACACTTTGAATGACAGAAATGACAGACTATCACTTTCAGCTAAATGTTGTCCATAAAGATTTCATTCTGTTTTTATTATCTATAAAAAAACTATTGAAAATTGTCTTTGCAAATGAAAGTTAGGTATCGTTAAGTTAGATTAAGTAAAGTTAGGTTATAGGTCCGGTTGGGTTAAATTACAGGGTTACAAAGTTACAGGCTAACAAAAACCCTAAGATCCACTCTAGGCTAGCCCAAGAAAGAAGTAGAAAAAATAGAAATAGTAAATGAAAACTGAAAAAATTTATACTATGCTTACACTTACAGACGTGTAAAGCTTTCACACAGGATTAATAGCAATAGTAAAGTATAGAACAGACAAGGATCTCTCCCTCTTCCCTTCTCCCTCTCCAGCTAGTGTTGAGAGAAAATAGTGACGAAAGAATTTTCATAGGAAAGTAGGAAAAAGTATAATGAAAAGAATAGCTTCACAGTTCATTCACACCGTGCGTACACTTATCTCTTGTACTCAGCTTCGCATTAGAAGACAGGAAAATAAAGGATAAACTACTTAAACTAATCTACACCATGCTTTTTTTTTTTTAAGGAATTTTTTTTATTTACTTATTATTTACAAGAAGTTATCATTTCGTCCTCGCAGCTCCAAAGCCTGCCAAAACCACCGTATCGAGAGAGACGTTTTCAAAAATTTGCAATTTTCATTGCTCAGATGAGTAAATTCGTGTGTGTGCTGGTTAGTACACACGAATTTAAGAATTCCCACGGAGGTGACACTCACTAAGAAAATGATTTTTCCCTTTTTTCAAGGAGGTTTATTATATAGTAATTTATATTGTGTCCTTCGCATAGGAATTACTTAGATAAGTAGCTTCATTGAAGACGAGTATGGAGGTTTTGACTCCAAAGAGATCTCATCAAGCTTCCCATCATTTGAGAACTCCCAGTGCTCTGAAACCAGACCCGGCCAGCGCCTTCTACTACCTTTATTGCAAAAGGGAACAGCGTTACTTCTGTATAAAGCTATAAAACATTATCTAGCTAATTAAGTTAGATATTTCGGTGTTTACCCAAAAAGTACTAACATTCCTACACTGTAAATCTAAGTAGTGCGCCTAAAATTGAAAACATCTATTCGGAGGTCTTGGCTCTCGAGAGGTACCATCAAGCTTCCCTTCTATACCAACTGAGTATCATCTGAGAACTCCCAGTGCTGTGAAACCAGACCATCGCCTCCTACTACATTTATTGACAAAAGAAATATTACTACTTCTACGCTATCTTTACTAGCGCTCCCTCAAGCAGCACCCTTTAAAAAAAAATGGAAGGAACAAAAGAAAGAAAGAAGGCGAGGGAGGAATGGTTTCCCATAATAATTTAATATAGCTATTTGGAGGCTTTGACTCCCGAGAATTCCCATGTATTAGAAACACGTAAATAAGAATTTAAAAAAGTAAGAAAAAGGTCTATCATTTGAGAACTCCCAGTGACTCTGACTTAGCTATTCGGAGGTTTTGACTGCCGAGAATTCCCATCAAACTTCCCATGTCTACCAATGGGGTATCATTTGAGAACTCCCACTGCTCTGTAACCAGACCCGATCAGCACCTCCCACTACATTTAAAACAAAAAGAAAATCGACCACTCCTTATACTAACCAAAAATCACATCCCCAATTTACCCGCCCTCTACTTAAACACCTAAACTGTTAAGTATTTTAGTAACATCAGTTTGCATTAAAGTTATTACATGCGTACGTACTGCTTGGTAAAGTTGTTAGATTAAATAAAGTTAGGTCATAGGTTGGGTTAAGTTCAATTTGGTTAGGTTAAGGAAAGTTAGGTCATAGTTTTGGCTAGATAAATTAAGTTAGATTTTGCTATACGTTAGGTTAGATTTTTTTTCTTCCTTTTTTTTTTGTATTGGTTCAAAAAAAATGTTTTTTTTTTTTCTGAAAAATTTCTCAACCAACAAAAAATTCCTCAAAGTCTTGAAAATTTTACCAAAATATGTCTTCGAAAAGGTCAGAGCACCGTATATTATTTTAATAAAAATATATCTTCACTGTAACGAAATAAATGTTAGCTACAATTTACTGAACATTATTTCAGTAAATTATTACTATCATAATATGTTGAATTATTGTTTTAATTTTCAGATTCCAGAAACAAGATTAAAATTCTAAAACAAACTCTTAACTTTTATCCAACGAGAATCTGTATCAGAATTTAATTAGGTTACATAAAGGAAAAAGTATATCTTTAATCTTATTTCACTAATTCCAAAGAGCGGGTCTGTAAAGTAAAGCCAAAAGATTAAGGAGCAAATTGTGGTAGGATTATATATAGCGTGTACTCATATATATTATATATATATTATATTATATATTATATATTATATATATATATATATATATATATATATTATATATATATATATATGAAAATTATTTCACGAAAGTAACACGTGAAAAATATTTATGATGAATAAAACCACGAAGGAAAGGAAACACAGAATGGTGCTCAAGCGCTTTCGTCTAATGACATCCTCAGGAACACTGAAGTAAATAAAGAGTTCAAGACTATATACAGGTTACAAAAAAAAATATATATATATATATATATATATATATATATAATAAAAATAGAAATAAAAATTGTGGGAGGAGCATACAAATCTGTAAGGAAAACTACCAATTTTAGCACTTTGACCGAATTCAACACAAGATCAAATTTTATAGTTAATGCCTGAATGATAAGTATATAGGTCACAAAAAATATAAAAAAATATATATACAGTATATAAAAATAAATTGAAAAATAAAAATTGTAAGAGGAGCATACATATTTATAAGGGAAAACTACCCACGTTTTAGCACTCTGCTCTTCTTGTCCAAATCCTTTCTGAACGAATTGAACACAAGATCAAATGGATTGTTTACAACCCATTTTATAGATAAGGCCTGAATGATATATAGGTCACAAAAAAAAACATATAAAACTAAATTGAAAAATAAAAATTGTAAGAGAAGCATACAAATTTATAAGGAAACACTACCAAAGTTTTAGCACTCTACCCTTCTTGTCTAAATCCGTTCTGAACGAATTCAAAACAACGGGATCAAGTTGAAAAAGACTTTTGCTCATGTTTAAAGTTATTTGTAAGTTGGATAATAGCAGACTCAACAATATTTCTATTAACAATGTTGCTAGAGTGAAACAAAACTGAAGCATTATTCCAATCAATACAGTGGGATAACTCTGACAAATGGACAAAAATGGCACTGGACGACTGTCCCGTTGTAACGGAATATTGATGCTGTTTTACACGCGTGTGCAAATCCTTTCCCGTCTGACCAATGTAAAAGGAATCACATTGTTTACAACCAATCTTGTAGATAATGCCTGAATTATTGGTAGGGCTATTTTTTACTATGATATTTTTCACAATATTGTTATATGAAAATACTACATTAATATCCAAAAGTTTAAGTACATTAGCAATGCCTAAAAAGCCTGGGAAAAATGGAAGTACTAAAATATTCTTTGACAAAGTGCGACTGTTATTATTCACACGATAGAAGGTTCGTTTTGCCTTGTTAATACAAGATTCCATAGACGCAGGTGGGTAGCACAGATCACTTCCAATACCGTTGATTTTTTCCAATTCGGCATCGATGTATTCCGGACTGGCGATCCTAAGAGCGCGGAGAAACATTGAAGAAAAGTACACCATATTCTTGAGTCTGCTATTATCCAACTTACAAATAACTTTAACATGAGCAAAGGTCTTTTTCAACTCGATCCCGCTGTTTTGAATTCGTTCAGAACGGATTTAGACAAGAAGGGTAGAGTGCTAAAACTTTGGTAGTGTTTCCTTATAAATTTGTATGCTTCTCTTACAATTTTTATTTTTCAATTTAGTTTTATATATATATATATATATATATATATATATATATATATATATATATTTTTTTTTTTTTTTGTGACCTATATATCTATCAGGCTTTATGTATAAAATTGATTGTAAACAATCCATTTGATCTTGTGTTGAATTCGTTCAGAAAGGATTTGGACAAGAAGAGCAGAGTGCTAAAACGTGGGTAGTTTTCCTTTATAAATATGTATGCTCTTACAATTTTTATTTTTCAATTTGTTTTTATATATATATTTTTTTGTATTTTTTGTGACCTATATATCATTCAGGCATTAACTATAAAATTTGATCTTGTGTTGAATTCGGGCAAAGTGTTAGAATTGGTAGTTTTCCTTACAGATTTGTATACTCCTCCCACAATTCTTATTTCTATTATATATATATATTTTGTAACCTGTATATAGTCTTGAACTCTTTATTTACTTCAGTGTTCCTGAGGATGTCATTAGACGAAAGCGCTTGAGCACCATTCTGTTTCCTTTCCTTCGTGGTTTTATTCATCATATATATATATATATATATATATATATATATATAATATATATATATGTATATATAATGTTACGGCATGCGGGAGGTGCCCCCTTGGGGCATTGGTTTCTGCGCGTATGTAGAAGAATTACGGCATTTGAATGAGTGAGGCCCATGGTGTAATGGTTATCATATCTGACCGGCAATCGGAAGATCCCGGGTTCGATTCCCGGGTGGTTACCTCATTTTTTCATTTGTTTCGTTCTCTCTCTCATATCTTGCGCGGAATATCTCCTATACAAGCGTCGTTCTTTACGTTAATTATACTGCGTGTTTGCAGTTAAATGTATATAATGTTACGGCATGCGGGAGGTGCCCCCTTGGGGCATTGGTTTTTGCGCGTATGTAGAAGAATTACGGCATTTGAATGAGTGAGGCTCATGGTGTAATGGTTATCATATCTGACCGGCAATCGGAAGATCCCGGGTTCGATTCCCGGGTGGTTACCTCATTTTTTCATTTGTTTCGTTCTCTCTCTCATCTTGCGCGGAATATCTCCTATATAAGTGTCGTTCTTTACGTTAATTATACTGCGTGTTTGCAGTTAAATGTGTATATATATATATACAGGGTGGGGCACGGGAATCAAGTGTTTTTTGAATAGCTAGTAATCGGCCATTAGGAATGGGAGGGGCGTGCGGTAGGTAGCATTCCATTCCTGGGTTCATAGCATTTAACTTTAACTAACACTCACCTTTATCTTTCAGGTGCCATCATGGAGCAGTGGACGTTAGAACACCGCATGTTCGCGTATGATCATTTTGTTAGGAGTGGCGAGTCAGTGACAGCAGTTCAGCGTGCGTTTCGCCGCAGATTCAACATTCATCGAAATGACTCTGTTCCCGCTCGTGACACAATCTTACGTTGGGTTAACAATCTTCGAACAGGAGGCTCAATAATGAAAACAAAACCGAAGGGGCCGCAACGCACTGTGCGTACTCCAGAGAACGTTGAAAGGGTCAGACAAGCGATGTTGCAAAGCCCAGGCCGCTCTGCTCGGAGACATTCAGCTGCACTCGGAATCAGCAATCGTACTGTTAGACGGATTTTGCATGAAGAATTACATTTTCACCC
This sequence comes from Bathynomus jamesi, assembly GCA_023014485.1. Lineage (NCBI taxonomy): Eukaryota > Metazoa > Arthropoda > Malacostraca > Isopoda > Cirolanidae > Bathynomus > Bathynomus jamesi. The sequence continues at coordinate 49,306 of JAJOZX010006191.1, forward strand.
ATACAAGTTAGCGATGGTGCAGGAATTGAATGTAAACGATTGCCCCCAACGACTGAATTTTGCACAGGAAATGCTTGCACTTTATGAGCAGAATGAAAACATGATGGTGGTAATGAGTGATGAAGCCCATGACTTCTTTCTATGGGGGTACCTCAAGTCACGTGTCTACGAGGACAAGCCCCGTACATTAGATGCATTGAAGGAAGCGATCCGTCAACAAATCATCCAAATCAACAGAGACCTGCTGGGAAGAGTGGAGGCCAATTTTCGTAAACGCCTTCAACAATGCGTCGACGGCCAAGGACATCATATGCCAGATATAATTTTCGGTACATGATTATTATGACATGAAATGCTATGTTCTTACGAATGTTGTTCTACCAATATATTTTCTTTACAAAAATAAATATCATTTTCCTGATTATTCCAAAAACACTTGGTTCCCGTGCCCCACCCTATATATATTATATATATATATAATATATATATATATAATAGCACATAAAATGAAACACACAGGAATAACAGGCAAAGTGGGAAAATGGATCTACAACTTCCTCAGAGAACGTTTACAGGTCGTCAAAATTCAAGGTGCATCATCATCAGAATCAGAAGTACGCAGCTCAGTACCACAAGGCACAGTACTGGCCCCACTCCTGTTCATTATCATGTTAACAGACATAGACAGTGGAGTAAACAGCAACAGTATAGTAACATCTTTGCGGACAATACAAAGATCAGCAGAAAAATCAGCGATGCAAATGAAGTGGATGCCTTGCAGAGGGACACGAATAAAATATACAAATGGTCAGAAGAAACAATATCACTTTTAACACCGAGAAATTTCAGCTCTTGAGATATGGTAGAAATGAAGAACTTAGACTACATATCATGCTCCAGATAAACAGGGAATTCAGAGAAGCACGAAAGCGGTCGACTTGGGGGTAATAATGACTGATGATGACAAATTTGAGACACAAAATCAGATAGCAATAAACAAAGCAAAAAGAGTCGCGGGACAGGTACTAAGAACGTTCAAAAGGAGGGACAAGACAGTAGTGGTTCCCCTGCTGAGAACACTGATCATACCAAAACTTGAATACTGCTCAGTTTTGACGTCCCCATATAAAAAGGAAGAAATTAATAAACTAGAAGAAACGCAGACACATTTCACAGCCAAGATTGACTGCTGCATAGAACTCAACTACTGAGAAAGACTACGAAAACTAAATCTGTACTCCTTGGAAAGAAGAAGAGAGGTACACCATAATCTACATATGGAAAATGATCGAAAGACTGGTGCCAAACCTCAAACTAAACCCAATTACCACCCAAACAACGCTGGAAAATAGGAAAGGCAGAATGTGTAGTGTTCCCAAATTAAAGGCCCGACAAGGGACCTCCTCATCACTGAAGGAAAATAGCTTGGTTGTCAGGGGGCCAAGACTTTTTAACCAGCTTCCAAAGGACCTCAGAAGCGTTACAGGCGTCAAAGTTGAAGTCTTCAAGAGAAGACTTGATGCCCGGATCAGGACGGTACCAGATGAGCCGGGTGTACCTGGCTATGTGCGGTGGAGAGCACAAGAGAGCAACTCGCTCCTCCACCAAGCCAGGCCTAGAGGCGGGGCCACCAGCTTGACCTTCGTGTGAAGAGAGACCAACACACGGAACATCAACGAGGAACGAGGTAACGAGGTTATATACATATTTATATAAAACAGTAACTATATACCTTTGACGACTTTTACATAGTTTTTGATTTGATAATAAGAGTCAATAAATAATAATAGATTCATTGAATTACTATATTTAGAATCGTGTTGCTTTCCCTTTTGCATTTATGTAAAGCTGAAACACGTTGTGGCATTCCATTGTTGAGCTTTGTTATTTGTTCTTGAGGGCAATCATCGTGATATCTAGTAACTTTTATCAATCCTCTGTACAAAACTAGGCATAACCTACCCCTCATGGTGCTCGATGGCTTCCATTCTGCGAAGATGAAGTGCCCGGGTTCGCTCCTCATCTCCTCCTCTCTTCTATTAAGAGGGGATTCATTGGGGAGGCGGTAAAGCAGTACTGATCAACAGGTTCCTCCTACTATGGGCCTGAACACCGCCACGCCATCTGTTGACACTCGGCTGAGTCATATATTGACAACAGATGGTTCGGGTGCCCACAAACCTTTACCCTTACTGTTAAACATAACCTTTTTCAAATTGCTGAATCACATAATGGTACCTTTAAAATTAGTCATTTATGTGCCAACATTAGAAGTGTTGTACTTGCCTAAAAATTGCGATTTATTTTTGGCTTATCAAATGTATGCACAATATATCCCATTTTTAGAAATAGTAAAGTAGAATCTACAGGGTGTCCCGTAAGTCTGGACCCATAGGGAAAAATAATAAAATTACAAAATAGTCCAAAAATTTATTACATAATCTGTTCAAAGTGTCCGCCGTTGTGTCGCACACATAGTTGAAGACGCAATCTCCACTGCGACAGCACTTTCTGAATCACAGTCGCAGAAATTTCTTGACACGCCTCCACAATGCATGCTTTAAGGTGGAAAATGTTCTGAAGTTTGACCTCGTACACTTTGGCTTTCAAGTGGCCCCACAAATAAAAATCATAATAAAAAATAATAAAAAAATAATAATAATAAAATAATAATAATAACATAATAAAAAAATATATTATAAATCCCTATGGGTCCAGACTTAAGGGACACCCTGTATATTGAAACTTGGTTTATTCTTGGTACTGAAATTGCATTTAACCATACCTGGCTGCAAATTGTATCGTGTGTACCGTAACCAGTATTGGGGTGGTATCTCGATATTCTTTCAGGAAAACGTAAATATCAATTTAAACTCTGAAGCTACACTGATTGGTGAGGCGTTTGAAACATTGTTGTTTTCTGTTAAATTTAAAAGTAACTTCATCTTTCCTTTAACATTTTTATTAAATTTCAAAGGTAAAATCTCTAATTATATCAAATGTACAACAATCTTATGCTTTGCTGTAACTTTAATGTCGATTTACTGGCTAACTTTACGTCATAAAACCTTGAATATGACGTATGAGTCTTTCCTTATGTCCAACCATTTCTAAGACCTGACTCAAATGACCTCATTCGCAAAAATCGATAATTAATCCGATTTGGACTTTTGTAGTTGAAGTTTTATCTTCATTTACTGTTGATGATTCTGTAAAGGATTATTTTCCTATTTGTAATGTATCTCAATTATTAATCGTTTAATCCACAAATCAATCGGTTTTTCGTTCAAAAAGCGAAATCTTTAGAAAATTCAAAATGGTTCCCTTGCCTTTTAGTACTTTCAGAAATTTTCGAAACTTAGTAAATAAAGTTATCAAAAAGCGCTTGTCATGAAAGAAAAATTAAGTATACTAATGGTTGTTAGGGGGAAGACTCGAAATATCATTAATTATAATTTAACAAACCGAAGCTCTGAAAAGCCGCCAGAAACTAAAAGTTAATGATGAAGAAATTTTTAATTAATCCGCACTTTACTTCCAGCCGACTGAGGCACATTTTTCACTATATTTCCCTTATCTCTACGAAAATCCTTATCTACTTTGTATTTAACAATTAGCGAGGGCTCTTATTTTTGCTATCCACAAGTCCTGACGAAGTTGCAACTATTTCGATACAATGAAAAGTTACAAATTTTCAGACAGCTGACGACATTTCAGTTATATTAATTGAATAAATTACTCTCTCTCTCTTCCACTCGTGCTTTCCACCATATTCAATTTTTTTCATTCAGAATTCTACATTTCTTGATGTTTTGAAGATGGAAACAGTAGAATTTCATTAATAAATGTGGAGATCAGGAAAATTAGGAACTAAACAGATTTCAGATTTGTTTCCATTCTCAAAGATATGTGAAAACTGATATATAGTATATTGTCTTTCTATGTTCACAATAATCTCTCAAACAAATTTCAGTTTGATTTTGTTAAGGGCATATCAGAAGCAGCATTTAATTTTCATATGATCTTCATAATGGCTTTCTTGAAAAACGTATATAATTGCACTGTTAGCTGATTTTTCGATCAACCCAATTTCTCACGATATTCTTTCTGACGAAGTGCGAATGATATCAGAATGATGAATCTATTGACATTTTGTATTCAGATATTCCTAGCCCTCATCAGTACATTGGAATTAACGGCGTGATATCTGAGCTAAAACCGATATAAGAGTAGGTGTCTCACAAGGATTGGCTCTGAGTCCATTATTATTTATTATTTGGATTTTCAAGATACTGAGATGTTCCAAGGTACTGATGAAGCAGCTTTATATTTTACCAGTGATTCCTCACGGGCAGAAATGGGCAAGATACTCGCAGAACTGCATCACCGAGACACGATACAAGATAATCATATTATCAGCAACGTCGATACACAACACAAAATATTTTTAAAATTAGAATGACGACAAGATACACGATACGTATCGACGACATTACATGATGCAGGATACTTTTTTATAATATATATCCTATACTTTTAATAAAATCAAATTAATGGACTAATAATTTAGGCTTATATTTATATATTTCTTATGTCTTAATGTTTTGCGAAAACAATGTTCAGTGATGGTTTACATAAAAAATAAATTAACACTTTAAAATAAGAAGCTTTTCGAAATTTTTATTCGGATAATCTTCATTCTGTACAACTTACCATTACCCCAGAACTTAAGAGACGCTTCACTGGAGCACTTGATTGCAAAACAGAGAGGAAACCGTTAAGAAAACAAGAAAACCGTTAAGAAAACGTTAAGAAAACAGGAAAACCGTTAAGAAAACGTTAAGAAAACAAAAATGTTAAGAAAACAGAAAAACGTTAAGAAAACAGGAAAACGTTAACAAAACTGTTCAGCATTTGTTTGTAAAATATCATATCTTGAATATCTAAATGAAATGATAAGTTTTAAATAGCGATGTATCTTATATTAATGATAATATTCGGAGACAAGATACTGCCAAATTGTGTATCTACGATACACGTTACGCAATACTCCCATATTTGTCTATTTAATAAACGATATAGGATACTGTATCAATGATATAGTATATCACTGATACTGCCCATCTCTGATTAAGAGGAACTTTAAACGGTTCTTGACTTTTTGATTTTTCATTATCCAGTTGGAGTATTGAGAATAATAAATGCAGTGCTAGTGCCTCCGAGAAACAGATAATGAGAAAATGGACAAAAGGACGTCATAACCTCGACCGTATTTATTTTTTCCCATTAAGTTGAACAACGTCGAATCAACAAAGGTTTCATTTTAAATTACTTGGTATCTAACTATTGGAAGATTCTTTGAAATTCATTATAGATGACGAATTTAATTTGATGAATTTAAAAATAAAATTTGAACATCCAACCTGGTTGGAAGTGTTAAGCAAACCAAACAGGTTATTTATGGGTCTCTCAATGTCAACTTTAAGATACTACTTTTGTCTGTTGTTTCACAAACTTAAATTTACACTTATTAGCGTGTGTGGTAGTTCTGACGTATTTAGCTTAACCCTTTAAGCCCTGAATTTTTTGTAGGGTTAAGTTATGAATGCTTGTATTTGAAACGTTAGCAATTTGTACCTTCAGTCCTTAAAGGGTTAAGACACTGCCAGTTGAATTAGTTGCAGTAATGTCATTATTATTATTTATTAGTATTATTATTATAAATATATTTCACGATCGTCCAAACTTATCCCAATTATACACAAAGGATTAACAAAAGAAAATTGTCACCTTCGGCTTTTCTATAGTTTTTGATTTGATAATAAAAGTCGATAAATAGAAACAGAATTATTGAATGAACATATTTAGAATTGTGTTGCTTTTCCCTTTGCATTATGTAAAGCTGACGCACGTTCTGACATTCCACTTGATAAGCTTTGCCACTTGTTCTTGAAGACAGTAATTGTGGTGTCTATTTACTTTTATCAACTCTCTTTAATTTAAGACCATCAGAAGAGAGAAATAGCTTTTAAGTCCCCTTTCGGTGAAGAAATAATGTAAACAAACAGTTCTTGTCAAACGCTTCGTCAAATTATGATGGACAAGTTTGGCTGGAATCAATAAAAATTCTTCCTCCACAATCTCTTTTACGAAAAAACTTTTGAATTTTGTATTCGATTCCTTTCAATGTCAATATTTCTTCTTTAAGTTTTTCTTATATTATATTGGAAATTGTATTGACTTAAAACAGGCTTTTAGTTTCTGTAAAGTTTCAGAAAATAAACTCAATTCTATTATTATCATTATTATTATTTGAAGTATTGGGACACTGCATCTGCTTCATACTGTTTTCATCCTTTTGAGGGATCCTGTAAACTTGAAAATGCAAAACTAACTAACTAACTAACTAACTCTCAAAAATAAGTTTCACTTACTTGCTGATGAGGAGGATGAATCCTTTTTAATTGGGGATTCTATGGTAAGGAATCAAGGGGACTTTTTCGGAGCAAGACGGGCGACCAAGAGAAAGCTCCAATGTTTTCCGGTGCCACAAGCCAGATAATTAATAGGGAATTAGGCAAATTAATATCAAGAATAAGAGTTGCCCTATCATTGTCCATGTTGGTGGCAATGACATTTTTCTGGAGGGACAGGAGGCAGACAGAGCCCATTATAAAAGAATTTAAGAACCTAACTGACAAGGTTAGGGATAGGACAGACATGGGTATGGTCGTAGGAATTCTCCCTCGAATGCGTGCTAGTGACTATACTCTAAGTAAAGCCATTAGCATAAATAAAAGAGTTAAACGCATGTGTGATGATAAAGGCCTAAAGTTTGTTGATTTTTGGCCTACATTCTACGGAAATGGGGAATACTTTGGTTCGGACGGGATACATTTTAACCAGAAGGGGAAAAACAAGTATGGTGATTTGCTGAACATTAATTTGTATAATCTTTTTAAGCTAGGACCCCCCAAACCAGCAATTGATCCTGCTCCCCAAACAGTTAGTCCCCCTCCCCCAGCAGTTAGTCCCCTCCAACAGCAGGTAGTCCCCCTCCAACAGCAGGTAGTCCCCTCCAACAGCAGGTAGTCCCCCTCCAACAGCAGGTAGTCCCCCTCCAACAGCAGGTAGTCCCCCTCCAACAGCAGGTAGTTAGTCCCCCTCCAACAGCAGGTAGTTACTCTCCTTCAACGTTGGAGGGGGCTCAGGTTCCTGCGGAGATTGTCCCCTTGTTAGTGAGGGGCTCTTCAACTCCCGACAGCCCTGGCTGTTCGGGAAACGGGTCGTGCTAGGGGCGGTCAGAATAGGGGAGGCTCCCTCCGTGCAATGCTTTTTAATGCTAGGTCGATCAGAAACAAGTTTGGCGAGCTACGGGCGCTCTTAGCATCAGAATACCAGGATATCGTTGATCACCGAGTCCTGGATTCATACTGATCGTAGGGACTACGTTGGGGAGTTCGAAATTCCCGGGTATAGAATGTTTCGCAAAGACCGCACCCGTGGGGAGGGGGTGGGGTACTAATATACGTCAGAGACACGTTGAGTCTGGTTGACTGCCAGTTCCGGTCGGAACGGGAGCTGCTTGGCGTCGATCTGAACGTGGGAGGGACGAACTATAGGTTAATCTTGGTGTACAGACCTCCGCATCTCCTCCTCGAGGAGGATACAGCACTGTACACGGAACTCAGTAGCCTACTAGGGGATAGGGTGTGTAGTTTTAGGAGACTTCAACTGTCGCAGCATAAAGTGGGAAAACAGGACTGCCGATGCTGAAGGAGGAGGCTAGTTGACTTTGCTGATGAGAACTTCCTCACTCAGTGGGTCAAAGAGCCTACACGAGGCGAAAGCGTTCTAGACTTAGTATTCACGACCGAAGACAACCTCGTCACTGGCTCACCGTTGACGAATCATTGGGCGGGAGTGATCACGGTCTTATTAGGTTCCGTGTGTGCGTCCCTCGGGTGAAGCGTAGTAACTCGAGAGGCAGTAAGCTCGATCTCCGGCGGGCAAACTTTGTTAGCCTCAGGGATAGCGTAGGAGAGATGGGGTTAGAGGTTGGCGGCGATGTTGAGGGAGTGTGGAGTGCATTCCGGGACGAGTTTATGGTGCTGCAGTCTGCTGCCATACCCTCAAAACCGTCACCCCTGCTTCAACGCAGCCTAAGTGGTTCAATCGTGACATCGCTTCGGCTATCCGAAATAGGAAAGTAGCGTAAAGGAGGGCGAAGGCCAATCGTTCCCACGAGAACACTGAAGCGTATGTCCGCCTGTGGAGGGAAATGAGGCGAAGGTTAGGCTAGCGAAACGTAACGAAGAACTACGGGTGGCAAGCCTCTGCAAGGGGAACCCTAAGGAATTCTTCAGTTATGTTAATAGTAGAAAGCCCATTAGAAGCATGATAGGTCCGTTAAAGGACGGAAGCGGCGTTCTGCGGACCTCGACGCGGACATCGCTAATGTGCTTAATGAGTACTTTGCGGGAGTGTTCACCAGGGAGGATACCCGCGTCATCCCTGAGCCAGGCGTGAAGCACGAAGGTGCTGGCCTGGATAGTTCGATGTACCGCGACAGTCGTTGCCGATAGAATAGACAAACTGAGCGCGTTTAAGGCTCCTGGGCCAGACCAGTTTCTCCCCAGAGTGTTGCGAGAAGTGCGCGACCAGGTGGCTCCCCACCTGGCGACAGTCTTCGACAAATCGTTGGAGACAGGCAAGGTGCCTGGTGACTGGAGGGAAGCCAACGTGACCCATATCTTTAAGAAAGGGGATCACGAAAGTCCAGGGAACTATCGTCCCATTAGTCTCAGTTGTAGGTAAATTTTTAGAAGGGATAATAGCTGATAGGATCGTTGACCATTTGGATTCCTACAAGCTGCTTGGGGACTCCCAACATGGGTTTAGACGGCATAGGTCGTGTCTCACCAACTTGCTCGAGTTTTTCCACGTCATGTTGAGTGAGTACGATAAGAGTAGGGCGATTGATATACTTTATCTCGACTTTCAGAAAGCCTTTGATAAGGTACCTCACCGTCGGCTAATGGCGAAAGTGCGCGCGCTGGGTATCGGTGGTGAAATAGGTAGGTAGATTGAAAACTGGCTGAGGAGTAGGCGGCAGAGGGTGGTAATTAAAGGGGCTAGTTCGGGTTGGGCCTCGGTCACTAGTGGGGTTCCTCAGGGTTCCGTTTTGGGGCCACTGTTGTTTACCATTTACATAAATGATATCGACGGTGGCATCGTCAGTCGGATCGCCAAATTCGCTGATGACACCAAGCTTGGGGCCAATGTTGGGACGCCCGAAGCGATCGAGGAACTGCGTGCGGACCTAGGTAGGATAGGAGAATGCTCCGAAAAATGGCAAATGCCGTTTAACTTGGGTAAATGCAAAGTGATGCACATTGGCTACGCCAATCCCAAGTCGGACAACTCGATGTTGGGTAGTAATATCGAGGTGACTGATTTAGAAAAGGACTTGGGTGTGCTAATTAGCAGCGACCTTAAGTTTACGAAACAGTGTGTAGAGGTGGAAAAGAAAGCCCAGAAACTATTGGATTATATCAGGAGGCAATTTCAGTTTCGGAACAAGGAGATTGTGCTCTCACTGTACAATTCCCTTGTTCGGCCGCACCTGGAGTATGCTGTGCAGTTCTGGTCGCCCACCCTCAGGAAAGATATTGAGAGGGAGCGAGTGCAGGCGAGGGCCACAAAGTTAATCCCTTCCGTTAGGCATATGGGTTAAAATCGACGGTTACGGTCCCTGAACTTGTTTTCGCTTGAAACTCGGAGGCTGCGCGGTCAACTGATCGAGGTTTTCAAGCTCTTACGCGGGTTCAACGATGTCGATTTTAGAAGTATGTTTAGTTTAAATGATAACCCAACTCGTAACAATGGTTGGAAGTTGGATTTGAAAAGGTTTAGGACTAGTGTGTGTGGGAATTACTTTACGTATAAGATCTGTGACACATGGAACACTGTAGGCCTGTTCAAAAATCAACTTTTTCTTATTTTCATAGGTTTCTGTACATTTTCCCATGCTTTTTGACCTGAAAAAGCCGAAAATCACAACTATTTTGACCTAGGATGTTGGGAAGCATTGCCACATGGAGCTTTAAATTTTCTGCCTTGAAATCGGCCAAAGCGCCAATTCCGGGGTCCCTTGAATTATGTTTTGCACTTTAACTTTTGATCTAAACAAGATAGAGCAACAAATTAGGTATCAAATGAAAGAGCATAAAATTAATAAATAATAATAATAATAATAATAATAATAATAATTATCTATCATTTTTCAGGAAACAACAGAAACTCAATCAGAATCTAGAAAACCATCTACAAATTACAACTTCACAATGGCATTAAGCAAGGAGCTGAGGGAGCTCCGTGGGCGCACAGTTGATATCTCAGAACCTCCACGTACTGTCCACAGGCAGGTGTCAACTGGGCCATCTACCAGATCTCTCACTGAAACTTTCCTGGTTGGATACCCTTCAGCTTTTATCAGTGGTTCCCAGCTTCCCCAACAGACAGGCGTTCCAGTATTTCCTTAATCTTCAGAATTTACCGGAAAATGCAGGGAGGCCCATGGTTGAAGACCTTGCATATGAAACAGTTGAATCTATCATCCCATTCTGGCAGATGGCTAGGATCAAGACAATGACCAAGTACAACGCAATGAAGCTCTTCATGAAACTACATGAGAAACATCGTGCTCTGGTGAAAAGCAAAGGAAGAGCAAGTAACCCTGGAGGAAAAAGAGGAGCATTTGTGCTGGAATTAGACAGCCTGTTCAATATAGGAGCTCCAGATGCAATCCAGGAAATACAGAACAACAGACTGTTATCCAGAGAGAAGAAAGATGAGGATATCAGGTTCTACGAAGACCAAAAGACTGAGAGGAAAGGTCATATGTCTGGTCATGACAAGATTTTTGAGACAAGATCCCTGCAGCAAGCAGCGAGGAATGAAAGACTGCAGCATAGACAAGAACAAGGTAAAACTAATTACTTTGAACGTTACAAAAAGTTTTAAGTTTTACTCCATTGCGATATTTAGCATGTACTTAACAATTACTGTCTTAACATGTTGTACTATTTTACAGCTGCAGCAGAACAAGAGGCAGTTGTTCATGTGGATGACATTACCTGGGGTGACTCAACTGACAACGACGCTAACACAGAGGACATGGATTACCATCAGCCTCGTCCTGGATGTTCTCACCATCAAGACACCGTGACTAGTGTGACTTTGACGTTTCCAAGGAAGGTCATGGAATGTGATGTCATCTGCAATACAGCTGATCGTCTTGGTTATCAGACAATCAAGTTACTGCCATGGTTTCTGCCACCTTGAAAGCTGGAGGGACTGATCTGGATAACTTCGTCATCTCAACCTCAACAACACGTCGCAACAGAATGCTGTCCAGGTATAATATCAGCCAGAGTCACATGTCCAAGTTTTGTGAAAACCCCCCACAGTACGCTGCCTTACACTGGGATGGAAAGTTGCTCAAAGATGTCTTGGGCAGTGAACCTGGAAGTACCTCAGAGACTTTAGCTGTGCTAGTGTCTGGTCCACCTTCATACACTGAAGGAAAGTTATTGGGAGTACCTGTCATCGACAATTCTTCTGGCACAGCTCAGGCTGAGGCTTCAATGGATTTACTGGAGACATGGGAACTTACGGATAATGTTACTGCCCTTGTTTTGACACTACATCCAGTAACAGTGGAGTTCACAGAGGAGCTGCCAAACTGCTAGAGAAAATGCTGAACAAAAAGGTGTTTTATCTGGCCTGTCGACATCACATCCTGGAAATCCTAGTAGGAGCAGTTTGGGAGAAGCTGTTTGGGAAGGTGAAGGGGCCAGATAATCCCTGGTTTGAGCATCTGAAGGATGTTTGGACGGACTTGTCCAAGGAAAACCCAAAGATGCTGGCTATCAACAGCAAATGGCTGAAGGAAAAGAAGAACAGTGAAGAAATACTCCAAGACATTCTAACAGCAGAAAGGCTTCCAAGAGCCGACTACAGGGAAATGGCTGAACTGACAGTCATTGTTCTTGGAGGAACGCCTCCTCGAGGTATTCACTGGACTCGACCAGGCGCCATTCATCAGGCCAGATGGATGGCCAGAAACCTGTACTCCATGAAAATGCTGATGTTTGCAGATCAACTTGAGTACGACGAAGACACTGTATCAAAGCTGGAAAGACTCAACACCTTCCTTGCGCTGTTCTACACTCCTGTATGGATGATGTCAATGTCTGCTGCAGATGCTCCCGTGAATGATCTAAGTCTAATCCAGGACATGTTGAAGTGCAAGAAAACTGACCCAGAGCTTGTTGATGCAGTACTTAATAAGATGGAAAACCACAAATGGTACCTGACGCAGGAAGTCGTGCCATTTGCCCTGTTCAGCAGTAGATTGAGTGACACATTGAAGCACGACATTGCTGCCCAGTTACAAGCCACTGAGAAGCCAGACAGCTTCAGAACAGGAAAGCCTCTATTCCAGAGAGTCACAGCTAAGACCACCCTGGTTGATCTCATTGGCCCAGAATCACATTTCCTGCTGGACACACTGAACATTGGATCCGAGTGGCTTCTGGAACCTGTCACGTCTTGGCCACAGAATGAGGACTACAGAAAAGCGTTAGACTATGTTAAGAATCTGAAAGCGGTGAATGACATTGCTGAACGTGGTGTCAAGATGATGAGCGACTTTGCAAATGTCATAACAACAGATGCCAAGCAAAGGGACTATCTCCTTCAAGCTGTGGAGTTCAACAGACGCCGCTTTGACAGCTTCAAGAAACAAACTCTCAACAACTGACTATGTAAATGTCATTATGAAATTAATCATCATGTAATGCTTTCACTTCTTGATCGATTATACTTGTGACAAAATGTTAATCTCAAATTTGTGTCATGAATAAGGCGCCTTGTCTGCCTTGAGTGTGATAAAACGAATTTTGTGATATTTCTGAAATCTTTGTATGTACCAATGTGCCATTTCTTGTTCCAAGACTATCATAATTGTATAAGTTAGAAAGAGGATTAAAAACACTTTAATTTGGTGCCTATTTTGTTGCTCTATCTTGTTTAGATAAAACGTTATAGTGCAAAACATGATTCAAGGGACCCCGGAACTGGTGCTTTTGGCCGATTTCAAGGCAGAAAACTTAAAGCTCCATGCGGCAATGCTTCCCAACAACCTAGGTCAAAATGGTTGTGATTTTCGGCCTTTTCAGGTCAAAAAGCATGGGAAAAAGTACAGAAACCTATGAAAATAAGAAAAAGTTGATTTTTGAACAGGGCTAATGGAACAGGTTACCTTCGGAAGTTGTGAACAGTTCCTCTGTGGATCAGTTCAAGAAAAAGTTAGACCAAATCTTGCACACTATTTGTGTGTGTACAAAATTTTCCCTGGCACCCGTTGCCATTGGTACCTCCTCGGTATGGGCCGCAAGGCCTTTTGAGTACTTCTTTTCCTTGTAACTCACTCTCTCTCTCTCTCTCTCTCGGAATGCCATCACTGAAATTCAAATTTGATTAAATTTAGATCAGGTTCTGCATTTTTAATGATATGAACATATATTATGTGACTGATAATTCCATGTGAGAGCAAATAGATGAAAAACTGAATTTGATTTGTCGTGCGTCAGTGGGTGACATTAAAAAAAAAAAAAAAATCGCAGCTTTATTCTCTGTATCCGCGATATGCGCGGAACCTAACAAACAAAAATAATTTATTCTCCTATGCTTTTACAATAACAACGAATTAGAGCATGAATATATACACGAAAAACTCGTAAAAGAATAAAGTTAAACACGACGAATTCATAAAGACTGAAGATACGAACACATTCGTAAAAGACTGAAGATACGAACACATTCGTAAAAGACTGAAGATACGAACACATTCGTAAAAGACTGAAGATACGAACACATTCGTAAAAGACTGAATACGAACACATTCGTAAAGACTGAAGATACGAACACATTCGTAAAAGACTGAAGATACGAACACATTCGTAAAAGACTGAAGATACGAACACATTCGTAAAAGACTGAAGATACGAACACATTCGTAAAAGACTGAAGATACGAACACATTCGTAAAAGACTGAAGATACGAACACATTCGTAAAAGACTGAAGATACGAACACATTCGTAAAAGACTGAAGATACGAACACATTCGTAAAAGACTGAAGATACGAACACATTCGTAAAAGACTGAAGATACGAACACATTCGTAGAAGACTGAAGATACGAACACATTCGTAGAAGACTGAAGATACGAACACATTCGTAGAAGACTGAAGATACGAACACATTCGTAGAAGACTGAAGATACGAACACATTCGTAGAAGACTGAAGATACGAACACATCCGTAAAAGAATGAAGATACGAACACATCCGTAAAAGAATGAAGATACGAACACATCCGTAAAAGAATGAAGATACGAACACATCCGTAAAAGAATGAAGATACGAACACATCCGTAAAAGAATGAAGATACGAACACATCCGTAAAAGAATGAAGATACGAACACATCCGTAAAAGAATGAAGATACGAACACATCCGTAAAAGAATGAAGATACGAACACATTCGTAAAAGAATGAAGATACGAACACATTCGTTAAAGAATGAAGATACGAACACATTCGTTAAAGAATGAAGATACGAACACATTCGTAAAAGACTGAAGATACGAACACATTCGTAAAAGACTGAAGATACGAACACATTCGTAAAAGAATGAAGATACGAACACATTCGTAAAAGAACGAAACCAAATGAAAACATTCATTGAGAACATTTTCTGGAAGTAGGATAAAAAAATTGTATTGGAATTTGCTTGAAAACATAAAATAAGTAATGTAGTGATTGGGTTGTTTAACCACCTTCGCAACATCTAGAGGTCATATGACGGAGGGAACCTACAGAATTACGTGGGATCCGAACCATCGATCTGGATGCGGAGAACGGTCTCCCATCCAACTACTACCCAGACCCAACGTCGCTGATCAACGGGAAGCGGTGTTACGACATTGGCTACGACGTAACCCACATAAGTAAAAGAGTATCTGAAGATGGTTTATATTTCGTGTAAACTTAAATGTACATTAGTTAAGCTAAAGTTCGTGTTACACTTAATTTAATTATATTGGCATTTTGCTGTTTGTGAAGCGATAAGTCTACAGTAGGAAAGTACCTTTTAAAGGAAAATTCAGATTGAAAACATGACTACTTAGTTTCGTAAAACTTGCTTTTGAGGTAAGAAATTTAAAAACAGCTTCTATGATGTATTCAATCCGACGTGAATGCAGCGAGTCTTTTGTTTATATTGAGGTTCTGAATATAGTAGGCTAGGTGTAACTGTAAACCCTAGATCCTGTCCCAAAGCTGGATCCTATCTGCTTTGCAGATAGCTGGTGAGGGAAGTTATATTTTTGGGGCCTTTTTGCGAGTGATCCGTTGCCCACGTCGGGCTAACATCATGAAAAAAAAAAACCTATAGTGTTTGTCATTTACCATTACTTATTCGGACTATAGTGGATTTAATTTCCCCAGAAGAGTTCCTTGTTCCATGCACGATCTGTGTGTATCATAAAAAAACTCAGGGGACCATTCTGAGTTCAATTTTATTTATATATACTAGGTCCATGTCCCAAAGCTGGATCCTGTCTGCTTTGCAGATAGCTGGTGAGGGAAGCTATATTTATGGGATCTCTTTGCGAGAGACCCGTTGCCCACGTCGGGCTAGCATCATGAAAAAGAAAAACTATGGTATTTGTCATTTACCATTACTTATTCGGACTATAGTGGATTTAATTTTCCCAGAAGAGTTCCTTGTTCCATGCACGGTCTGTGTTTAACATATAAATTTCTCAGGGGACCATTCTGAGTATATGTGTGTATATATATATATATATATATATACTCAGAATGGTGTATATATATATATATATATGTATATATATAGATATATATATACTCAGAATGGTGTGTGTATATATATATATATATATATATATATATATATACTGTATATATACTCAGAATGGTGTGTGTGTGTATATATATATATATATATATATATATATATATATATATATATATATATATATATACTCAGAATGGTGTGTGTATATATATATATATATATATATTATATATATATACTCAATGGTATATATATATATATATATATATATATATATATATACTCAGAATGGTATATATATATATATATATATATATATATATATATATATATATATATTAGTTACAAATACCCAAGTTGGTCGAACATTGTGTAGATTTTCGTCCGTGACCATTTTTATTCAGTTGGTTGAACATTATTATATACTGTACTGTATTTTATATTATAAATTTTTCAGCACTTTCGCTTGTGTTAAGTAGGGGGTCTCTGTAAGAAAGTTTAGAGAAACCATTTTTTTTACCGTATACAATGATTAATTTTTCGAACTTTACCCACGTTAGGATTTTGAGTAGGCCATACAAGAAAATCCGATTTATTTAGAAAGTACGACCTAATTGATAAAAAAGGTAGCTTACTGTTGGCGCTACTTGGGAATTTCTCTCTCTCTCTCTCTCTCTCTCTCTCTCTCTCTCTCTCTCTATATATATATATATATATATATATATATATATATATATATGGGAATGAACTCAGAATGGTCCCCTGAGTTTTTTATGATACACACAGACAGTGCATGGAACAAGGAACTCTTCTAGGATAATTAAATCCACTATAGTCCGAATAAGTAATGGTAAATGACAAATACCATAGTTTTTCTTTTTCATGATGCTAGCCCGACGTGGGCAACGGGTCACTCGCAAAGAGGTCCCATAAATATAGCTTCCCTCACCAGCTATCTGCAAAGCAGACAGGATCCAGCTTTGGGACATGGATCTAGGGTTTAAGCACCTAGCCATGCTACATTTAGAACCTCAATATAAGCAAAAGACTCGCTGCCTTCACGTCAGATTGAATGCATCAAAGAAAAGAAAAAGGGTAACTATTATTTTTAGCCAAAAACCAAAACTTAAAACCTCAACTGGCAGAATTGAGCGTCCACTTTTCAAGGCACATAACATGTCATGCACTGTCTGTGTGTATCATAAAAAACTCAGGGGACCATTCTGAGTTCATTCCCATCTTGAAACGGACATGTTATGTGCCTTGAAAAGTGGACGCTCAATTCTGCCAGTTGAGGTTTAAGTTTTGGTTTTGGCTGAAAATATAATAGGTACCCCTTTTTCTTTTTCTTTGATGCATTCAATCTGACGTGAAGGCAGCGAGTCTTTTGCTTATATTGAGGTTCTAAATGTAGCATGGCTAGGTGCTTTAAACCCTAGATCCTTGTCCCAAAGCTGGATCCTGTCTGCTTTGCAGATAGCTGGTGAGGGAAGCTATATTTATGGGACCTCTTTGCGAGTGACCCGTTGCCCAAGTCGGGCTAGCATCATGAAAAAGAAAAACTATGGTATTTGTCATTTACCATTACTTATTCGGACTATAGTGGATTTAATTATCCTAGAAGAGTTCCTTGTTCCATGCACTGTCTGTGTGTATCATATTTATATATATATATATATATATATATATATATATATATATATATAACCTTGGTTTTGCTTCCGCCCGAATTGTTCATTCTGACAAAGGTCAAGTTTGTCACTCCACCTTAGACCTACAGTTTAACGATGACTTGTACTTTTGAGAGAGAGAGAGAGAGAGAGAGAGAGAGAGAGAGAGAGAGAGAGAGAGAGCCCTGCCAAAACAATGTATGCAGCTTATGGAATGACATTTTCAAAACGCAAAACGATACAGAAAAGTAGACTACAAACTAAATTTTGTCGAATACCTTCGTCCAAATTATTCCATATCTCTGTTAAGGTTTTCCTTCAATTGCATTAATTTTGATGGGTATGAACGGTGTGTCCTCGGCTTTCGATCCAAGTGTCGCCACAGACAATTGATGGGGGTTCAATGTTAGGGTTTTGCGATACGCATTGAAATCGCTGAATACCCAATATGAGGTACGATATGTAGATAACTATCTTCCTTAGAATGTGAGCGTCACGGTACAGAATGTCGAATTTAAATACCCATCAGTGAAGTTCCATTCTCTCTCTCAAGAGTACCAAATGAATGTTCACACCACGATACTTATCCCATTTCACTTCATGGAAGATTTAAGTCACTGAAGGTCGAAAACTTTGCCTGCTTCGTCGTTGGAGAAAACTTCAAGCTGCTAAAACTCAAAGCTCTTCGTTAAGGTCTTTTAAGAGAGCCCTTTTAACTTGTTAATAATCCAACGTCTCGTCCTTTGCGAGAGACATTTTTAATGAAGTAATTTAAATATCAGAGACAGTGTGAAGCTAAAACAACGCAGAGATTTGCGAAATTTAAAAATTAAAATTTTAGTGATGCAACTCTGAAAGATAAAATAAACATTAAAAAATAATTTTTTTTTACAAATTTTGTATTTAACCTTTGTAATAATAATAATAATAATAATAAATAATAATAAATAATAATAATAATAATAATAATAAATAATAATAATAATAATTATTATTTTGCACACTCTAAAAGCAACCGAGTTATTTGAACCCAAACTGGTATCAAACCATTAAGGTCACGATCACTAAACTACTTTTTGGATAGTTTTAGAAACGAGAATAAAAAATGTCTTTATCTCCAAAACTACCGAATAGATCGAAGCTTATTTAAGAACAATGAGGGTTGAAATAACGTAGAAAGGAGTGCGTAAAATAGACAAGCGAATGAAATTTTATCAGAACGAAAAAAAAAAGAAACCTTTAAAATTACAAATTGAAAAGCTTCCCGTGGAAGAAAGTATAAAACGCATCGCACCATTCACAAACGCGTCTCTGATTTGATCCAAATATGATTCGTTGAGTCACCATTTGTGTAATCGTTTTGTGTTCTCAAAAGACAAGTACAGATTTATTCTGTAATTTTCACATTCCACGTCTCGTCTGATGCAATTTTGACATAAATCTTTGGTAGAAATGATGTTTAATTTAGCGGAAACGTAATAAAAGTAGATTGAAAAATAATGTAAAAGCGCCAAGGTTTTATTATATATATATATATATATATATATATATATATATATATATATATATATATATATATATATATATCTTTTAGCACAATACAGATTTGTGCAGATAAATATAGTTTCCTTAAAGAAACATCTTAAACAGCGATTTTCAACCTTAGGGTTATGACGTAAGGTGGGGTTGTGGGGTCACAGAAGGAATGCTATTTTGTGCAGTTGTCACTCAATATGCAGAGAATATTGCATTTTTGTTGTTGCTGTTGCTGTTGTTGTTTTCGTCGTTTCAGTGGGACATTTTATTAAATGCAACAAATATTGATGTAAAATTCTTTACTTCTTTTCCTCTTATTCATTCATTCTTTATTTTTTCTTTTATTTATTTTTTCGCTTTCTTTCATTCACTCTTCCTTTTATTCATTCTTTTATTCACGTTTTCTCTTCTTCCTTCCATTCGTTAATTATTCTTTTATTCATTTATAATTTGTTTCTTTCATTCATTAATTCTTCCTTTGTTTTACTCGTTTTTTCTTTCTTTCCTTTTTTCATTTTTGTTTTTCTTTTATTCATTCTATTCATCTATTCGTTCGATTCTTTTATTCATTCGACTCTTTTATTCATTCATTCGTTCTCTTTCTCTTTTATTCATTCATTCGTTCGACTCTTTTATTCATTCATTCGTTCTTTCTTTTTCTTCTATTCATTCATTCATTCGTTCTTTCTTTCTTTCATTCATTCGTTCTTTCTTTCTTTTATTCATTCATTCATGCGTTCTTTCTTCTCTCTATCACCCCATGTACGTCGTAACATTTTCAGTGAAAGTTTATTATCCCAGCTTTCGAACGAACGAGCGATCCATAAAATTTGTACTGAAGGGTTGTCCCCAACAACTTTATCGAAAATACACACGTAAATCTGTGAAACAATAATAATGACTTTAATCGGGCTAGGTCTGGGTTAGGTCTATTTGTATACGTGGAAGGGTTGTGTTATTTTGGAATTACTGAACCACCTACGACAAGTCTATCTCGTACGAGAGTAGGCCTTGGGTTTATAGGATGTTAACCACGGCTCTGTTTCGGCTTTGGGTCTATTTTTCTGACAAGAACCGACATGATTTATATTACTAAGATAGCCACCCACTGGGAACGATACAACCACATTTTAGGTTAGCTCTTTCATGACGGCGTCGGTACTCCCAATACAGTCATTTGTTCGGAAAATATTACTACTCTGAATCCATTAACTGTTGCTACGGTAACGAAGTCTAAGTGTGTGTATTAATAAAATATCACTACTTCACTTATAGCATTTACTCAAACCGCATATAAGTCACAAACGGGTATGAAACAAGTTGTTAGAAAAATATTATTACACACTAAAGTCACGGATATTAAACGATATATATAATAATATTATATATATATATATATATTAAAAGTGTGTAAATGAGTAAAAACACATTCATAAATGTATTACAATAGTTAAATGTGTTCTGAAGGTAGTTGGCATGGCGTACTTACTTATAATTTACTTATAACTTTAAAAAAATGCATAGAAATATAAAACCTATGATTTTATTTCGGGGGCGGTGTAAAGCCCCTGTAGCTCCCCCCTCTGTCTACGTCCCTGTATACATATATACAATATATATAACACTGTGTAACACTGATTCTGTTTATATAGAATTTTTTGTTTTTATATGCATTTGTGGGCGCTGAGTCCAAATCTGGCCTTGGTTTGTGTGTATCATCAATGGTTTCAGATATAATCCATTTTTCATGTTTTACCAGTATAATGTTATTATGGGCGCAGCAATATCAGAATAATCAGGAATTGTTGAGAACAATCCAGATGTTCGTTGACAGTTTCTTGCTCTAGAAATTGCCCGAAACTTCCACTGTGCTATATAAGGAAGAGCGCAGAGTCTGAGAAGTCAGCAAGTGTGAGCACACAAAGAAAGCAGGTTGTTTGTCTGATGGTTACCAGCACTGAAGTACTGTGTTTCTGTGCTTCTCTGTGCTGACGATTTGAGTGTTATCGATCCTTTTTTATTGCGAACATTATTTCAGTGTTGTGAATACATCTTTTTTCTGGAATCTGTAACCTGTTGCAGATTTAATAACTCTTCTCTCTATATCTGCAGGTTATGATTAATGTAGTACAATTTGGTAAAGAGAATGGCAACTAGAGCTTGTAAATACTCGACGGATATATTCTGCTACGTTTGTGGGTACTACATAGGCCCCAAGCAAGTATCGCACAAGATTGTGAAAGGCACCAAGTTCTGGATCGCGTATCGGCTCTATTTTGGTATGCCTATGGGTGACCAAGATAAGCCCTGGGCACCCCATGTGATCTGTGGAAGCTGCCGCTCCACACTTGAAGGGTGGCTGCGGGGAGTATGCAAGGCAATGCCCTTTGCGGTACCCAGAATATGGAGAGAACCAAAGAGCCACCACGACGATTGCTACTACTGCATGGTAGATGTTTCTAAGGGTGACAGGACAATTGCGTCCTGGTCAAGTGCGTCCCGAACAAATGCGTACCGGTCATTGGCGTCCCTGGACAATTGTGTCCGGTTTTATTTCGTCCCGGACAATTGCGCACTTCCCCAACTACTATATGAAGTTTATTTATTAGAGAAGTGAATAGAAAGTTCATTGTGACTTCACCTACGCAATTGTCCAGGGACGCCAATGACGAGGGACGAGTATGTTTGTTATTGTAATTTTGTATGGGATATAATGCCCGGTTTGATTAATTGAATGCCCAGTTAGGTCAACTGTATGCCCTTGACGATTGGTCAGGTTAAGTTGTGATATTTTCGTTAAAACTAACGAAACTAACTTTATCTTAAGTGGACGTAACCCATAAAATTTGACAATGATGTTGCTGATGATGGATAAAGTTTTAGAGAACAGTTTCGAACAGAACTTATGAACATATAACAAGTTTAATAGGTTAAAATGAAAAGTAGATTTGAAATTCCGATACTAACTTTCTATTCACTTCTCTAATAAATAAACTTCATATAGTAGTTGGAGAAGTGCGCACTTGTCCGGGACGCACTTGTCCGGGACGCACTTGACCAGGACGCACTTGACCAGGACGCACTTGCCCTAGTACCATTTCTAAGTACAGGAAAGTTAAAGGAAGGCAGACTCTTCAGTATCCAAGCATAGCGTCGTCCATAGCTCCTGCACCACATGGCGAAGGTCTTCCAATACCACGTCCACCATTACTTTACCTTCTGTATTTACAGACTGTGGGTCATTATGTGTCGATTTTTCTTAGTGCTGATGCTCTTCTACATATATAGCTATGCCTATATTTTGTTTCTTTGCTTTGCAGGTTGAAAATGAGGATGCAGCTAGCTCATCTGAGATGTCGGCTCGTGAGGACAGTCATGATGAAGAAATATACAGTAACTTTCAGTACAAACCCTCACTTTCCAAATCAGAGGGAATTGGACGACTTAATTAGAGATTTGGGTCTGACGAAATCAGGGTCTGAGATTCTGACCTCCAGACTCAAAGAGTGGAATTTGCTTGGAGAAGACTGCAAGAGCACTGTATACCGAAAGCGGCATGAAGAGTTTGCAAGGTTCTACGATGTCAATGGCTTTCTCTGTTATTGCAGCGAGGTTAATGGTCTATTCACAGCTATTGGGTTAACACATATACCCTCAGAGTGGCGCCTGTTTATTGACAGTTGAACTCGGAGTTTAAAAGCTGTTCTACTCCACAATGGGAACAAATATCCATCTATACCAGTTGCACATTCTGTTCAAATGAAAGAGGACTATGAAAATGTCAAACAACTGCTCACTCAAATCAGGTATGAACAATATAACTGGGACGTGTGTGGTGATTTCAAAATGATTGGTTTCCTGTTAGGTTTACAAGGAGGGTTTACTAAATATTCATGTTTTCTTTGCCTGTGGGATAGCAGGGCTTCAATTGAGCACTATAAAACAGTTCAGTGGCCTCCACGTGAAGGACTGCAACCAGGAAAGTACAATGTACTCAGGGAACCTCTTGTGAAGCCTGACATAGTTCTGCTACCACCTCTCCATATTAAGTTGGGTCTAATTAAGCAGTTTGTAACTGCGTTAGATTTTGGAGGGGAAGTTTTCCAACAGATTCGGGTCATGTTCCCTAAACTCTCTGAGGTCAAAGTCAAGGCTGGCATCTTTGTAGGACCACAAGTCAAGGCGCTGTTGAATTCAAAGAACCTTGAAGCCAAGATGACTCCGATCGAAAAAGAGGCTTGGTGTGCTTTCCGTGATGTGATTCGTGGGTTTTTAGGCAACCATAAAGCACCAAACTATAAGGAGTTAGTGTCAAACTTGATTAAGTGCTATGGCAAAATGAAGTGCCGTATGTCTTTAAAATTACACTAATCTGCATTCACATCTAGATTTTTTTCGTGATAACCTGGGCGATGTGAGTGAAGAACATGGCGAAAGATTCCATCAAGATATTCAAACGATGGAGAAAAGGTACCAGGGCCATTGGGATGCTTCCATGATGGGAGACTACGTATGGTCGCTGATCAGAAAGGATAAGAATGTTCGTACGCGGAAGTCGCGTTCTTCAGTGCATTTTTAAGGAACGCACACTGCATAACGAGGCTTATTCTCTTATCGGTTCTCCTCATGATATATATATTATATCCTTTGCACCATTTTGGGTTTGTCAAACAATTTTGGCTCAATAACAATAATTTCCAAGTGTTTTTATTTTCAGAAAATATTTATGTTAGCCTTCTTTATATCCTTTGCCATATGAAAAGTGTGATAACCTATATTTTTGAAACGGTTGATGATAGAGCAAAACCAATATAATTTTTGGAATCAGCGCCCCCCAGTGTAATCAATCTCTCTTCCCTTCCAGCCTCGAAAATTCCGGTTTTCATCTCGCATTGGAAACTTTTTTTTTTTTTTTTCTCTCTTTTCCCGTTTGATCCTGGAACTTTCAAACAACTTTAAATACAGGGTGATTCAACAGTCAGGTTACATAGGGCTTTTCTGTTTCTTTGCAGGTAAATGAGTTATGAGATGTTATCGAAGGAGGAGCGCATTGATGTGATATTCCTAGCTGGCTGCACAAGTGCATTGCCGTTAACGGTGGCCATATCGAACATGTGATGTGACTATTCCCCTGTATCATTACATAATACAGTATTTCCCTATGTAACCTGACTTTTGAATCACCCTATACATTTTATTTTGAGTTTTACAAATTCCTAACTGTTTTATATTATTTAATTAACTTATGTTAACTATTTGACAATATTAAATAATTTTAATATTTATTTCAAGTACTATTTGAACACTAAAGTTGCTTACAAATACATGATTTGATGAAATAGATGTGTGGCATCACGTGACGTATTTTCTAACATCCTATTGGTTGAACAAAACAACGTCACGTGCTCCACTCAGATCATGTTAAGACCCGTTTGGATGTTTTTGTGCAGACAGTTATGTATCCTTTCCTGTGATTTACCTGAGGCCTACTAACAATTTATTTCATACCTAACACATATTTTTCATTTGTGTCAAACTTCGGTACTTTCCTGTTATCCCGGACCCGACTTTTTGCCGAAAATATCACAACTTAACCTAACCAATTGTCAAGGGCATACAGTTGACCTAAGTTGTGGTATTTTCGGCAAAAAGTCTGGGGTCCGGGATAACAGGAAAGTACCCAAACTTCTACTATATTTTATATTATTAATAAATACCTCATTTTAGCAAACTCAACAAACAGTATACGAACCAACCTTTCTACTAACCGAAAACCACCTTTTAGTCAACATTGATCTCCCTACTGCGCTTTTAACCCAGATTTATTCAAAGATTTTGGGGGTAAGGGAATTTGGAAGGCGAAGGACGCGTGGATGAATGTGGAAATAGGTCGAACTCGGGGGAAAAAAGGTTGGAAGGCCTTTCGTCAAAACTAAATATTCAGGAAGTAAAAATGTTTTATGAATCAGGATGTAAAAATTATAATAAGATTCGTTAATTTAAATAGTTTAAGAGAGCTGATTAGGAGGGTATTTATTCATTACATAAATGAATTATTACTTGTATATAATTTTTTCCTTTTAAAAGTTGTTACATTTTAAACTTCTTGTTTGTATTTGTGCGAGAAAGTTGCATTATAGGGCTGGGGGAAAATAATTCGTCGAAAAAATATATAAATTTTATAACAAACCCCAAAAATGACTAATTAGGTTTTTTCTTTTGATATATACAATGGTGGCCATAAGTCACGCATCACCCCATCAATTAAAAAAAAAATTGTTTTAACGTAAAAGTAAAATACAAAACTACTGTAAATGGTAGAAAAGATGTATTTAAAAACTACTGAAGCATACAAAACATATTAATGAATTGCGGTCAGTATTTCGTACATTTACCCTTTTTTTCAGCACTTCGGCGATACGTCGTGGCATGGAATTTACCAGTATTTCACAGTACTCCGGCGTAATTTCCTGCGCCCACACTATCTTTATGGCTTCAAGCAAATCATTCAATGATGTAGGATTGTGACAGGTAATTTTTTCTTTGACGGTTCGCCAGCAGTTTTCTATCGGGTTTGAATCGGGCGAGTTTCCCGGCCAAGGCCCGATCAGCTGAAAACCCGAATTTTGGAGCCAATCAGACACGGCTTTGGTGCGGTTACATGGCGCTCCGTCTTGTTGGAAAAACCTAAATATTCTACAGAAGAAGTTGCCGCTGTTTATGGAGATGCGTCACACAACGTTTTTCCCAACAAGAGAAAGTGCCATGTCACCGCACCAAAGCCGTGTCTGATTGGCTCCGAAATTCAGATTTTCAGCTGATCGGGCCAAAATTGGCCGGGAAACTCGCCCGATTTAAACCCGATAGAGAACTGCTGGCGAACCGTCAAAGAAAAAATTACCTGTCACAATCCTACATCATTGAATGATTTGCTTGAAGCCATAAAGAAGGTCTGGGCGCAGGAAATTACGCCGGAGTATCGCGAAATACTGGTAAATTCCATGCCACGACGTATCGCCGAAGTGTTGAAAAAAAGGGTAAATGTACGAAATACTGACCACAATTCATTAGTATGTTTTGTATGCTTCAGTAGTTTCTAAATACATTTTTCTCACCATTTACAGTAATTTTGGTATTTTACTTTTATGTTAAAACAATTTTTTTTTAAATTGATGGGGTGATGCGTGACTTATGGCCAACACTGTATATACTAAAGGGTGTCCCAGAAATCTTGGAGGGGCTTTATTTGGCTATAACTTCTTTGTTTAGGGGATCAAATAAAAAAGGTTTGTAACACTTGAAAATATATTTATTACGATTTTAATTAAAGATTTAATATCTGGTGAAAATTTTTATTTTTATTGCGTAAATCTAAAATCGCCTTAGCGTACGTTATCCAACTCTGATGATCTTGTGGTTTAATTTCTTGAGCAATTTGAATTTTGTACGGGTAAAGATTGATATCCTCTCTTAAAATTCGATGTAAGGAACTTCTTGAAATGTTTAATTCCTGGCTGCGTCGTCGGACTGATGTGGATTTTCCTCAACGCTTTCACGAACCATCTCAACCAGAGTTGAACTTCGGCTTGTCCGAGGACGCCCAGTCCGTGGTTCGTCTCCCTGACCCTTTCCCATACAAAATTTAACGACGTACCGGCGAATAACTCGATCAGAAGGAGCAGAACGTGCGTTGAATTTTAATCGAAAAGCTCTTTGAGCGGCAACGATGGAAGAGTTGTTTGTCAAATAAAGTTTCACAATAGCCACTCTTTGTTGCACTGTTCAGGATTCCATTTTCATTAATCGCAGCAAGGGTACTTTAATTAAAAAGAAAAAAGAAATAAATGAATCAAAAAAGAAAAAACTTATAGCCAAATAAAACCCCTCCAAGACTTCTGGAACACTCTCTACAGTATATTTTTTTTATTCTTTTCAGCAAAAGTAGCAAAATTTAAAAAAAAAACCTAAAAAATTACTAACTAGTAATGTTTTATGCTTTTTTTAAACTATTTTATTTGGCAAACCTTTTTCTGAAACTGTACAGACCCACGGACAAAAATAATATTAAAAATTATTGTTTTACTGTTTTGCGAAGTATGGAATCTTTAGCGGATCTCTTCGGTTTGGCGGACTGATACATATTTTTACGAAACTTAGCAAATCAATTATTTACAAATTTCATCCTAAGGAAATGTCTAATTCCTAACCTAACCTAACCTAACTTACATTTCCTCAGGATAAAATTTGTAAATAATTGGTACTTTTCTTTTATCTGTCCCCCTGCATTATTGAATGCCCGGTTAGGTCAACTGTACGCCTTTGACGATTGGTTAAGTCGTGATATTTTCGTTAAAATTAACGAAAATATCACGACTTAACCTAACTAATCGTAAAGGGCGTACAGTTGACCTAACCGGGCATTCAATAATGCAGGGGGACAGATAAAAGAAAAGTACCAAACAATTGATTTGCTAAGTTTCTTAAAAATCTGTAGCAGTCCGTCAAACCGAAAAGATCCTCTTTAGCTTATATGAATGAAGTTATATTTAATACACAATGTTTACGACACACGAAGAGGTACTAACCGTACGAAATCAAACTATAAACTAGGAATACCATCCCACCGAACAACGTATTAATAGAGATGGATCCGTCAAGAGTTTTGAAGTAACATACCGTAACACCTTGTTTATGTAAATAAACAAAATTTATTAACTTTTATCCTTCGGCGACACATTTATTAACATATATGCACACATCTTTAAATGTATTCCATACAATCTATACTCGTGTGTGTGTGTGTGTATATATATATGATACACACACACACACACACACACACACACACACACACACACACACACACTCTCGTGGTTAGCGTCGCTGACTATGAATCCATCTGCCCCGGGATCGAGACCCGGTGACGGCAGGCGGTGCGCAGCAAAACACAGCTGTTCATCCTTCCACACAATAAAGAAAGTGGTTGGTAGATAAATGGGTACACTGGGTAGCCTAGTGGTTAAGATGCTGGGCTGCTGGTGGGGCGTGGTTCGGATTCCACGTTAAACTGTCGGGCTAAGGTGGAATGAAAAGCTTGACCATCGTCAGAATGAATAATTCGGGCGGAAGCAAACCAAAGGTTATATATCATATGTCCCCACAAGACGTAGCTAGTTCTAAATAAATGTTCTAAGCTAAAAAATGGAATCTGAACACAAACATAAATGTGATAGGTTACATAAAACAAGAATTTATTGACCTTGATTAAACAACATGTTCAGTGTAATTGCCATTTTTTTTGCCAACACAATATTCAAGCGTACACAAAAGTTCGACTTAATTTTTGGAAACAGCTCAGCTGGGATGTTATTGATTACCTCTTTGGGTCTTCAAGAGTCTTAGGCTTGGTAGAATAGATCCTGTCTTTTATGTACCCCACAAAACAAAGTTTGCGGGTGTGAGGTCAGGTGAGTATAGGGGACCATTCTACTGGCTCATGAAGAGAGATTAGTCCCTCGGAAAAATGCTTCCTCAAAAAGTTGCAAGTTTCCCAAGCAAGGTGCTCCATCTTGCTAAAACCACTGTGAATCTGGGGTAATGGAGTCATTTCTTTTATGGGACAAACTAATTAGGTGTGGTAATTATTACTTGTATATCATTCTTTCTTTTTAAACTTTTAAAATTTGAAAAATTAAAAAGACATTATATGTCCGAGCTAATGTAACTTCAATGACCACCGATGAAAATATAGGAGGAATTGGGCGATTTCACAATATATATATATATATATATATATATATATATATATATATATATATATATATATAGAGAGAGAGAGAGAGAGAGAGAGAGAGAGAGGAGAGAGAGAGAGAGAGAGAGAGAGAGAGAGAGACTCTGTGTGTGTGTGTGTGTTTAACTTAAATTTAATTATACAGTGCGTTCGAAAAGTCTCTCCGCAGTGCTATGTTAAACGTATAGGAAATTAAAAAAACTACAATGTTTTCATTCAACCATGATTTAGTGATTTTATTACATAACCTTTTGATTTTACAGCATGTGTTGAATGTGTTTTCCACCATTTTGCAGGCACAGAGCAACTCTTCTACACTTGTTGTCAAACACTTTTTTTAAAGTGTTGTTTGACTGCGGAAAGATTTTTCGAACGCACTGTATAATGCATTTCGTTATTCGAGATTGTACTTATGGCTTTATTCCATGCAGTGAGAAACTTCTTAAAATTAAACTAGACACTGTGGAAGTACTGAGAACCGGTGATGTTAGAAAAGAGAATCTCTCCCTAAGCAAAGTTTTTCAATTCTTAAATAAATTTATACACAAATTCAAAATATACTCAAAGTTTTTCATTTTTAATTATAAATTCTGTTTCACAGCAACTTTACAAGAAATATAAATGATTCAAATGTTCATTTTGAAAATAAGACGTAGACTTATTTTGGGTAATATTCATAACGGTGATTTAATTCGTTATCAGGTATAAAATTCGACTTTAGATGATCAATGCTTGTGATTCAACATCGATGATTTTGAGTGATTTCTCAGAGCATTATAACACTTAGTCAAGAGTCAGAAACTGGTACAGCACTCGTGTCAGACGAACTCAACCCATTGCTCTAACTCATGATTATTATTATTAACTAACAACATCAGGAGTTGAAGCCTACGCTCGTAGCTGAGTGGGTAACACCGTTTCCCTATAAGTGAAGTGAAGACACTTAGGTTCGACTCCCTATAGATAGTGTTGGTAATAATTATAATCCACGAGTTAGCTTAATTGTCCGCATTACTGTGGCCTGAGCGCTGTTTCAGTTTCTGGACTTCCTGACTGATAGAGAGTCGAACCCCCGATAACATTGTTGTCACTTCGCTTATAGGCAAATGGTGTTACCCACTGAACAAGGAAGTCCGACTCTCGACAGTGCTAGTAATAATAACCCACGAATTAGCGATGTGGCAGTTTCTGACTCTCCTCTTGACTATTACTACCGATTGACCCACGGGAATAGACTTCATTTCCGTGAGTCCAATATATATATAGTTCAGTCCAATATATACAGTTCAGTCCAATATATACAGTTCAGTCCAATATATACAGTTCAGTCCAATATATACAGTTCAGTCCAATATATACAGTTCAGTCCAATATATACAGTTCAGTCCAATATATACAGTTCAGTCCAATATATACAGTTCAGTCCAATATATACAGTTCAGTCCAATATATACAGTTCAGTCCAATATATCAGGTCATCCCATAAGTAATGTCGTTTTTTACGATAGATTAAATTTAAACTAGTCCTATTCGGTTTAAGCATAAATTTTCCGGAGGTTATATCTAAGAGGAGATGTATCGTGTTTCGCTACATACTTTACAGACCTTGACCACTGAAGACGTGTGTTTTGCTTTATGTGAACCCCTCAGACATGGCGGTATCAGAAGAGCATATCAGACATATAATGCTTTACGAGTTCAAAAAGGGAATAGTGCTACTGAAGCAACGCGAAACATTCAGGACGTTTATGGCAACGATATTCTGCATGTGAGGAAATGTCAAAGATGGTTTCAAAAGTTTAGGAATGGTGACTGCTGTTTGACAGATGCAGCACGCTCTGGATGCCCTGCTGAGTTTGATGATGACCTGCTGTTAGCCGCACTTGAAGAAGACTTCAACAACTGTCGAAGAATTGGCCCAGAAACTCAATTCATCCCCGTCCACCATCCATCGACATTTGCAACAACTCGGGAAAGTGCCTAAGTTAGGAAAATGGGTGCCACATGAATTGTCGGTCGACAATCTGAGGGTGCAGGTAAACATTAGCACAGCTCTTCATTCCCGTGAACTCCAAGATCCGTTTTTGCACCGTTTAGTGACTGGTGATGAAAAGTGGATACTGTACCAGAATGTTAAGCGCCGTCGACAGTGGGTTTGTGCCGGAGAACCAGCGACACCACAGCCAAAACCAAATCTTCACCCTCGGAAGGTGTTGCTTAGTGTTTGGTGGGATAAAGGTGGTGTAATACACTTTGAAACCTTACCACACAACCAAACAATCACCGCTCAAGTCTACTGTCAACAACTGGATCGATTGAACACTGCACTAAAAGAAACCACCTTTGGTTAATCGGAAAGGAATCGTGTTCCACCACGACAACGCACGTCCTCATACCGCTCGGATCACTTCCGCAAAAATTGAGGAGCTTGGGTGGGAAAAACTTCCACATCCTCCATATTCTCCAGACCTTGCGCCTTCAGATTATCATCTCTTCAGGAGTCTGCAAAACTATCTTGACGAGAAACAGTATACTCCTTTAGATGACCTGCACACCAGTCTTTGTACGTTTTTTGCCTCAAAACCGCCTGAATTTTATAAACATGGCATTGAAAAGCTTGTAGGACGTTGGCAGTGTGTCATTGATTCCGATGGAAAATATATACTAGATTAAAAAGTTTCAGTTGAGTTTTTTTTTTGTCCTTCAAATTCCGATCTAAAAAACGACATTACTTATGGGATGACCTGATATATATATCTCGTACTTTCAATACTTTCACTGTAATTTTAAACTGAGAAACTCCAATTTATAAGTCGCCAGAATTCTAATGATTAATTTTCTCTTCCTTTGAAAACTGTTTAAAAGTTTTTCTTAATTTTCAAATTTTCATTTCCTGCCAGTAAAAGGATTTTTCAGGTTTTTCATTGACGGAAGATGATCTCCTGATGGAAATTAGAAATTCGAGGATGCCCAATCGGTAAATGATGTTGAAATGTAAAATTATTACCTTAATTTAATATTTAATTTTGAATTTGAAGCTCAACTATCGAACACAAATTTAGATTTTAGAAAACTTATCAAAATGTTTCGACAGTGACATGAACAAGTTTTAGAAAGTCGATTGATGAAATGAAGAGGCTCTGAATGTTTCTATCTCTCTCTCTCTCTCCTCTCTCTCTTCTCTCTCTCTCTCTCTAAGTGGTTCAATCGTGACATGGCTTCGGCTATCCGAAATAGGAAAGTAGCGTATAGGAGGGCGAAGGCCAATCGTTCCCATTAGAATACTGAAGCGTATGTCCGCCTGTGCAGGGAAGTGAAGGCGAAGGTTAGACTAGCGAAACGTAACGAAGAACTACGGGTGGCAAGCCTCTGCAAGGGGAACCCTAAGGAGTTCTTCAGTTATGTTAATAGTAGAAAGCCCATTAGAAGTTAAAGGACCGAAGCGGCGTTCTGCGGACCTGCGACGCGGACATCGCCAATGTGCTTAATGAGTACTTTGAGGGAGTGTTCACCAGGGAGGACACCTGCATCATCCCCGAGCCAGGCGTGAGGCACGAAGGTGCTGGCCTGGATAGTGTTCGATGTACCGCGACAGTCGTTGCCGATAGAATAGACAAACTGAGCGCGTTTAAGGCTCCTGGGCCAGACCAGTTTCTCCCCAGAGTGTTGCGGGAGGTGCGCGACCAGGTGGCTCCCCACCTGGCTACAGTCTTCAACAAATCGTTGGAGACAGGCCAGGTGCCTCGGGGGAAGCCAACGTGACCCCTATCTTTAAGAAAGGGGATCACGAAAGTCCAGGGAACTATCGTTCCATTAGTCTCACTTCAGTTGTAGGTAAATTATTAGAGGGGATAATAGCGGATAGGATCGTTGACCATTTGGATTCGTACAAGCTGCTTGGGGACTCCCAACATGGATTTAGACGGCATAGGTCGTGTCTCACCAACTTGCTCGAGTTTTTCCACGTCATGTTGAGTGAGTATGATAAGAGTAGGGCGATTGATATACTTTATCTCGACTTTCAGAAAGCCTTTGATAAGGTACCTCACCGCCGGCTAATGGAGAAAGTGCGCGCGCTGGGTATCGGTGGGGAAATAGGTAGGTGGATTGAAAACTGGCTGAGGAATAGGCGGCAGAGGGTGGTAATTAAAGGGGCTAGTTCGGGTTGGGCCTCGGTCACTAGTGGGGTTCCTCAGGGTTCCGTTTTGGGGCCACTGTTGTTTATCATTTACATAAATGATATAGACGGTGGCATCGTCAGTCGGATCGCCAAATTCGCTGATGACACCAAGCTTGGGGCAAATGTTGGGACGCCGGAGGCGATCGAGCAACTGCGTGCGGACCTAGGTAGGATAGGAGTGTGGTCCGAAAAATGGAAAATGCCGTTTAACTTGGGTAAATGCAAGGTGATGCACATTGGCTAAGCCAATCCCAAGTCGGACTACTCGATGTTGGGGAGTAATATCGAGGCGACTGATTTGGAAAAGGACTTGGGTGTGCTAATTAGCAGCGACTTTAAGTTTACCAAACAGTGCGTAGAGGTGGAAAAGAAAGCCCAGAAGCTGTTGAGTTATATCAGGAGGCAATTTCAGTTTCGGAACAAGGAGATTGTACTCTCACTGTACAATTCCCTGGTTCGGCCGCACCTGGAGTATGCTGTGCAGTTCTGGTCGCCCACCCTCAGGAAAGATATTGAGAGGCTGGAGCGAGTGCAGGCGAGGGCCACAAAGTTAATCCCTTCCGTTAGGCATATGGGCTACAATCGACGGTTACGCGCCCTGAACTTGTTTTCGCTGGAAACTCGGAGGCTGCGCGGTCAACTGATCGAGGTTTTCAAGCTCTTCCGCGGGTTCAACGATGTCGATTTTAGAAGCATGTTTAGTTTAAATGATAACCCAACTCGCAACAATGGTTGGAAGTTGGATTTGAAACGGTTTAGGACTAGTGTGTGTGGGAATTACTTTACGTATAAGATCTGTGACACGTGGAACAGGTTACCTTCAGAAGTTGTGAACAGTTCCTCTGTTGATCATTTCAAGAAAAGGTTAGACCAAATCTTGCACACTCTTTGAAGGTGTAGAAAATTTTCCGTGGCACCCGTTGCCATTGGTACCTCCTCGGTATGGGCCGCAAGGCCTTTTGAGGTACTTCTTTTCCTTGTAACTCCTTGTAACTCTCTCTCTCTCTCGTTTACTTTGTTTACATAAAGAATAAATACATAGTTTCACTAAATTTGTCACAAACTTGTGACTATGTTGCTCTAATCAACTAGAATCGTGATCCCATAAACCCGATATGACTCCTCCCAATGATACCTCCCAATGAAACACCCAAATTAATAAATTTTAATTTATAGGACAAAACAGCCTTAATACTAACAAGATGCAAATATTACACAAGCTTGCCAATTTTTTAACTTTACTTTGGGAATGATTTACTTATGACTTGATTACATCCCACATTCAAATTTAATTCTCAATACACCACATATGGTGTAAAGGTCATCTGAACCATACAGCCGGTATACTTCTGTTGGGTATCTCTAACCATTTCGGTTATATCTTATCGTTAAAATAAGGGTCATAAAATCCCGGAGACAGATAGCATAAAAATAAGTCAGAAAAATAGATGAAAATTTAAAAGGTCTGAAACAGAAATTAGACTCAATAAACT
Organism: Bathynomus jamesi; assembly: GCA_023014485.1. Taxonomy (NCBI): domain Eukaryota; kingdom Metazoa; phylum Arthropoda; class Malacostraca; order Isopoda; family Cirolanidae; genus Bathynomus; species Bathynomus jamesi. Next base: position 83,927 of record JAJOZX010006191.1, read on the forward strand.
ATAGGTCTGAAGTCCTCGAAGGGGCTGACAACATAAATGAAAAATCTATTAAGTTCTCAGACCTACTAGTATACTATTCATTCAACGAGCTTTGTCCTGTGACTAATATAAATACGACCCATAAAAGACAAAATAAACCATGGTTACATAAACCTCTCCTAAAAGCTATAAGGCAAAACCATTTAATCTATAAACACGTCAAAAAAGGCACAATGCCCCAAGAAATTTACACCAATTACAGATACAAACTAAATATCCTTATCAAAAGCAAAATCAGAATACTACAGCGATAGATTTGAGGAATACAAAGGTGATTCTAAGAAAAAGTTGAAACTTATCAATAAAACTTTACAAATTAAGAAAGGACAAAGTTGTTTTCTCACAAATATAATAATAAATAATACCACTCATAACGAATCATTAGATACAGCCAGTCATCTAAATAAGCACTTTGCTACCATAGGAAAAATGCAGCTGATCTCATAGCGCCTTCGACACGCAGCTACGAAGAATATCTTAATAATTCCCCCCTTCATATTTCTCTTTCTCTCCTATCTCCCTCTGAGATGTCGAAACGGCTATTTCCACCCTTAAAAACAAATCATGTCACGTCCATTCTATTCCAAACGCTGTCTTTAAATATTGCTGAGGTACTCTATCTCTCCCTTTATCAATATTATTCAACTCGTCTCTCCGTCATATTTTCTCTGATATACTTAAAAAGACACGAGTTTGTCCACTATTCAAATCAGGAGATAAATCACTCCCTCCGAGTTATCGACCTATATCCATCTTACCTACATCAGGAAAAATATTTGAAAAACTTGTGTACACGCAGCTCTTGAAATATTTCGAGGAAAATAGCCTCATATCGAAATATCAATTTAGTTTTAGGGAGGGCCATCAAAAGCCTTTGATACGATCTCCCACGACATACTCGTTTATAAATTATCTCATTATGGCATAAATAATGTTGCTCTAAATTGGTTTAAATCATACCTATACAACAAAAGCCAATAAATCAAATATAATATCACCACCACCACCACCGAACTAAAAATCACAAATGGATTTCTACAAGGAAGCATTTTCGGCCCTCTACTATTTCTGATCTACATAAATGACTTTTACAACTCTCATAACAGGAAAGGTTTCCGATATGCAGATCACATCTCCCTGATATACTCAGACAGCAATCTCACATCCCGAAATAAGCACACCGGACAAAAAATTAGTCACCCCTAATAGCACCGATAGTAGGAAGTTCAAGGTCACACAGAGGGCGCTGATGTAGCATTGGTAAGTGACAAGTAGCGGTGACGTAGCACACAGGATCAGATCTGTTTCGTGAGGTGGTGAAGAACAAAGTGTGTGTTGGATATAGTCTGCAAAATGGGTCGTGAGGCAGACGTTACTCAGTGGCAAAAAGGAGCCATCGTGTTTGGCAGAGCCCACGGACACAAAATGTCTGAAGTAGCCCAATTTGTTGGTGTGTCAACGCGTACTGTCCAGCGAGTTTACAAAGAGTGGTGTAGTTCGCAATCAACTGACAATCGACGGCGTAACTGTGGCCGGAAAACAATTCTCGACAATAGGGGCCGCCGCCATGTTTCTCGTCTAGTAACTGCAAATCGTTTTCAAACCAGAGAACAATTGCTCCAAGAAACCAATGAGGTTCTCCAGCGACCAATTTCCGAACGGACATTGCGACGAGAACTGCATGCGATGGACATCTGGAGCAGGGTACCACGGAAGAGGCCGCTGTTAACAGCAAGTCACAAATTGGCACGTTATAAATGGGCTCAGAGGCACAAAAACCGGACTGCGGCAGATTGGAAACGTGTAATTTGGTCCGATGAGTCCCGTTTTTGTTTGTTCTCCAATGATGGGAGGCGACGAGTACATCGCAGGTCCAATGAAGCCTTTAATCCTGAATGCGTCGAAGGTGTTGTTCAGGCTGGAAACAGAAAGTGAAGCGCAGGAATAGACACCCACGGACTCTGGCGGAACTTCGGGACCGGCTGATGAACGAGTGGCAGCAAATCGATGTTCAGTACATGCACAACCTCGTAGAGTCTCTGCCTCGCCGGATTCGTGCGGTTATCAAGGCCAGAGGCGCCGTCACATGTTATTAGGTACATTCTGAGAGGGGTGACTAATTTTTTTGTCCGGTGTGCTTAGTAAATAGAGACATCGCAAGAGTAGGAGACTGGCTGAAAGCAAATAAATTATCCTTAAATAAAAAAACAAAAACTTCTTGCTAATCACAAAAAAAAAGAAATTAATACCAGACTTCAGTATTATTGTCGACTTGCAATTGATATCGCGCGTCACTGAAGGGAAATTATTAGATGTTGTGCTTCGTGGCAAACTATCCTTTCGTTAACATATTGAAAATATACTGTAGATCAGGGGTCACCAACCTGGGCGATAGCGCCCACTAGTGGGCTCACATTAAAGGTAATTAAACATTTATTTCATTATTTATTTTATCGATTATGTTGATTTATTCTTTTTGATCTAAGGTGGGCGATAAGCTTTTTTTAATTTTCAAAAAATCTTAAAAGTGGGCGGTGAACAAAAAAAAAAGGTTGGTGACCCCCTGCTGTATATCATAAACTATCGAAATTCTCGTTTATAATAAAATTACGTTTCCTTCCCACAAATACACTTAAAACGCTATACTTCTCTCTAGTTTATCCACATCTCACATACAGTTTTATTGCATATGGGAGTGCATGTGATTATATCATCAATCCTTTAATCATAAACCAGAAGAGAATTATTAGAAAATAAACAAGAGTGCTTATTATGCTCATACATCAAGAATCTTCAAGCAACTGCGTATATTAAAATTTAAAGATATACAGGGTGTACATAAAGTCAGGATCTATTTTTGTGAAGCACTTGGAAATTATATGGAATTCAATCATAAAATGATAAAGTGGTAACATTTATTAAATAATTAAGAGTAGGATTCGACGTGACGCCCATCAGTATCCCTGCACAGCTCAAATCGTTCCGCAGCATTTCTAAACACATTCTGGAGCATTTGCGGGGTTATGTTATCTGCAGCAGTTCGTATACGTGTACGAAAGTTTTCAAGACTCGTAATCTTCGTCTGATAGACGTGCGATTTGATAAAGCCCCATGCAAAGAAATCTAAAGGGGTTAAATCTGGTGATCTCGCTGGCCAAGGTCTTTTGTTGCTTCCGCGTCCGATCCAGCGATTTGGAAAACGTCCATTTAGATAATCCTGAACAATTTTGGCATAGTGACAAGGAGCACCATCATGTTGATAGACGACGGTACTAACAATCCTATCCCCGTCGTCTATCAACATGATGGTGCTCCTTGTCACTATACGTTTTCCAAATCGCTGGATCGGACGCGGAAGCAACAGACCTTGGCCAGCGAGATCACCAGATTTAACCCCTTTAGATTTCTTTGCATGGGGCTTTATCAAATCGCTCGTCTATCAGACGATGATTACGAGTCTTGAAAACTTACGTACACGTATACGAACTGCTGCAGATAACATAACCCCCGCAAATGCTCCAGAATGTGTTTAGAAATGCTGTGGAACGATTTGAGCTGTGCAGGGATACTGATGAGCGTCACGTCGAATCCTACTCTTAATTATTTAATAAATGTTACCATTTTATCATTTTATGATTGAATTCCATATAATTTCCAAGTGCTTCACAAAAATAGATCCTGACTTTATGTACACCCTGTACAACATCTCTATTTAATAATGAAATTATAATCCCCCTATGAAAACTGTATATATTTATAAATAAATAAAATAAATAAATAAATAAATATCTGTAACATGTAAAAACAAAAGCATATTAGGTATTTATAGTTTAAAAAAATATACAAAACATTTTCTTTTAATTCTTTTAAAGTGGACCTACAGGATACAATAGAAGCGAACTATTTTCAGCTATTTTTATGTTTTAAATTGGATGCATATATAATTATACAGCCAAGGTCTGCTACCCACACATTTTTTTCAGTGTTTTCTATCGAAATCAATTTAAAATTACCGCTTTTAAACTCCTGAATCGAAACTAAATTTAAATTTTAGGAACAGAATTAAAAAAAGGTTTAATTTTTAATTTTTTCGATATGTCAGTGTGTGTCCATATTTTAAAGTAAATCCTACATAATCAGAGAAAAGATTTATTCCAGGCGATATGAATCTGGACCCCGGTCCACTTGTTGGTGACCCCTACCCAGTGGTGGGCACAGCTAACCGAAAAGTTAGCTTCGATAACCGCTGAACCGCTGACTCAGAACTTAACTTCGATAACGCTAAACCGATAAACCGCTAAAAAATTTAGCGGAAGCTAACGATAACCGCTAACTTTTATTATATGAATTTAGCTTCGGTTTGGTTTTTTGGCTCTAAAACCCTTAGAGAGAGCTGAAATTTTAATATGTTGCAGCTTAGACATAGAGCTTTCCAAAAAGGTATAGCATGCCAAGATCAGATGATGATCAAGGTGTACATAAATAACACTGGCCAACAAAATGAAACTTTTTTTCCTCATCACAAACATGATCACACTTTTCTTAATGCATTTTTCCGCTGATTCCGAATCTGGTTTTTTTTTTTTTTTTCTAGCACGTAGAGTTATATAGATACACTGGTTTTGATATTTTTAAGTTTTTGATATTGCTATAAGAAAATTTATGGATGTATAGATCACACTTAGGAATGCTAAACAACAAATACATCATATACTTTATTCAATGTACTTATAAATAAAGAATATATACATTATTTTATTAAAAGCGCTGTGAGTGTGATTTCCTTTTGTAAATTTGGCCTGGATTGTCACGATACAGCATCCAACAATGGTCCGCCATCATGCTTTCATTCCAATACCCTTGGTAGCGCTTCTCCATCATCTGAATATCTTGATGGAAGCGCTCTCCTTGCTCGTCACTCACTGCACCAAGGTTTTCAGGAAATAAATCTAAGTGGGAATGCAGGAAGTAAATTTTTAACGACATTCGACACTCCATTTCTTTGAAGGCATCAAGGAGGTTCTTGACTCCATCCTTATACGCAGGTGACTTGTTGCTTCCAAGAAAGTTTTCACATATCCATTTGAACGCCAGCCAAGCCTTCAATTCCAGCGGACTTAGACTTTTTCAAATTCAGTGTCATTCAAAACCTCCCTTATTTGTGGCCCAACAAAAATTCCTTCCTTCAATTTTGCTGCAGTAACCTTCGGAAATTTCCTTGAAAGGTATTGGAACCCTTCAGAATTGACTTTACCCATTGCTTTAACAAAATTCTTCATTAAACCAAGTTTAATGTGAAGAGGTGGCAGATAGATCTTTTGGGATCCACTAAAGGGACAGACTGGACATTGCTTATCCCTGGGACATATGTATACCTAAGTGGCCAGTCACTTTTGGTGTAATGTTCTATAGTGGCGCGACTGTCCCACAGGCAAAGGAAACAACAAAATTTTGTGAATCCTGACTGCATACCCATAAGCATTCCTATAACTTTTAGATCTCCACAAACATTCCATTGATGACTGTCGTATTTGATTGCCTTAAGTAGTATATCCATATTGTCATATGTCTCTTTTAGATGGACGGAATGGGCAATGGGGATGGATGGCATTATATTACCATTATGCAAAAGAACTGCTTTCAGGCTTCTCTGCGACGAATCAATAAAGAGGCGCCACTCAGATGCCACATACGTCTGAGATATGGCTGTAAATAGTCCATTGATGTCATGGCAATAACAGAGAGGACCGTCTACTGAAAAGAATGCTGTTAATTCAAAATTCCGCTTTCGGTAGTAACTAATACGAACATTGTTCTCAAGTAAATTGTTCTCCTTTAGTCTTGAGGCGAGAAGCTCTGATTTCTCTTTAGACAGCGATAAGTCTCTAACAAGATCATTCAACCGTCCTTGGGTTAACTTTTTAAGCTCTAAATGTCTACCTTCAAAAGTCTACTCTGGTTCTGTAGATGGTCCGGAAACGCCAGTTGCACCTTCATCACTTTCCATGTCATCTATGATAGAATATAGCCTATCACTTGGGGGAATTGGAATGGGCAATGTTTCATCATGTTTTACTGGTCTACGTGCTGAATCCAAGTTTGGATATACAATCTGGTGTTTGTTCTTGGCAGAAAACCCCATTAAGTTCACACTACAAAAATAACAGTCTTCATGATGATCTCTCGGCTCCCTCCATATCATGGGTATGGCAAATGGCATTGAAGCTTTCTTTTGTTAAGCCAATCACGTAATCCATTTGAACAGCCAGAACAGATTTGATGTGGCACCCATGGTTTATCTTGGTCACCTAGATGGCAACCAAAGTATAGCTTGTATATTTTCTTAATGTCGGTTGTAATACTTCGTCGGTGTTTTAGTTGTGAACTGGCCGCATACGAAACAGAACTTGTCGGGGTCATTCTTACATTGTCGAGGCATGACTGACCTGAGCAAACTATAAAAAAAAAAAATGTACACCAACTTGACACAAGTTCTTGGACTGGACTGATCTTTTGACACACAAAGCACGGCGTTGTTGCCTGAATCACAATGCTGCTAGACGTAAAAGCTCACACCTGAAATACATAAGATGTATAATTAAGATAATTGAAATAAATAAGATGAATAAACTAAAAAAAACAATAAAATAAACACAATCAAATGTTGAAATATTAGTATTTTGCCTATTTAAAATGGTTAAATCTGTGTAGTTATATATATGCCTTCATCTTGAACACTATACGTGCTAGAAAAAATCTGAATGCAGTTTTGGAATCAGCGTGAAACATGCTATCCAGCCACCACAAATTTTACTTTGATGAAAAATCTTTGTTGACCAGTGTTAGCGGTTAGCGGATTAGCGGAACCGTGCCCACCACTGCCCCTACCCAAGAGGATATATGTATAATATTTCCAAGTCTCTGCTACACTTTTAATACGTAACCCTTTAACATCGGATATGGATGCGATCGATAACCCCACTGTGCGCAATAAAACAGGAAAAGAAGAATTCAAGAATAATTTTGTAGTGATTTTACGAGTTATTTCAAACCTCAAAAAGGCGGAAAAGATAAAGCATCCATAGATGTTGACCGTCGTTTGCGGAAAAACCTAAAACATCAATTGATGTTCACCGACGTTCTACTAAGAGAACATCAATAGATGTCGACCAGCGTTCAAGGGTTAAGAGCAATCAGGAAGAGGACAGTATGCCATATTAAAAATTCCAACCATCTATAAGAAGTTCGATTAAAATAGGAGTCAGGGCGTAGTTAATAAACAGGCCCGTCTGACAGCAGTACCAGCTTAGCGGGGCCCAACTGACCAGTGTAAATTCATTTGAATAATTAATGTCATATAAATAAAACAAATAAATTACTCTTTATCATCATTAACTCGAATTAATATGGTCGTAGGATATTGCCAAATAATGTTTTCTGCATTATTTGATTCTTTGACGTTGGTATTTTATTAAGTATTTCATTAAATCACAGTCCAATTAATTTCTGAGGCCTTAATAATTAATAATGTATATTAAAAATCAATCAGAATGAGCTAATCATAATATTCAACAGTAAAAATTAATAATTAATACTAACATATGACAATTTTTTTTTTTTTTTCAATTATTTCATCACTTTATATTGATATTTTATTTTAAGTGTTTACTGTATATATGTAAATTGATTGACTGAGAGCTTGTAAAAAAATATTGTCAGTGAAATCCACACAAAATGATAAATAAAAGTTGAAGTTAACTGAATGTCAAAGTTATATATAACAACAGTGGAAAGTAGAAAAGGAAGACTGTGTCGTGTGGCTCGTATGTGCTTCTTTGATGCCAGTCACGTCTGATGTAATGATCCGCGGTAGCACGGCTGTCCCAGAGGCATAGGAAACAACAGTATTTCGTGAACCCTCCTTGCATGCTCATTAACATACCAATGACTTTGAGATCACCACAGATATTCCATTGATGAGTGCTGTATTGGATTGCTTCGAGTAGTATATTCATGTTATCGTACGCCTCCTTTAGATGAACGGAGTGGGCGATCGGGATAGACGGCTTTAAGTTCCCGTTATACAGGAGAACCGCTTTCAAGTTTCGCTGTGAGGAATCAATGAAGAGGCGCCATTCAGATGGGGTGTGTACCTGTGATAAGTTCTCGAAAAGTCCATTGATATGATAATAGCAGAGCGGACTGTCTACTGTAAAGAATGTCGCCAAATCATGGTTTCGTTTTCGATAGTGACACACTCGGACGTTCTTCTCAAGTTAGTGTTTCTGCTTGAGTCTCGAGGAGAGAAGTTCTGATTTCTCTTTGGAGAGGGCTAGGTCTCTAATGAGGTCATTCAACTCGTTTTGGGTAAGCCTCTCCGACTGTGGAGGTACCGGAATCAGCATCGTGTCATCGTGAGGGATCAGTCTGATCGCGGAGTCTACGTTCGGATAAACGGTGTTATGCGTGTTCTTCACGGAGAATCCAGTTATGCTAACATTACAAAAGTAACAATCGCCATGATGGTCTCTCGGCTCCCTCCATATCATGGGTATAACGAACGGCATCAACTTTTTCCTTTGGTTCAACCAGTCACGTAATCCATTCGAACAAGCGGTACAGATAACATGTGGCGCCCAAGCCTTATCTTGGTCGCCTAGTGGACAGCCGAAGTATAACCGGTAAGTTTTCCGAAGATCCATCGTGATTGTACGCCGTTGTGATTTAGTCGCGAACGAGCCGAGCCGCACACAACAGAAATTGTCGGGGTAATTTTTACACTTTCGAGGCATAATGATCGATGAGTGGGGTGATGTAAATCACCTAAAAAAATAAAATTTGTAAGTGGGTGACACAAAACAACAAAACACAACATACAACTAGACATGTGACTGTTACGCCAAAGAATAAAAAGGTGGACATGTGCAACGTTTGCAAATTTGTGGCCAGCAACTGCTCTCACCGAAAATACCACAAGACAACCTGCGGAAAGCCCAAGTTGAAACGACAAAATGCCATACATGAGGGTACAGAAAGAGTAAAGCAAAAAACCTACACCTAAGCTGCAACGACAAAATACTCCGCTACATGTATAAAGGATGCATGTTATGTATTGTATATATAGTATTATACAGTATATTATATTATATATAGTTATACGCATATTATATATATTATTATATTATATAAAGGACACACATTATATATTGTATGTATAGTATTATATATAGTATTATATTATACAGTATATACGACTATACGTATATATATTATATTATATAAAGGACACACATTATATATTGTATGTATAGTATTATATATATTATATTATATTATATATATATATATATTATATTTATATATTATGATCGGTCTCATTTCGAAAACTAGACGTGCTAGAGGAAAACCGAAAACAGATTTGAAATCAGCGTCCCAACAGCTATCTCGCCCACCCATAATTATATCTGATGAAAAATACTTGTTGGCTCTTGTTATTAAAGTTGCAAAGTCCTAGTCTAATAATGATATTAGCAAAAGAATTTATATAATTTTTGTTTTACACTTAACTCCTTTATATGATTTACATTAGCCGAAAAGAACATTTAGAATTTAGGAATCTCTTTTTAAGATTATAGATGTGGCACCTTTGACGAATGTCGTTAGGCTTATTCAGAAAGATGCTGCGAAAAATGCTCTGTATGAAATGGTCCACAATTAACCCACCCCTTATATCTCCAGTCTAACTATAGAGTAGATCAAGTCTAGCCTAGAGGGGTCAGCCTAGAGATTCCGGAAATGGTCCAGAGCGGGCAGATAAATTGAGGTCCACAGTAGGATTCCTCACAAGATTAGGTTAGGGCAATCTACCTTCACCTTTGTTAAGCTATGAGTTGATGCTGAGTCTTAGGCCACAATGTAGGCCTAACTTGTCTGACCCAGCTTAATTTAATTTGATTAACTTGTTGGTGTAAAAACTCAATTACTTACTTTTAGTTATTGCAGTCTCTCCCTTCTCCGGTTGTCTCATTCGAGAGCGTACTTTGCTGGTACGTCCTCTCGCCCCGTTCTTCGTTTTCGTTCTCCCTTTGTTCTCCTCTTCGCGGGGCTTCTTGTACCAGCGTTGTCTTGGTTTATTCCTCGGTTGGTTTAGCGGTAATGTATCTCCATTACCGAGCACGCTCCTCCCACACAGTATATAAATACTAGTGTGGAGAATAACTGGTGAGCAACCAATTGGTTTCTTCCACCCAGTTATTGACATAAAAGGAATTTATTAATTGTTAGATTAACTACCTACCTACTCAGTGAACCATTTTCGTTACCTCCCAACTACCCACTCATAAGTTTTCCATATACTGGGGGCCCCGGGAGATAAAAATTTTGGTGTCATTGTCACCAATTTTTGTCTGAGTGTAGACTAGCTAACTATTTAACTGTAAATGCCTGTTAATCTGATTAACAGTGCCTATCCTCACCTTCTCATGGAGAAGGTGTAGCATTTAATTAGAAGAGAAAATATACATCCATAGGATGAAACTGTCTATGGTCTTTACCATAAGAAAAGAAAAAATGATAGTTAGAAGATAAAATTACAATTCCCCAGCATCTATTTTTGTTGTAAAAATAGTCGCGCCTTTAATGCTGTTTGTCGCTGAGGTCTTGTTTCTGTCAATGTTGTAGTAGGATGCGTTACCACTCCTACTGTCAAAGGAATAGTTACTGGAAGTTCAGTGTCTCCAGTTGTTACTGTCAGTGGAGAAGGTTCTCCAAAGTCCATTGTTTTGGGTCCAGACTCTAAAGGGTACAAAAGAGAAATGTCTCTTGTTGTGTCACCCGTTGAAGTCCTTAATTTGACCACTCTTGTTACCCCGTCTGCCCCTGGTCTGAGTTCTGAAACTCTAGCCAGAGGCCAGTATTGTCTTGGAGTACTGTCATGTATGAGAACAAGGTCCCCTACCTTAATTGTGTAGACCAATCCTTCTTAGTCATTTGTTTATGTCTCTCCCTTAGACCCATCAAGTACTCAGTTTTCCACTGTTTAATGAAATGAGCTTTAACTCTAGTTAAATGTTGTAACTTAGTCTGGAGCTCATCATGTCGTTGAGTCCAGTTTGGGTCTTCTGAAGAGTCTATATTGTAGTCCGGCAGGAGACTAACTTGTTCTCCCCGAATCAAATGATTTGGAGTTAATGGTTCTGGGTCATTAATGTTGTCACTCACATAAGTGAGTGGTCTATTGTTAATGATGTTCTCAATCTCAGCCAGGAGAGTGAGTAACCCAAATAAGTGTATCTGTTTCTTGCCAATTGCTTTCTTCAAGCAATTCTTTACTGTTTGTATATTCCTCTCCCAGATAGAACCATACCAAGGAGAGGCAACCGGAATATACTTCCACTTTATGTTTGTATTTTGTATATACAATTGTGTGATTTCATTGCTTAACAAGTCGTGGATGACTTGTTCACCAGCTTTGAAATATGTAGCATTGTCAGTCCAAACTGTCTTTGGTACTGAATGTCGTGCACAGAATCTCTTAAAGACAGCAACAAAAGATTCTGCTGTAAGGTCCTCCACAACATCCAAATAAACAGCTCGTGAGGCAGCACATGTAAACAGTACAATGTACATTTTTTGTTCAGTGTCACCCACCCCTACAGTCAATGCTCCTGTATAGTCAATGCCTACAGTCTCAAAGGGTCGTTGAGAGTAACTCTCTCCTCTGGCAAAGCAGGAGGATTTGGTTTCCTATAGGGCCTAGCATGAATACGCCTACATGTGACACACTCACTCAGGACTGTTTTAACAGTGATCCTTCCCTTGGGTATCCAATAAGTTTTTCTTAATGTAGTTAGTGTCTGTGGTACCCCCATATGATATACATCATTGTGTGTTTTTCTGATTATTAATGTTGTCAAATAGCTAAATCTAGGTAAAAGGATTGGATTTTTGCTTTTGTATGACAGTTTTGATTTGTCTAATCTCCCTTTACACCTTAGAAGGCCTTCCTCATCTCTGAACAAGTTTAGATCCACAACTACTGATGGTACAGGTTCTTTTGTTTGTTTCCCATTAGTTAAGAATTCTAACTCTTTATTGTACTCTTTTTGTTGGGCTTGGCCTATCCAGTATTGGGTTGCAACTTCTGTATAATTATGATTATTTTTATTTAGCTGTTTGTTAATTGTAGCTAAACAGTTGTGAGCAAACCTCAAACAGTAGGCTGTCACCCTGACAAGTTTGTTGAAATCAGAATACTTTTCATAATTAGTGATTGGTTCAACCTTTTCATTTGAAAAGATTAAATTTAATGTCAAGTTAACTTGTTCCACAGGCCATTGGTCTGTATTACAGAGCCACTTAGGTCCCATAAACCAAGTTTTGTTTGACTTCAACAACTTGTAGGATAAACCTCTGGTCAGAAAGTCTGCTGGATTCTGTTTAGTTGGAACATAGTGAAAGTTTACTTGTAGGCTTTCATTAGCGTCAGCTATTTCTTTTAGCCTATTTCTTACAAAGATATTCTTACTATTAATGCTATCATTCCGTATCCAGGCAAGACAAATCTGACTGTCAAGCCAGACGTGGATATTAGTTATGAACACATCATAGTAAGCATCCTTAAGCAATGAAATGGTTTTAATGGCTAATGTAGCAGCCAATAGTTCCAATTGAGGTATGGTTCGGGTAGGTTTGAGAGGTGCAACTTTCCCTTTTGCATAAATTAGATGACTTTCTGTAGGGCTTACAAGATACGCACAGCACCCATAAGCTTGTGTGCTTGCATCAGCAAACACATGAAGCCTCTGGGGCTTATCCCTAAACCCACAGCACCTTTGAATTTTAATGTTCTGCACTTTTGTTAAATCAGTAGCTAACTTCTTCCAAGATTTTTGATTTTCATTTGTTATTGGATCATCCCACCCAACATTTGTCCTCCAAATTTCTTGGAGGAGAATCTTTGATTTTATTGTTGAAGGCAGGAATAGACCCATAGGATCAAAAATTTTGGAAGCCTCTGATAATATTTGTCTTTTAGTATTTGCTTCCTCATCAAGTTTAAAACCTTTAGTACAGATTGAATCATGACTGTTAGAAGTTGCATCCAAATACCAGTTCATACCTAAAGTTTTAACTCTGTCTGATGGCTCAGTAAGACCATTATTATCCTTTAAAATCTTTTTGTTTAAATCCTCATTATTTGAAATCCACTCTCTAAGTTCAAAGTTACCTTGTTGCATAATGTTTTGAGAGTGTTCATAGACTTCAGATAATTCAGATTTTGTTGTCGTTGAGATAATATTATTCAAAGTGTTGCTATTCTTACAGGTGTTATGTAGGACTGAGTTGAGGCACATAGTATTTGTTGGTCATGCACTGTTTTGGTTTAGGTCTAGGTTGTATTCTGATAGGTCACCCAAAGGGGCTATCCCTGATGGAGTCTGAATAGCTATACCATTACCTATCTCTACTATGCCCTTATGAATAAGATTAATATAATCTGCCCCTATTAGCATTTCAATGTTAGCTACTGTGTTGTTAGTGATATGTCTATCAGCTATTTTGTAGTGTTTTTTCAAATGATTTATGGTTTGTTCTAGTTTGGGTATAACCAGTTTGTTTTGTCCTACTTTAGAAATAATAACTGCTTCAATTTTCTTGAATTTACTTTCTAAATGTAGTTCCAGGTCAATTGTCTTATAGCTATTTTTGTCCGAGTTATCCTTAACAAAGGACGCAATATTGAGGTTTTGTTCATTCGGGTTTGGTGTCAAACCCAATTTATTAACTACATTTTTTGAAACAAATGTTTGTTGAGAACAACAGTCTATAAGACATCTCACTGGAGTGGTACTACCCTCACTATTCACTAAGTCCAAAGTAATAGTTGGTAAAAGAATCTCAGTGTTTCTTGTTACATTGTTTGAACAAGCAGAATGTCCCATGAAAGTGGCATTTTCTTGATTACCTTTGTTTGGGGGAGGTATCTTTTGAGTTTGAGTATTATTGTTTGGACACTTTGGTGAATCACACATTGATGAGACATGTCGTAAACTTTTACAAAACTTACACTTGAATCTTAACCTAGATTTACAGTCTTTCTTATAATGTCCCTGGCCAGTACACTTTTTACACAGGTTCAACTGTTCACATCTTTTAGCCCTTTGGTTAAAATCTGAATATTTGTCACACCCAGTACTACTGTGTTCATTACTTGCACAAAATTTGCAATGTGGTGTGTAAGTTGAGGCAGCAGTTACATTAAAGTTCTGTAATGTAGGTGTTCGTGTATTATAGTTGGTCACATTTGATTCTCAGTATCAAGTTTTGTCTGTTTGGCTGTAGCTAGTTGGTCTCTGGGAACAGTCTTTGGTTTATCCATAGTCTGGGTCTTATGTGTTGGAAAATCTCTCAAGTTGTAATTAATTAGGATATTGGGGAAGTTTTCTTATTTGTTCTAAATTAGGATAATTTTCTCCCGTCTTTAGAATTAAATTATCTTTAACCCTCGAAGGAAGGCACCTAAGTACTATGCTTTGTATAAGCCAAGATGAAGTTTTAATATCTATCTCATTGCTAACCAGTTGTCCTATAATAGCTTCTAATTTTGTATAAAAATTTTCCATATCACTATGGTTATCTTTTATGGGTGCAAATTCAAAAATTTGTTGAGATAATTCATATACAATCATCTTTATTAATGTAATTACGTTTTAAAAGATCAATAGCTACTTCATATGAATCCCCTACGGCTGGTAAATAGGCTATTAGGTTATAGGCTGGGCCTTTAAGGGAACTAGTTAAGTAACTAAACTTTTCAACAGTTGAAATATAAGGTTTATTACCTATTAAATTCTCAAATTTGTCAATGAAAGATGGGAATTGTACCGTGTCCCCTTCAAATGTTGGTACTAGCAAAATGGGTAACTGAGCCCTCAATTCTTGTGACTCAGGATTTTGCATGCCACTTAAATTTTGTTGAAGGTTAGCCCTACTTTGATTAAAATCAGAATTAGGTTTTTTTGGTGTTAAGTCAGTCAACCGAGACCGTAGTTCCCTTATTTGCTGTTCAATTGAGCTTACCTGATCATCATCATCAGCGTAAAGGTCTATCAATTGTTCTTCAGCCATTTCGGATTCAACTAACTCTGAAATACTCTCATTAATGGCTATTATTTCCTTCTTTTTAATTTCTAATTTAATAATTACACTCTCTATATTTTTCTTACCTGGTTGTGTAATATTGTTAAAAGTGTTCACAGCCTTTGTAACAGCTCCCAACTTTGCCCCCCTTTTCTTTTTTAACTTTTTCAATTCTGCACTGTCCATGTCTAAGTCAAAATTGTTTAACTGGGGATCGTAATGAAATAGAGGACAAGAAGAAATTACCAGAGAAGAGAGAGACAGACAAAACAGTCAAGTTTAAATTTGGTTTAATCCCCCCCAAGTACTTGTGTGTCACTCAGGTCTAAGCTTATAAGAGAATGAGACTCCTTAATGTAAATGTTTCCTAGTTAGGCCCTAGGTTGTAGACCTAATTAGGCTTGCTCAGGTTAGGCTTAGGCTAGACCATTTAGCCTAATTCTGCAATTTTTGTTAAGTAAGGTTAAGGTTTGTAAATTCCCCACACACGGACCACCAATGCGAAAAATGCTCTGTATGAATTGGTCCACAATTAACCCACCCCTTATATCTCCAGTCTAACTATAGAGTAGATCAAGTCTAGCCTAGAGGGGTCAGCCTAGAGATTCCGGAAATGGTCCAGAGCGGGCAGATAAATTGAGGTCCACAGTAGGATTCCTCACAAGATTAGGTTAGGGCAATCTACCTTCACCTTTGTTAAGCTATGAGTTGATGCTGGGTCTTAGGCCACAATGTAGGCCTAACTTGTCTGACCCAGCTTAATTTAATGTTGATTAACTGTGGTGTAAAAACTCAATTAGTCACTTACTTTTAGTTATTACAGTCTCTCCCTTCTCCGGTTGTTCATTCGAGAGCGTACTTTGCTGGTACGTCCTCTCGCCCCGTTCTTCGTTTTCGTTCTCCCTTTGTTCTCCTCTTCGCGGGGCTTCTTGTACCAGCGTTGTCTTGGTTTATTCCTCGGTTGGTTTAGCGGTAATGTATCTCCATTACCGAGCACGCTCCTCCCACACAGTATATAAATACTAGTGTGGAGAATAACTCTGGTGAGCAACCAATTGGTTTCTTCCACCCAGTTATTGACATAAAAGGAATTTATTAATTGTTAGATTAACTACCTACCTACTCAGTGAACCATTTTCGTTACCTCCCAACTACCCACTCATAAGTTTTCCATAGATGCCAGAAAATCTACTGAGCATTGAGCAATTTATACAAATATTAAAAGTTTAACGGATTAATACTTTAATTTATACAAACAATGATATTTTAAAATTTTAACACACACACACACACACACATATATATATATAATATATATATATATATATATATTATAAAGAAGAAACTAATTATTGCTAGCGACCTTGGAACTTTTAAAACGCCACTACCACTAACGAAACACGTTGCGAAAACCTTAATGGCTTTCTTTCGAAGAAAACTTTTTATGTCCCACGAATCTATTAACAAGAAGAGACTGACTCTTTAAATTCAAGAAACAATTATTCTACTTTTGATCAAGTGTGGATTCATTTGTGTGGATTCATTTACGAATCTATTTCTCTCTCTTGTAAACATGGAATGTACATCGGTTGCACGTCCATCACTTCTTAAAGAGGTATTAGCTTTAGGACGGGAATGCCTCGTACTAACTTGTAATCATCAACTTCACTTAACGACGGTAATAAATGGCGACGTAAAATTTAATGTAATGTAATGTAATGTGTGTGTATATATATATAGATATATATATGTATGTATATATATACAGTATATGGAATACTCAGAAAGGGCAAAAGGGCAATTTATTGAGAAACCAGAAACCAATGGAGTTCGAACCTATGTCGTGAAGCATCAAAAACTTCCATCTCTCTTCAGCGCGACACTCGAGACTCGGAAACGAGTGAAACCGTTCAAAATCAGTAAAATCTTAGCAATGTTTGACTATGACGAACTGGGTGGGCTGCGCACTGCCTGCCCGCACTGGGCCAGCTGTTCATCCTTCATTTTATTGGTAGTTGAATGGGTACCATAGAAATAGCCCAAATGAGGAGGGATGCTGCAGAAAGGTCGAACGTAGGTCGATCCTGAACATGTTAAAATAATTATATACAGGGTGGGCCGTAAGTTTCCATACATAGGAAAAATTAAACGTTTGTTTTTATGTTTCAGATACCCTAAGAATATGCGTTTGACGAATGAGCAACGAATTGAAATCATACTGATGGCTGGGTCGGAAAGCAGTCGCATGGTTGCAATGAACTTTAACAGACAACATGGAACGAACATCACACACGACACTGTGGCAAAACTTATTAACAAGTTTCAGAAAACTGGAAATGTTGCAGATCAACCGCGAAGTGGTCCAAGACGTACAGCCACCGATGAAGACACAACAGCTACGATACTTACAGCGCTTACACGGAGTCCCAGAAAAGTACACGACGGTTGTCTGCAGAAAGTGGTGTCAGCAGATCGAGTATCAGGCGCATTTTGAAAGCAAACAAATGGCATCCATACAAATTGCATATGGCACAGCATTTGAGTGAAGACGACCCGGATAGACGGATGGAATTCTGTGAATGGGCATTAACCAAAGTGAACGAGGATGCAAACTTTTCAACTAAGATCTTGTTTACTGATGAAGCAAATTTTTACGTCAATGGAGAGGTTAATCGGCAAAACATACGTTATTGGAGTAATGCTAACCCTAACTGGCTGAGTCCGACGAAGATGCAAGGTGCCGGTAAAGTGATGGTGTGGGCCGGGATATGGGGTGACAGAATTATTGGACCAATTTTTGTCAGTGGAAATCTTAATGCCGAAAGGTATCTTAACATGTTGCAAGAAGAGATTTTCCCATCCCTGCTAAACGAGGAAGGTAACTTCCCAGTTTACTTCCAGCAAGATGGAGCTCCACCTCATTATGGTCTTCACGTGCGTCGGTATTTGGATCAGCAGTTTCCGGATGCTTGGACTGGTCGGCGTGGTCCTGTGGAGTGGCCTCCCAGATCCCCAGATCTCACCCCCCTTGATTTCTATCTTTGGGGGCACTTGAAGGCCATGGTGTATCAGGAAAAGATACGAGACATAAATCATCTAAAGGAACGTATCACCAACGCCATTACAAGCATAACGTCAACTGTGCTAATGCGTGTTCATCAACAGTGGGGAACACGTATTGAAATGTGTTTTCAAAACAATAACAACCATGTAGAGCATATTATATAAATAAAAATGGTTGTCCATAAAAAAATGTTTATTTTTCCTATGTATGGAAACTTACGGCCCACCCTGTAGTATATATTAGTGATGTAGCGGATGTCATTTTTTACACATCCGCGGATGCGGATGCGGATGTTTGATTTCAACATCCGCGGATGCGGATGTCTACATTTTCGTTATTTTTTAGGATATATTCGAGATTTGTTGTGTTTAACGTATATAATAAGTTATTATATAGAGAGAGCTGTAGCTATAATGTAGTATAATTGATTAATTGTACAATAATTGCTGTACTTTTCCCTGAACATATAAAATAATAGCAAGCATCTAACTAATATAGAAATCAATTAGTGAATTCGTCTGCAAATAAATTCGTTATATTTTGTTGAGTTTCAGCCACAATTAGAAACCATAATTGTGTTACCCGACCTCTTTCCCCAACCTCCACCCTTATAGAAAGAGATCTTTAATTAGCTTGATAACTATTTATATTAAGTTTAAAGTTTTATTAGGCATATTTATAAATGAGTAATTAAAATAAAGTAAACTAAGATGTTCATCGTTTAATATTCAAACTTAATTATAGGAAGGTTATGCTTAAGGAACATTAATTTTTCTGCCTTTTCTGCTGCCAGTCTGTTTCTCTTTTCATCATATATTAATCCAGCACTGCTAAATAATCTCTCGCTTGGTACGCTTGTTGGAGGACGTGCTAAATGTTTCCTTGCAAGTTTACTCAAGTATGGATAGATATTCTGCGTATTTTTCCACCAACTAATAGGATTGTCACATGCAGCCAGGCGTTTTTCTTGGTGATAGCTCTCGATCATTTTTACTACATCTTTTGACATCGCGTAGGTCTCGTCATCGCTGCTTGACTCAAGAAACTGAGAGATATATTCTGTGATAGATTTGCTTGTTGAAGGTGTTGGTTCTGTCACTGAAACTTTTATTCTTTTGGTGGGTGGCGAAGCGACAGATTCAAGAGATTGAAGCTCTTCAACTGCTTTGCCAAGTGATGATTTAACTCGTTCTAATGTACTAGGTGAAAATAACTTAGCTTTGTAACGTGGATCTAAGTAGGTTGCAAGAGAGTAACTTTATACAAGAACAGCCTCTCGTCTTGTCGCTT
Organism: Bathynomus jamesi; assembly: GCA_023014485.1. NCBI lineage: Eukaryota > Metazoa > Arthropoda > Malacostraca > Isopoda > Cirolanidae > Bathynomus > Bathynomus jamesi. The sequence goes on from JAJOZX010006191.1 coordinate 103,461, forward strand.
GCATCACTTTTGCGCACAATGAACTAGTTCTATTATTATAGTAGAATTTGATAATTTCCGCTTATTAATGACGTTTTATCTCAACGGTCCACATCCGCACGACATCCGCAGTCCAAAGTGCGGATGCGGATGCTAGAAAATGTGCGGATGTTCCGCGGATGCGACCTACATCACTAGTATATATATATATATATGATACACACAGACAGTGCATGGAACAAGGAACTCTTCTGGGATAATTAAATCCACTATAGTCCGAATAAGTAATGGTAAATGACAAATACCATAGTTTTTCTTTTTCATGATGCTAGCCCGACGCGGGCAACGGTCACTCGCAAAGAGTTCCCATATATATATATATATATATATATATATATATATATATATATATATATCGTCTGCCCAAAAAAAAGATTCACTCTAAAAACAGCCATGAAATCAACATTTATTAACCGATCATAATGAAACTCATACAGAGTAAAACTACTGTATGTAAACAGTATATGTGAACAATTTTCAGATTATTATATTAAAAATTAAAGATTTAATGAGGATTGTTTATGTTCAACAAATTTTGTTGGTGAACATCGCTCCAGTTTTGAATTCTGGGAGTCCACAAAGGCGATAAAACTTTGGTAATAAAATTTTTATTCTCATTTTAGTAATAAAATACATCATAAGATTTATAAAATATAGGAAATGCCACCATTAAAAAACCATGAAAATAAAAAAAAGGATTTTGAATTTCGAAACAGAACTTAAATCCTAAGTTTACAAAAGAATTCAAATTAACATTTTACTCTTTTGGAATTCCTATTGAAAAAATTGTTCAATGTGTTTCCCTTCTGTTTTAACAATTTTCTTCAATCTTGGACGAAATTCAGCAATGGTTCGATCGATCTGCTCCTGTGGTATCTCTTCCCACTTCTCCACAAGAAGCTGACGCAAGTGATCAACATTTTTCACCCTGCTCCTGTAACGAAATTCAGCAATGGTTCGATCGATCTGCTCCTGTGGTATCTCTCCCCACTTCTCCACAAGAAGCTGACGCAAGTGATCAACATTTTTCACCCTGCTCCTGTAAACTCTGTGCCAAATTTTCCCAGATTCCATAGTCAACAAGGTTCAAGTCAGGACTGTTAGGTGGCCAATTTTGGGGTTCAAATAATTCTGAGACTATTTTTTAAGTATTCCACAGTTGCTATTGCTGTATGGGGTGTTGCTCCGTTTTGCTGAAAAAGATAACCACCGTTGGCCAGATTTTGCATTTCGGAAAGCATGTTTCGCAGCAGAGTATTTCCATAGTACTCGTCATTGACTTTTACACCAGGCTCAATAAAATGAATGGATGTTTTTCCTAACTTTGATATGCCAACTGACACGATGACACTAGCTGAGAAATGACTTCTAGTTGCAAAAAAGTCTGCTATCAGGTATTTCATTCTTACATTGGACGTGCGAGTAAACTCTGTCATTTTGATTCTTCCGAGGTGGCTCCAAAGTGAATCTCTTTTCATCAGTGAAAAAAGCCTTTGAAAGTTTATCACATGTTACTCGCCGTAAGATTTGTTTTGAGCTTTGAACTCGTTTCTGCTCATCAGTTTGAATAAATAATCTTTTGCCCGTGCACTCTTTTGAAAAGTTTTAGTTAAAGATCTTGTTTAATTATACGTCTCACACTAGTTTCTTATAGTTGTAACTCTTTTGATACGCGAGCTAGAGTCATATGGTTTCCTGGCTGGTTTTCCCGACTTAAAATACGTTCTTCGACGTCGTCAATATTGTCTTGTATGCGAACAGGTTTTGGTCGCCCACTTCCCTCTCTTCTTTTGATATCCCCCCAGTCTCGTCAATTTTCTTTAGAAGCTTTCCCAAACCACCAAGAGTCCATCCTTTGTTGGAGAATTCGGAGAGTAGTTTCGTTCGTCCATATCCCTTTTCTAGTCTATAATGCTTAATTATAATCTTATCTTCCTCTGAAAATGACATTCACTATATTTTATAACCCTGCAAAAAAAATCGTATATTAGAATTTACAAAAGTGAAAATGGAAATAAAGAATTCTTGATTAGTTTGTCGAGCATCAGTTGTAGTATTATTAGAGAAATATTTAAAAAATCGTTATTTTTGATAGCTTCGAACTGAAATTTGGTTTACATGTAGATGTTTTATGTATCTTTTATGTGCGTAAGTTTCATACCGACTGTTTGAAAAATGTTGATTCCATGGCTGTTTTTAGAGTGAACCTTTTTTTTTTTTGGCAGACGGGGTATATATACAGTATACCTTCAACCTTTCAAATGTTCCGTGCGATGATTCCTCATTACAAACGCTGATACACCAGTATCAAAACACAAATATGAAAAGAGTTGTTGATTAAAAATCAGAAAGTTAAAAAATTAAAGTTCTTAAAAAATACTAAAACTAAATTGCTTTTCGTTAAAAGTGTTCATGATCATTTTCCATAATTTCCACTTTCCATTTTCGGAGCGTTTTACGGTCATTTACTTGAACAATAGACTATGTTCAGGGACATATAATACGATCACATTACGTGTGTGATTATTTACAAAAGCTCCCGAAAATGATACTAAGGGGGTACTACAGCTCCTGGCCAAATTATTAGAATCATCAGTCTAAAGTTACTTTTTTTATCTTCATTGATAAGTCAATTAATTCGTTATCAACAAATGAATGGGTAAAAAATAAATAAAGTTATATTTTTAAGGGCTTCTATCTAACAATTTTATTGTACTCTTAGTTTCAATATTTTGCCAACTGCTGAAACCGGAGTATGGTTAGAAAGTCATAGTTTGCTGAGAATCGGATCCTGTTGCTTCACTGGTAGTAACTTTCCATAGATATAAACCCCATAGAAAACTTATGGGAAGTATGACAAAGAAAATAAATTGAGAAATAATGTAATGATGAGGGTTGTTTAACCTCCTTCGCTACATCTAAGGTCATGTAACTGAGGGGACCTACGGCTTTACGTGGTATCCGAACCACTGGTCGATACATAATCTGGACGCAGTGGACGGTCCCCCATCCAACCATTCTCCCCACCCATCGTCGCTTGACTTCGCTGAGCGACGGGAAATGGTGTTACGATACAGGCCTCATGTAGCCCAAATAAATGACAACCTAAAAACATATAACATAAAATTAATTTCGAGCCTAATTCAATTCTTGCATCATTAATTAAAAGGGCGTGTTGCATATATATATATATATATATATATATATATATATATGCACTAAAATCACAAAATAACACGTGATCTTATTAATAAGCAAACAACCACAGGGAAAAGGAAACACAAAGTCAGAGCGCTTTCGTGATATATTCACATTATCAAGGAGGAACAGAAAATAGACAGAGATTACAAAGTAAATGAGTTAAATAGACAAGCAAAAAATTCACAATCGGCACCTCAAATTAAAGGCCTTAAAGCCCTCTAAAGATTTTCTTCAATTGATAACATAATCTGTAGGCTACTAAATTACTAAATATGTATATAGATGAAATTAGACAAAAAAAAAAAAAAAAAAAATACAGAGAACAAAAATTATTATAATGGTTATTAACACTAATATTTAATTAAAGCAGGCAATTAATTGGCAAGAATTTAATGAAAAACAAATAGATAACGTAGATAACAAATAGATAACATAATCTGTAGGCTGCTAAATTACTAAATATAAAAAGACTATATAGATGAAATTAGACAAAACACCAGTACAGAAAACAAAAATTATTATAATGGTTATTAACGCTAATATTTAATTAAAGCAGGAAATTAAATGGCCAGAAATTAATGAAAACAAAGGGAATGGTGCCATCGTCTTACAGAATATAAAAAAAAATTCTACAAACAGTCTGGAAAAGTTGTTTTCCCAAAAGCAACCCAGTTGAAAAGTCCAATAAACCCCCCAGCAACCAAAGATTATACACGAAAGAAATATTACAATTAAAATAGACACATAAGAATGTTAACAGTTCTTACAATAATATTCAAGAAAACAGTAGGCCCTTCGCCAGCTTTCTGACAATGCACGAATCTAATTTATACAACCCAGGACTAATATTAAGGACCAAATCCGCATTATTCTTGATCACACTTGATTCCAGTATATTTCTGCTAACAATAGATTTACTAAACCTTAATTTGGAAGCATTTTTCCAATCAATGGGATGATTAGTATCTCTTACGTGAATGAAAATGGCGTTAGATTCCTGGCCACTTCTTATACTGTATTGATGCTGTTTAATACGTAACTCAAGGGTCTTACCAGTTTGGCCAATGTAAAATTTATTACATATTGTGCAAGGGATTTTATATACACAACCATGTTCACTTAACGGGGAGTTCTTAATCAATGAATTCTTAATTTTTTTTTTATTGCGTTCAAAAATTTAGATGTAATTAAGAATTCATTGATTAAGAACTCCCCGTTAAGTGAACATGGTTGTGTATATAAAATCCCTTGCACAATATGTAATAAATTTTACATTGGCCAAACTGGTAAGACCCTTGAGTTACGTATTAAACAGCATCAATACAGTATAAGAAGTGGCCAGGAATCTAACGCCATTTTCATTCACGTAAGAGATACTAATCATCCCATTGATTGGAAAAATGCTTCCAAATTAAGGTTTAGTAAATCTATTGTTAGCAGAAATATACTGGAATCAAGTTGATCAAGAATAATGCGGATTTGGTCCTTAATATTAGTCCTGGGTTGTATAAATTAGATTCGTGCATTGTCAGAAAGCTGGCGAAGGGCCTACTGTTTTCTTGAATATTATTGTAAGAACTGTTAACATTCTTATGTGTCTATTTTAATTGTAATATTTCTTTTGTGTATAATCTTTGGTTGCTGGGGGGTTTATTGGACTTTTCAACTGGGTTGCTTTTGGGAAAACAACTTTTCCAGACTGTTTGTAGAAATTTTTTTTGTAATATTCTGTAAGACGATGGCACCATTCCCTTTGTTTTCATTAATTTCTGGCCATTTAATTTCCTGCTTTAATTAAATATTAGCGTTAATAACCATTATAATAATTTTTGTTTTCTGTACTGGTGTTTTGTCTAATTTCATCTATATAGGTAGTCTTTTTATATTTAGTAATTTAGCAGCCTACAGATTATGTTATCTATTTGTTATCTACGTTATCTATTTGTTTTTCATTAAATTATTGCCAATTAATTGCCTGCTTTAATTAAATATTAGTGTTAATAACCATTATAATAATTTTTGTTCTCTGTATTGGTTTTTTTTTTTTTTTTTGTCTAATTTCATCTATATACATATTTAGTAATTTAGCAGCCTACAGATTATGTTATCAATTGAAAAAATCTTTAGAGGGCTTTAAGGCCTTTAATTTGAGGTGCCGATTGTGAATTTTTTGCTTGTCTATTTAACTCATTTACTTTGTAATCTCTGTCTATTTTCTGTTCCTCCTTGATAATGTGAATATATCACGAAAGCGCTCTGACTTTGTGTTTCCTTTTCCCTGTGGTTGTTTGCTTATATATATATATATATATATATATATATATATATATATATAATATATATATATAATATATATAAACTTTAAGGAAAAAGAATGAAACATGTACTTCGAGTACTTTCCACTTTATTTCAACTCCTCCTCAGGGAAACTGAAAATACAGACAAGTTATCTGAGATATACTGATCTCCGGGAAGCGGTGTTACGACATTGGCCACGACGTAGCCCATATATATATATATATATATATATATATATATATATATATATGTTAAATGATAACCAACATGGGCTTCGGTCAGGCAGATCATGCCTATCACAACTAATGGAACACTACAACAACATTACTGATGCACTTGAAAGTAATGAAAACTATGATGTAATATACACAGACACTGCCAAAGCGTTTGACAAGTGTGACCATGGAAATCATAATACATAAACTGAAATATATGGGAATAACAGTAAAAGTAGGGAAATGGATATATAATTTCTTTAGTGAGTTGCGGCAAGTCGTTACAGTACAAGGAGTATCTTCATCAGAATCAGAGGTCCTCAGCTCAGTACCACAAGGAACAGTATTCGCTCCACTACTCTTCATAATCATGCTAACTGATATAGATGAGGACGTTACCAGAGACAGCACAGTAACATCCTTTGCCGATAACACAAAGATCAGTAAAAAAATAAGAAACCCAGAAGATATAGGATCTCTACAAACCGACATGAACAGAATCAACAAGTGGACGGAAGACAACAATATGAAGTTTAATACTGAGAAATTTCAACTGTAACGGTACGGAAAAAGAGAAAACCTAAAACCCATGGAATGGACAGGAAATTCAGAGAAATTCTAAAGCCAAAGTTTTAGGGGTTGTAATGAGTGATGATGCGAAATTTGATACACAAAATAAGATAGCAGTAAACAGAGCAAAGAGAATAACTAGGAAGATACCGAGAACCTTCAAACGAAGGGATAGGAATATAATGATTCCTCTACTGAAAACACTGATCATACCCAAATTGGAATACTGCTCGGTCCTAACATGCCCATATAAAAAAGAAGACATTAGACAGCTAGAAGGGATTCAGAGAAGCTTCACAGCCAAGATCAAGAGGTGCAAAGAACTAAATTACTGGGAAAGGTAACGCGAATTAAACCTATATTCACTGGAAAGGAGGAGAGAGAGATACACCATTATTTACACTTGAAAAATAATGGAGAAACTAGTCCCTAATCTTACTCTGAACCCTGTAACTCTCCAAACAACAGTGGAAAGTAGAAAAGGAAGACTGTGTCGTGTTCCCAAATTAAAGGCTAGACAGGGAACATCCTTAACCTTGAAAGAAAATAGTTTTGTTGTGAGAGGACCAAAACTGTTTAATCAGCTGCCCAAAGACCTAAGGAACACGAGTGATGTTACGGTGGACATCTTCAAAAGAAGATTAGACGTCTGGCTCAGAACAATCCACGATAAGCCGGGTGTACCTGGTTATGTGAGGTGGAGAGTACAAGAAACCAACTCACTACTTCACCAGGCCAACTCGAGAGGAGGGGCGACAAGCTCGACCTTCGTGAAATGAGGAATCATTGGACGGAACATTTGAAAGGTTGAAAGGTTGAAAGATATATATATATATATATATATATATATAACTATGATGTCATATACACGGATTTTGCTAAAGCTTTTGAAAAATGAGATCATGGTATAATAGCACATAAAATGAAACATATGGGAATAACAGGCAAAGTGGGAAAATGGATCTACAACTTCCTCAGAAATCGACTACAGGTCGTCAAAATTCAAGGTGTATCATCATCAGAATCAGAAGTACGTAGCTCAGTACCACAAGGTACAGTGCTGGCCCCACTCCTGTTCATTATCATGCTAACAGACATAGACAGTGGAGTAAACAGCAACAGTTTAGTAACATCATTTGCGGAAGATCAGCAGAAAAATCAGCGATGCAAACTAAGTAGAGTCCTTGCAGAGAGACACCAACAAAATATACAAATGGTCAGAAGACAACAATATGACATTTAACACCGAGGAATTTCAGCTCTTGAGCTTTGGTAGAAATGAGGAACTTAAAAAGACTGCATATTATGCTCCAGATAGAAAAGAAATTCAGAGAAGCACGAAGGCGGTCGACCTGGGAGTAATAATGACCGATGATGTCAAATTCAACACAAAATCAGATAGCAATAACAAAGCAAAAGAGTCGCGGGACAGGTACTAAGAACGTTCAAAAGGAGGGACAAGACAGTAATGATTCCCCTGCTGAGAACACTGATCATACCAAAACTTGAATACTGCTCAGTTTTGACGTCCCCATATAAAAAGGAAGAAATTAATAAACTAGAAGAAACGCAGACATATTTCACAGCCAAGATTGATGGCTGCAAAGAACTCAACTACTGGGAAAGACTACGCAAACTAAATCTGTACTCCCTAGAAAGAAGAGAGGTATACCATAATCTACATATGGAAAATTATCGAAAAACTGGTACCAAACCTCAAACAAAACCCAATTACCATCCAGACAACACTGGAAAATAGGAAAGGCAGAATGTGTAGTGCTCCCAAATTAAAAGCCCGACAAGGGACCTCCTCAACTCTGAAGGAAAATAGCTTGGTTGTCAGGGGGCCAAGAATTTTCAACCAGCTTCCAAAGGACCTCAGAAACATTACAGGGGTCAAAGTTGAAGTCTTCAAGAGAAGAATAGATGCCTGGCTCAGGACGGTACCAGATGAGCCAGGTGTACCTGGCTATGTACGATGGAGAGCGCAAGAGAGCACCTCGCTCCTCCACCAAGCCAGGACTAGAGGCGGGGCCACCAGTTTGACCTTCGTGTGAAGAAAGACTGACGCACGGAATCGAAACAAGGTAACAAGGTGTATATATATAATTTAGGGTGGTCCACAAAATGGAAGTATTCTAAATTCTTCCTCCCAGGGTTTCATTAGGTTCCTTTTCCCAAAACACTTCTCTGAGCAAAATTTGGGTTCAATCGGTTAATATTTAGAGGTGGCTCAACTACCCCCAGAAGTCCACATTCATGGCTTCTGGGTCCCCCCCCATATATATGGGTATTATCCGCTTGTTGGCGGGGGTATCATGGCTGACCAGGCCACTCATTGTTGCCCAGCTAAGATTGTGGACTTGTTAGAATCAGGAAACCTCTTTCGGTGCTCATCCACCACACTTAAGAGAAACTGGAGTTGATCTTCTCCTTTCGTCAGAGTTCCGCTGAAGGTCTGAATGAGAGCTACTGCCCTTTCAGCATGATCATTAACTACTTTGATGTTTCCTATGATTCTTTTAGCTTCTTGGAAGTTTTCATTCTCCTCCCAGGTGCTGGGGTCATCATCAAGAAAACTAATATTGATCGGTAGGGCCTTAAGAAGCTTTAATGAGTTCTTTGTGGCAAGAGTTTCTAATTTCAGTGTTGCTTTGCATTCCTTGAGTCGTCTTCTCTTTGAGAAGTCTAATGACCCCTCCTTTTCCCTCATACACTGGACCATGATTCCCTTGGTGTCTGGTGCAACAGTTTGATCGAAGAGAGCAAGGGCCACCAGCTCTTCTGATAAGTACCATAGGTGGTTTTCAAATTTCTTGAGAGCTGCTTTGGCCACTTTCTGGTCATGATAGTCCTTTAACTTTTGGATAAGATCCAGATCATTCTTCGGAGCTTGTGATGGAATAGGAGCAGTGATCCAGCTTTTTAAGTAGATTAGGACTCCAAAAAGGGTAAGGGTTTTCAGGTCCTTCTTCTCTCGAGGAGTCAGGGTGATTTGATTTCGAAAAAGCCACATTTTGATGGCATAGATAACTTTAGCCATCCACCTTGCATAGTGCGTGCCAGCAGGACGTTTGAATGTGTAACTTTCAATTTTTTCACCAAGAAAGATCAAAGAAAGTTCCAAAAACTCTTTATAGTCATCTCGAAAATTTCCAGTGGCCAGATGTTCTTTGGCAAAGGCAATTATTTCATTTCTGAAAGGATCAACTTGCTCCTTCATCTCATCATCATCCTGTGATGTAGAGAAGGTTTTTAAATCAATGTAGTCCCACATAGATTGGAACCTTTTGAACAAAAGTGGCCTAGGGGCAGAAGATGAACCATGGACTGCTTCAAACACTCCTCCATACATGACTTCCATGCAATGATGCCTACAGGCAAAATAGAAGAGTGGTCGACCAAGTTTCTGTTCCAGAAGAACGCATGCTCCCCTGTTTGTTCCTGTATTTGATGCTGTAGTATCTGATAACATTCCGATTATTGACTTATCTATGTTCCATTCGGAAAGGAGATTATACACTGCAGCTGATTGAGCTTCCCCTGTTCCACTTGGTAGTTTGGGAACACCAAGCAGTTTTGAATCACCTGATTCAACTGAAGAGACAAGGACTTGGGAGTCTGTCTACCTTTTCATTCTTGGCAAGTAGATTAGGGATCAACTTCCCATCCCAGTGGACAATCGAAATACTTGGACTAAAGCTAGCTTTAATGGCATGGTTATTTGCCTTCGATGCCTCTCTCGGTGCCTTTTGATTGAAGAACGAGAGATGTTCACCTCTGAAAGATCTTGACCAAGGCTAGATGGTTTCAGCTAATACAAAGGTGGCCCTCCTGTCACTGATGCCAGTCCTGTCCAGAGCAGCAGCCAATTCAGGAGATATGATATTCTTTGCTGGAGTTGGTACGCTGGTAGATGGGGGATTAATAAGGTAATCTTCATCTTCTCTTTCTGACTCACATAAAGACTCAGAAGAAGAACTTCCCTGATCTAGCATAACTTCCTATGAAGCAGCATATTTTTCTTCTTCAGCTTTCCGCTTCCTATTTACCAATTTCATTTGCTTCTCAGCAGATCTCTTTTCTACCTTGTCAGTCACCATATCTGCAGAGACCATTGATCCCACTCGTCCGGCTTTCCTTTGTTGGATCAAGAACTGCCGATCTTCTTCATTTTTGATTAAGGTAAAGGCATCAGCATGGGCGACATCAAATAGGTTCTCCATTTCTTCCTGAAAGGTTCTCTCTTTTTCTAACTGAGAGTTGCTTTTCCTCCCAGCATTCTTCTTAATCGCTTTCCACTCCAAGTGTAGAGCCTGAATTTTGTGAAGAATGTGGTCTTTCCTTTGAGTAGGGATTCGGGCTCTCTTCCAGAAGAGACGCAATTCTTCAAAAACAGCTTCTGAACTAGGTTTGATCTCCTTCTTCAAGACTTGATGATGGTGGAGGAACATGCGGAGGACCTGGCCACGGGAAGGCAGCTTGGCTCCAGTGATTGTTTCCTCTGACTTTTTCATTAAGTAAAATGTACGTTTATTTGACATTGCAAAACCTGTAAATTTAATAAATCTATCTGAAAGAAAAATAATCATTAGTTAATGTATCTGTAAATAATGTTTCTTTTAATTATTCACTATATTAATAAAGGGCATAATGGTATACAAAAAACCGCTTTGAGCCACCCCCCTAAAAGTTATTCGATTTGCCTTAAATTTTACATGAAATATTTTTTAGCTAAAAGGAACCAAATTATAGCCTGGGAGGAAAGAAAATTGAACTTCGATTTTTTACCCCATTCTGTGGACCACCCTAAAATATATATATATATATATATGTGGTCATATATATATATATATATATATATATATATATAATAGTAACGGTAGTAACGATAACAACAAAAATAGTGGTTGGAAAAACTGACTGATACTTGCAGGAATAAGGAGGGAAAAACTAAACTGGATTAGAAAGAGGTTTACTGAAGAAATATTGAAAAAGTAACGACAAAACAAGGAAAAGGTAAGGTTGTAAATGTTTTTCCGAATTTTAGTCTGAGGTTCGTTATTTTGAAGGTTATTTTACCGTAAGATTTAGTCTACTTTAAATTCTATTCCGTTTGAGTTTACAAATACAATTTTTTCCCGTGTCGATTCTATATAATATTATTCTCGTGTATATATAAAACCTTATTCCAAACAAAATACTGGCCTGTACACGGACGGTTTGCGATTGCGGATACTTGTGGTTTTTTATCCACTTTATGTAGAGCAAGCATAAAGTAGTACGAGTGTGACTGACTGATACAGGTACATTTGTGCTGCTTTGGGTAGGAAACACAATTTTATTCCTGAAGAATTATGCACCAGGACTGATAATAACTCGGAGTGTCTACAATACAAACTAACGAAAAGTGCAATCAATTGAATATGGATGTTCTTTGGACTGGCCTAACACAGAACAGTGTTGCGGTCATTGGTGATGAACCCCGTACGAAAGCCTCGTCAGTACTTTGACCCCTTGCCAATGCTGCTGCGAGCTGCTCGTACCCTGAAATGGGCGTATTGGGGGAATGGTGCTTTGTGTAAAAGATGTTTAATTCTTCATACTTCCACTTAAGCTATGCATGCATCGATGATTAAATATTATATATTATACTTATACCTGGTTAGGCTTACTTAATGTCCAGTTTGGAGTACAGCTTTGTTAGGTAGTTAGTTGTGGTTTGGTCAGGTCTATTTTAGTTTTAGTTTTGTCGCCGAAAATGTAATAGTTCCCATCGGAAAATATTTTCTTGTTGCATTTTATGTTTCGTTGGCTTTATTAGTTCACTACTAGTTCACTAGTTCAACTACTAGTTGTTGTTGTTGTTGTTGTTTAGCCGATCAGCCCACCCTGATCGAGCAAGCCGGCGGCACGCAGGAAACCGATCGCCCTCTCCGGAGTGGACCAGAGGTTCAGCGCACTAGTGATGTTGTGTGTTGTGTTGTGTTGTGTTGTGTTCGTTGTTGTGCTAGAGTGGTACAGTCTGTCATAATGTGTTCAATTGTTTGTGGTCTGTCCTGGCACAGGTGGCAGGTGTCGTCTATGGAGTTGTCTAGTCTGTGTTTGTATGTCCGTAAGTTGAGGTGATGTCCACATCGGAATCGTGCTAAGTTAACTCGATCCGATCTGCTCAGGCTGATCTCTGACCTGTTAATGGGTGGCGGCTTCGCACCTAGGACCGCATTCGGACCGAGTCGTGTCAGTGCTTTGTGGGTTAGGTGTGTGTGTATGTGTTTTCTGTACTGTGTGATGTCTGTGGGGCGTGGTATGGAATGGAGTATTTGGTTATAATGTGTCTCTGGTGTTACCTTAATGGTGCGAGGTGTTGGTGCATGATTGTACAATGTACATGTAGTGGCAAGGGTGTTGTGGGTTAGTTGTCGCTGGTGCCATGAATTGTGTTCCCCTCATGTCTAAATGGTCCCTAACTTTCAGTATTTTTGTTTCTGCGTGCAGGTGTTCTATTGGTGTTGTTTGAGTGCATCCTGTAATGATACGAAGTGCGTTGTTTTGTATTGTCTGTAAGGTGTTTATGTGTGTGTTTGAGATAATGGGTGCCCAGCATGGGCTAGCATAGTCCATAACTGAGCGAATATATTGTTTGTATATGAGTGATGTTGTTTCCTGCTGGTGTCCAAAGTTTGTGCCTGTTAGTACCCTAAGCGTGTTAAGTCTTGACGTACATTTGTTTTTAATGTCCTGAATGTGGTTTGCAAAAGATAATGATGTGTTGTATGTGACCCCAAGTATTTTGGTCCTGTGAGTGTGTGGAATGTTGATGTTGTTTAGTGTAAGCTGTGAAATTACCTGGTGTTCTTTTGTGTTGCTTGTAAGCAAGGTGATGGTTGATTTTGTGGCGCTACTTTGAGTCTATTGTGTGTGAGCCAGTCTTGTATACTGTTTATGTATGTTTGTAGGTTATTTGTAGCGGTGTCGATGTTGTTGTGGGTGGATGTTAGAGTGATGTCATCTGCATATGATGATAAGGTAAGCTTGTTATCTATGGGTGTTGGAATGTCATGCATGTATAAGTTGAAGAGTGTTGGTGAGAGAACAGAGCCTTGACGGACCCCGTTCGGAAAAAGCTTGTTTTTTGATGACTTGCCATTAAATGTGACATGTGAGCAGAGCTGGGCAATAAATACATTGAATGTATTTAAATACTAAATACATGGGAGAAATGTATTTAAATACTAAATACTAAATACATTTTACGAATGTATTTAGATACTAAATACAAAATACATCAATTGTATTTAAATACATTTGTAAATACATTTTAAATACATAAAAATTTTAACATATGCATTCACTAATTCATGAGTAACAACAATATAAAATGCTTGATAAAGGATAAAGAAATAGTACAATCTAATTTCCGATTATATATTTCCCTTTTTAGAACAAACAAAAACAAAAGAACTTAGAACTTACGATGTTCAACCAGTGACATATTATACTCATTATATCATTGCAAAATGAGTAACAATTAATGAGTAGATGAGACATAAACGTAAACATAAGACGTAAACATTAACATAAGGCACCTTACGAATTTTCTTTTATTTCACGGTTGCTGCGGATCAAAACCAATCTTTCAAAAGTTTTGTCTGAAAGAGAGTTTCTTTTGGGAGTTAAAGTGATTCCCGCGAATGAGAATATTCGCTCTACCGGTGCCGAAGATGGTAATGTCGTGTTATAGCGGAGGAACAGTCTTTTTATGAGAGGATGTTTTCCCAAACTGTTGAAACATGAACCATGCTGTACTACACTGTCGACGCGTCGTACTGTGCTAGTACAGAACGTGTATTAAACCAGTAAAAGTATTTACATTTTTATATTTTGAGTATTTAAATACATTGTATTTAAATACTCATTAAAGTATTTAAATACTGTATTTAAATACGTGAAAAACAATGTATTTATAAATACAGTTCTAAATACACAAATGTATTTAAATACGTATTTAAATACAAATGTATTTAAAGACTGCCCAGCTCTGCATGTGAGTATCTTCCTGAAAGATAGTTGCTCAGCCACCTTTTGGTGTTATTGTGCACGTTTGTGTTGAGTATTTTGTTTATGAGAGGGAAGCGTGGGATAGCATCAAATGCTTTACTAATGTCTATTGTTGCTAATAGTGTACGTTGAGCTGGTCGTCTGGAGTTGATGCCATCCATGATGTGCTGCGTGAGGTTAGTAAGTAATGTCGTGGTTGAGTGGTGAGGTCTGAATCCATGTTGAGTAGGCGATAGTGGAATGTGTGGGTTGGTGATTTGTAAGATTAGTCTTTCTGTTACTTTGGAAGGTGTGCATAGTAAAGTAATGGGTCTATAGGAAGCTGGTTCTGTTGGATTTTTGTTTGGTTTGAGTAGTGTAATAATTTTACCTTGTTTCCATATGTCAGGAATAATACAGTGTTGGTATGAATATGTGCTGATATTTGTGAGAGCTAGTATTCCTTGTGGGCCCAAGTGTTTAAGGTGTATGTTAGATATGTTGTCTGGTCCAGTAGCCTTCGAATTCTTAATGTTTTTGATGATCTTGGTGGTCTGGTCTGTATTGAAGGGTGTAATGGTCGTGTCGAGTCTGTAGATTTTCTTGTGTCTGGCTGTTTGTCTGTCTGCGTGTTTCTGGTTGTTGTCTCTGTTTAAGTGACTTATCTTTGCGTAGTGATTAACTAGAATGTTAGCTTGTTGTGTGTATGTTGGGATATTATTCTGGCTGCGACAGATAGCCGCGTGTGAGGTGTGAATGCCGCTGTTAGAGTGGGTAATGCTGTTTATAGTCTTGTATAGCCTGGATGTATCTGTGGAGTGGTTTAGTGTTGTTATGAATTCCCTGAATGTTTCTGTTTGTTTTTCTTTGAGTTGACTTTATTAGTTCAGGTTCAAACATTTTCGTCGAAAATTCTTTCATTTGAGAAACATTTCTCGACGATTTGAGAATTTGGTCCATCGATCAAACGTTTTGTCTTTCAGAAGGTCCCACCACCGATGAGAAAGTCTAACACCACTGCCTCAAGTGTACTGAAAGTAAACCAGTTTTAAAACTAAAAGACAAGTAAAAGTATTAAAATTTGAATATAATTAATAAATAAAAAGTACTTAAAAGACAAACTTTTTCATTTTTATTCATTCATTTCTTAAAAAATGAGATGCCCTAAAATTTAAACAAAAAAAATTTTGGCTGGCGATTCTAATAATTTGGCCAGGGTATGTAATACTCGTACAATTATCTTGTTACTTCAAAGAGGATTTACGACCTGCAAAATAAATTTAAAAATGCATAAAACTTATAAAATTGGTTCAGTTTAGAAAGTTAAAGCAAAACCTACCAATATCCAGTCAGATCACGCTTCTACAGAATTTCATATTCTGTTGTGAAAGCGAGGAAAATCCAGTTAAGTCCATAAATTTACAAAAATACCAGAGCCATCAAAATTTTAAGCTTCACATCCAAAGCCAGCGAGTCTACATTTCTAAAGCTACTCGAAATCTAATTAGCTCTTGAGCTTAAAGTAAATGTTAACGTCTTACTCTTACTGACTTAAAAAAAAATTCTATTGAAAATAGTTTGTATGAAATTATTTACATTGTAATGGGATCGTGGAGTGACTAAATGTAGGTAGGCTTTGGTGAAGTCTAAAAAGTACTATCACTTGAAATTTACTTAATTTTTTGAAATGCATCACAATGGAACTTTCAGAATTTAATTAAATGTAGTTTTTAAATTATTTATTGTACAGTGTTTTATTAATTAACCATCATTTCAACAGTAAATTTGTTGGTCGTGTAGTTACAATGTATTATCCAGTATACAGACTCCCATCAAACTAATTATTCCCTCATATTTTCAAATGAATGCAGAGAAAATTTGGGGCGCATAGCATCCTATATACTATTGAGCTAAAATGTGTCTGTGTGTCTGTCTGTCCGCTTTCTTCGGAACCGTGCACAGACTAAACGGCACATCGGAAAATTCTGCAACCACCACCAACTGATAGCCCATGAGCTGCCGATGTGCTCTGTCAAGTTTTCCGGTCCTAGGTCACTCCACGGCCGAGCACGAGCTATTTAATGTCTATTACGAGTGAATGTAAGTACTTCGAAAACGAAAATGACGAGAGCAAAAATACATAAAAAAACAGTTTGGTAGTCCCGATAATATGTAAGTACAGAGGGGTGGGGGAGGGGGTGGAGTAATTGAGGAGTGGGGGTGGGGTGGGGGTATGGGGAGAGGGTGGGGGTAATGGGGATAGGGTGGGGGTAATGGGGGTAATGCGTTTTTTACTTGTGTGTGTGGGGTAACGGGGGAGTGGGGTGGGGGGTAATGGGGGAGAGGGGTGTGGGTAATGGGGGTAATGGCGTTTTTTTTACTTTTGTCGCTTAGCCACTTCTTCCTATGAGAGGGCCTCACAGAATATAATTTTAAATCTAGAACCAATAAAAAAATACATGAAAAAGTGAAAAAATAATTATTGTTATCAATTTTAAACTGTATCAGAATATATAGTTAGCCGTGACATATACTGCTACATATACTGTGACATATACTGCTACCTGCCCAGAGGGCGATATCGAGCGATAGCAAGCTACCGCTTGTTTGTCTAAAACAGGTGTATATTACAATATCTTTTTCTGGTGTACAGTACAGGGTGTTTATAAAGTCCCTATCTATTTCGCTGAATTAACGGTTTTTATTTATTTTTGTTGCAGAACCGTATGAAAATAAATGTACAAGAACGGATGATGGTGGTGACACTTCGGATTAAAGGAAAGAAATGCCAAGAAATTAGAGGGGTGTTTGAAAGAACATTTCACAAGCCAGGTCCTACAGACAAGACAATTTGTGATATGTTTAATAAATTTAAAAGAACGGGATCTGTTCATGATGAGTCAAGATCTGGACGTCCAAGTGTCTCTGAGCATGCTGTAAATGCGGTACGTAACGTTATCGATGAACATCCAAGCACGTTGATTCGCACCACATCACGTAGACTCGGGATACCCAAATCAACTGTCCACAAAATTTTGAAATCGACGTTAAAGAAGAGAAGTTATCACATTCAGGTGCTTCATGACTTACATGAAGAGGATTATCCAAAGCGAAGTGCAATGTGCGCCGATCTTGTTGAACACATTCAGAATGAAAATTGAATGGAGCACATTTTCTTCGGTGATGAAGCAACTTTTTACACGTGTGGAAAGGTTAATCGCCATAACTGCCGCATATGGGCTAATGAAAAGCCAGTTCATTTCTATCAATGGGAACGAGATTCTCCTAAAGTTACTGTCTGGTTTGGTATGACCGAATCTAAGATTTATGGTCCCTTTTTCTTTGCTGAAGCTACAGTTACAGGGCTTATTTATCTGGACATACTTCAGCAGTTCCTGGAACCCCAGCTTCATTCAGATGGCATTTTAAACACCGTCGTCTTTCAACAAGATAGGGCACCTTGTCATTACGCAAACATTGTTCGGGAGTACCTAAATGAACGATTTCCAAATTGGTGGATTGGACGTGGAGGCAACAGGCCCTGGGCGGCTCGATCTCCTGACCTAACGCCCTTGGATTTCTTTGCATGGGGATTTATCAAATCAAATGCCTATCAAACGAGAGTTACAGATCTGCAAGATTTACGTGCTCGTATCGTAACAGCAGTTACAAAAATAACCCCTGTCATGCTCTAAAATATGTTCCGCAATGCTGCCGACAGATTCGAACTCTGTAGAGATACTGATGGTGCTCATGTAGAATCATATGCTTAAGTATTCATTAAATGTATGCTTTCTATCATATTGTTATTGAATTTTACCCTTTTTGCTACGTTTTCACTGAAATAGATAGGGACTTTATAAACACCCTGTATATTCAAATAACTCGGAAAAGCTTCCACAAATCAGATTTTTTTGGGGGGTTTTTTCAGTGTTCTCTTTTACTACAATACTGTAATGGTCACTTAAAATTTTATATTTCCAGGACTGAACCACAATAGAATCTTACTGAATTAAACTTAAAAAGTTTGTTGAGGAAACCATCTTCTTCAATACAATTATTTTATATGACTCAATAAAATGAGTTTTATTATGTGGATTTATATAAAAATAATTAAGTTAAAAATTAGTTTTTTTGGAGAAACTTTTTTAATAATTACTCAAAAAAACGTTCTTTTTCAAGCAATTTAAGTTTTATGAATTTTGACAAAACAAGTTTGTTGAGTAAATAATTTTTGTTGTTTTTTCTCTGTATTTGCATTTAAACACTGATAAAATATTCTTTCAGGAATGAGTCAATTTATAATTTAAAAGTTTAACATTAGAAAAATTTTATAACTTGAGATCGCGTATCCCATATAAAAAAAGAAAGAAAAAAAAAGAGAGTAACCCTTGCTTGTCGTATGTTATACCAAGTTTTTAAGACTGACCTTATCATATATATGCGCTTTAATATTTGTCAAGTTAGATATAATGACCCATTAGAGACAACTATGATACGCTGGTTAAAAAGAACATTTCAAAACAGGATACAGGAGAGCCTAGGCAACTCAAATGGTTTGACCTACATTAGCCTAGGTTAGCTTCACCTGAGGAACTTTTTCACATTATCAACATGATTTGAGGCCTTGGTCAATCATTTATTACAAAATTGGGATCACCTGAAGATCAGGGGCCCCAACCTTCTTTAGTTAGCCTTATAAGCCTTATAAGGCTAACTAACGAAAATATCACGCCCTAACCTAACCAATCGTTAGGTCAACTGTACGTCCTTGACGATTGATTAGGTTAGGTCGTTATATTTTCGTTAGTCAGCCTTATAAAGCTAACTAAAGAAGGCTGGAGGCCCTGATCTTCAGGTGATCCCAAAATTGAATCTCCATCCGAATACAGCATATAAAAGTTAGGCTACTCCCTCAAATTAAGTAGTAGTGTTAGTCTTAAAACAAAATAGCTAACCTCCTGAAAACCCATTTTCCCCCACTTTTAACGGTGGAAGTGACAGAAACGAGTATTTCTTAAAAATATGACATATTTTCGACTATATCAGAAGGTTACATCAAATTCAAATCGTTAATTCGCATTTTTATGCACTTTCACCTTTGGAAAATGTTGACCATTTATGCAAAGAAATAATAGTCCGGTAGCACAGACCCTGATTTTACTGGAACCCTGCATTGTTTGTTATAAAGCAAATTTTTACATATTTTGAAAGCTTATACCACTCCATTCAAGAATCCATCGTGTACACACCTGACCCTCGCTTGGCTTTTTCAATATGGCCGCCATTTTCCAAGATGGCCGGCGAAACTGAAAAATCCCATATCCTGGTCAATACTTGATGGATTTTGATGATCTTGGTGTCATTTCTAGGGTTTTTTAGGATGATGAGTCGATCTGGAGGGGTTGCAGATACTTTGGGAGTCGTTTTGACCCACATTCGTCAATACTCAAGGTCATTGGAGGTCAAACGCCCCCCGAAATAAGGAATATCCCATATCCCAGGCAGTCGTGGAGATATTTTGGTGATCTTACTGTCGTTTTTATGGTTTTGGGCGAGACTGAGTAGTTCTATAGGGTTTAAAATGAAATCAGGGATTATTTCCCCCATGGTAAGGTGAATTCCAATATGTCTAATTCCAATGTGTCATCACCTTTGCAAGTAAAACGAAACATATGAAGATGGGTGCCCACTTGGTTATGGACCAAGAAGCGGTTTATACACGCGTCATCGGTTTGCTGATGAGCGAACGCGAACTTGACTTGACCCATGTATTCTCAACAGAGCTTGCGGCATACCCACCCGCACAGTTCCAACCAGTTGGCTTAATGAGAACTGCAGCTAAGTCCGCATTGAAGTAGAACTTGAGAGTGGAAACATCCTCTCGAACAAGGGGTCGACCAACAGTTGTTATCATGGATGTGTCAGCTGTTTTGTGGACAGTCGACTGGCCTGCTAGTGGCACAGTTGCTACATTTATCCAAACCTTCAAAGTATGGCTACTACCGAAACATCTTTCTCATGCATCTGTAGTACTAGCTTTTGATCGCTACTATGATTTTTCTCCGACATCAAGCACTCGGGCAATGAGAAGCAAGAGCAGCAGAGTTCACAAGCTGGACCTCAACACCCCATTGCCTACAAGAGACGCTGTTCTCACGTGCACCGCGAACAAGGAGCAACTAAACAGGCTACTCTGTGAGCAAATCCTTGCTGACAGTGAGTATCTCGCAACTGTAACCCAAGACCATGAGCTAGTCTGCTAGTGCTTGCAGGATGGCAGACCATACCGACTTCCATTGTGTGAGGCAGGAGTCGAGCAGCATTGGAGCGCTCATCATCTCATGAAGAGGCAGACGTGATAATAACACAACACGCTATCGCACAAGCTGAGAAAGATTCTGATGCCCGCATCTCCATCATTTGTGATGACACAGACGTGTTTGCCATGCTGACTCACTTCTATGAATTTAAGAAACTAGGCTGTCCCATGATTATGGAGTCTCCAGTGGGTGGCAGAAAATCAGTGGACATCCGAGCAACTGTAACCCAGCACAAAGACATCATCCCACAAATCCTCAAACTACACGCTTTGAAGGGTTGTGACCAGGGGTGCAGTGCCAATTTTATAGGTGCCGGAGCTCTGGTGGGCCTGACAAAAGCCTGCCATTTCCTATTCTGTTTCTATATATGCCACACGATGACTAAGTATTTCGTGTTTGCACTCACTAATTATCATAAAATAAATATAATTATCAAGCAAATAAAAAAAAGCATCATGTATTTTATCAATTTAAGAAGTTAAAACTACTTAGTGCTTACCAAATACCACCAGTGGAAGTTTCACATAATTTCCACAAAGGGTCAGGCGTGATATGTTTTCGGGGGTCTGAGCAACCTTTGTCCTGGTGTCATCTGCCGATCTGTGGTACCGCAGCCATGATATGGCATATGGCTCAGGATTCCACTGAACTAGAGGAGGTCCATGTAGTTTAACAAACATAAGCGCTGATACATGATTTATGAGAATTCTTGAGCCTGTTGTTGTTATTATCAAGTTCATGTGACTGAATCCCCTCTCACACTCAGCAGTACTAATAGGAATAACTTGTGAACAGCTCAGTAATGGGTGTAAATCTTGGGGGATGCGGCGCCCATGATCTTCCACAGTCTCTAAAGGCATTTAGTACAGAGTAAGAAGAAAGCTTAAACCTCTTACAGAGAGATGAGATTTCAGCTTCTCCGTAATTAGGTGGTATTTCATCAGGCCAGTAGTCTTTTTCAAGGACATACATTTCATTTAGCAGTGATTTATACATACTTTGAGGTTCAGAAGTTTGAGAACCTTTCATGGATGTTGTCGTGAACATACGGTGCTGCAAATTGTTCACAAGACTAGTAAGAAACTGTTGATAATTAATGGAGACAATTTTTTTGTTGCTTGTTATGGTAATTCCTCCAAACTTCCTCTTGCAGAGGTGCCGGAGCGGCGCTCCGGCACGCTCCGGCAGCACTGCACCCCTGGTTGTGACATAGCTGCAGCAATACATGGCATTGGCAAAGCCACTGCCATTGCCACAGCCAAGAAGGGTCGGAGGCTAGGCAAGCTGGGGTCCCTTGATGCATGCTTTGACCATATCGAGAAAGAGGCAACAGCGTTCATTGTTGCATGCTATGGGGATAAGAAATCCTCATCTCTTACTGAGTGTCGTCAGCGAGTATGGGCTCAGAAGACAGGGAAGTCGGGAACTGCTGTACCCAAACTATGTTCTCTACCACCAACAACTGAAGCTTTCCATCAAAATGTGCTCAGAGCCCACTACACTGTGGCAAACTGGCTCGATGCACTAAAGTGTGACCCACCACCACTTGATCCTGTGCATTATGGGTGGGAGAGAGACGAAACAAACAGAGTTCTCATCCCAAAAACAGTTAGTGAAGGTGTGCGCTTAGCACCAGATGAAGTTCTGAAGCTAATCAGATGTGGGTGTAAATCACAATGAGCATGCAGGGGGAGTCGCTGCGGCTGCATGGGACGCGGAATCCCTTGCACAATATTCTGTGCATGTGGCAGCGGCTTGGATTGCAACAATCCATTGACCCAAAACGCAAACGAAGAGCAGACTGATGATCCTGACGATCCTGATACAACCATGTCTTTTGATATTTGCCCCCAATAAATGGTTACCTAATGTGAATAACTGCATCAAAGTTGTCAATGCCAATCCCCCAGCTAGGTGTGAGCTTTGTTTTGCTTACGAGGTCATATCTTGTAGCTTTGCAACCTTCCATAGAATGCATGTGCCCTGCAATTCAGCAAAAATTGTGGTTTATATCCGAATATCCATGTCCATATAATGTGGGTTATGTCATTTAAGCATTATGATCTGGTTTTATCTGCAGAAAAGATGTTAAGTGCTCAGCAGTTAGCTAGATTGTAGAAATTGTCACTGAAATAAAGCAAATACAGTGATGTCAACTGTGGCATTATCATATTTCAAGGCCAAACTTTAACCTCAAATGACCTTGACTTGACCCATGGAGTTGCAAAATGATATCCTACTGTTATCATGTGCCTATAGAACTACTCAGTCTCGCCCAAAACCATAAAAACGACAGTAAGATGATCAAAATATCTCCACGACTGCCCGGGATATGGGATATTCCTTATTTCGGGGGGCGTTTGACCTCCAATGACCTTGAGTATTGACGAATGTGGGTCAAAACGACTCCCAAAGTATCTGCAACCCCTCCAGATCGACTCATCATCCTAAAAACCCCTAGAAATGACACCAAGATCATCAAAATCCACCAAGTATTGACCAGGATATGGGATTTTTCAGTTTCGCCGGCCATCTTGGAAAATGGCGGTCATATTGAAAAAGCCAAGCGGGGGTCAGGTGTACACCCGATGAATTCTTGAATGGAGTGGTATAAGCTTTTAAAATATGTCAAGATTTGCTTTATAACAAACAATGCAGGGTTCTGACCCCGTGCAACCGGACTATAATACAAAGGAGACCAAACAGCAACAGACGGGCTGCCTCTAACAGACGGTCTTTTTAAGAAGGGTGGTTGACCATTTAGTGCCCAGTGTCATTTCATTGATTTTGTTCTGGCTAACGCCAGACGATTTTATTCAGCTTCGGCAAAGACCTCCGGGCGCTAAAGGGTTAAAAAGAAAGGAACAAAATTTGAAGTGAAAATTTTAAAGCAAAGAGGAGAGAACCCAAACGAAAGTTCTACATTACTTTCGTGCACGAACAAATGTTTTTAACTGGAAGTTCATTATACAAATTAACTATACAACTGAAAAAAAAATGTTTAGCTTCATTAGAATTAAAATGCTTACCCACTAATTTGAGACCATTACCGCGAGTTCTCTCTCCATTTGTGAAGGCAAAATATTTTCGGCGTCGACATTATCAAAACTTTTAATTATTTTAAACACCTGGATTAAATCCCCTCGAATCCCCCTTTAAACGAGTGTGAGTAAATTTAATGTTTTTAAACGGGCAGTGTATAATTTGTTTCTAAGCCTGGAAATCATCTTAGTAGCACATCGCTGTACACCATCCATTCTGACACTGTTTAGTCGCAAATATGGGGACCAGAACTAAACGCAATATTCCAGGTGGGGGGTGTACTAAGGAATTATATAATGTTAGTATTGCGTTTTTGGTCTTAAATTCAAATGATTTACTAATAAACTAATAAATCCTAAGATTCTATTTGCTTTTCTAACCGCTTCGATACATTTGCTTACTCGGTTTTAGAGTGTCGGCAACAATTCCACCTTAATCTTTCTCTTCCATAACACTCGTTAGTTTCTTATTGCACAAAAATACTTTTCTTTAACATTGTTTCTACCGATATGCGACGTTTTAAATCTACTGTACGTTAAAGTTTATTTGCCAAGTTTCTGCCCAATCGAGTAACTTATTAATATGTTCTTAAATCTTCAAATGTTCCGCCGCTGATTTTGCTCCTCCGTCCAGTTTGGTATCATTCGCAGATTTTGAAAATATGCTGTTAATTTCTGTGTCGAGGTTATTGATATAAATAATACTAAGAACTGGTCCTAAAACTGATCCCCAAGGCACGCTAGTAGTTACACTTCTCCAGTTAGACGCTTTACCATTACTGACCACTCTTTGTTTACGACTGTTTAGCCAATTTTCAGTCCATTTGAGAACATTACCATCAATTCCGCGAGAATGATTTTTATCATAAAGTGCCACGTGGAAGATTATTAGCTAAACTTCATTCGCTACGCTATCAAACGCCAATCGAAATATACAGTATAAACATCCACTGTTTTACTCTCGCCATATACTATATATTTACGATATTATAAAAAAAGTCGAGCAAATTAGTAAGACAAAAGCGATTACGTCGAAAGCCGTGTCTAGAATCTTTAATTAAATTATTCATTTCTAAGTGATTAACACTTTTGTTTCGAACGATCGTCTCCATAAGCTTACCGACTGCTGAAGACAAACTAATGGAACGATAATTTCCGAGAAGCGATCTCTCTTTTTTATTTTAATATTGGCCCAATATTTGCGAGTTTCCAGTTGAAAGGAGCCTCTCCAGACTGTAGCGATTTATTATTAATATTATTAATTATTATTATTAATTAGTATTATTAAATATATATGTAAAAGGAGAGACTATTGCGCAGGTCATTTCTTTAAGCACCTTAGGCTTAGGGTATTGCCTATCTGGACCTGGTGATTTCTTAGGATTAATCTTACCTATAGCCGAGAGAATTTCAGTTTCACTACTAGTAAAATCGCGAAACTTTAGGTGACCGTTATTGAGCATGATTGTGGGAACGGGAATGTTGTTCATATTTTCATTAGTAAACACAGAAGAGAAGAATTTATTTCAAACTTCCGTCATTTGTATGTCCTTGTAAATTTGTTTGTTGTTTTCGCCTACGAGTGGACCAAAGAATGGAATAAAAAAAGTAGCTTCGCAGACCAAATATAATTATAGAATTCCTTCCGATTCAATTTAATTTGTGTATATACAGTATATACTGTACATATTACAGTTGCACTCATTTCGTCTAATGCGTTTTTTGCTTCGCCTTCTCAGTAACTAGAGTGCATTTTCGTCGACAAAATATTTGTTTTTTAAATAAGCGTTTCTTTTTAAAGTTAAGCTATTTTTAATTTCAGCATTCCACCATTTGGGCTTAACGGACTTCGCCGATCTCTTTTTACGTAATGGAATATTACTCTAAACGTTTACTATAATTATAAAAAGAATTCCATGTGCCATTAATGTCATCTCGTAATAAACTCTCATCCTAATTATGGGTCGAAAGTTGCAATTTCATACCACGAAATTTGGCTCTTTTAAAATTCAAAATGTATTCCAGACTCTCCAAATTATGAACATTAACCTTAATTCCAAATGTTATTTGCCTGTGATCACTGTTGGAGAAGTAGTCTCTTACAGAGATATTATCAATTAAGTCTAGGTCTGTACTTAAAACTTCGTTAAAATGAACAATTCGGTCGAAAGCAAAACCAAGTTTACCAATATTTTGAACAAGTGTTTCAAAATAAATCAATTTTAAAGGTATGTTGAATTATTTTTTAACCCAACATAAAATTTGTTTTAACATAACAAAATACTATGCTTTAAATGAAAATTTCTGTTAACATAATTAATTTGTTGAAAAATAAAAGATTCAACGCAATTCCGGTTCTCTTTTGTTAGACTGTATCACGTTGGGTACAATCTAACGAAAGTTTGTCTGACCCTGTAGCGTTAAGCATAAAATTACTACTGCAATATAAGTATGCATTGTGCCTATACTGTTATAATGTTTCAGACCAACAAAGACCCTAGGATCCACTCATGGCTGGTCTACCTAACTGTGTTCGTAATTGTGTATTGTGTATGTCCTCCGTGGTGGCGGAGGGGACCTACAATTTTACTGAACCACTACTACTTCAGAGAAGGAATTTAGCATTTTATTTTGCAATTAGGATGACGGAAATCTTCCTTCCATTTGAAGGAAGACCTTTTCTACGCAAAGGCAATCCGCAAAAACGCTCTTATTAAAACTCCGTGACGTACGCAAAAGTTCCTTTAAAGTGAATAAAATCATGTAGCATCAAAGTAAACTGTCGTACACCGTACAAGAAAAAATTAATAAAT
>JAJOZX010006191.1:135000-267601 GCA_023014485.1 Bathynomus jamesi
CGACGGGTGCCAGGGAAAATTTTGTCTTTCAACTATCCTGGCAGTAGTAGAAAACTGGATAGAAAAGTAGAAGGCTCTCTCCCCACCCTCCGCTCCCCCCCTGCCAGAGGCAGGTACGGAAAAAAGGTTGAAGAAAATACCTTGACCCTGGAAAAGTAGCCAAGGAAATTTTACAGGAAAGTGGAGAATATATAAATAGCTCTATATTTAGCTTGCTCACAGAGACACCGAGCAAGCGAACTCCTGCAGAGTTTTCTGAGGTTTTAATCTTAAACTATGAGTGTGTTCAGTACTTTGTCTAGCCTATTTTTAAACAGATTTACACTTTGACTGGAAACACCTCTGAGGGAAGTTGGTTCCAGATATTAACTATTTTATAGGAAAAGAAATTTCCGCAGACTGAGGTCCTAAATGTCTTTACACACTCAAATAGTGTGCAAGATTTCGTCTAACCTTTTCTTGAACTGATCCACAGAGGAACTGTTCACAACTTCCGAAGGTAACCTGTTCCATGTGTCACAGATCTTATACGTAAAGTAATTCCCACACACACTAGTCCTAAACCGTTTCAAATCCAACTTCCAACCATTGTTGCGAGTTGGGTTATCATTTAAACTAAACATACTTCTAAAATCGACATCGTTGAACCCGCGTAGGAGCTTGAAAACTTCGATCAGTTGACCGCGCAGCATCCGAGTTTCAAGCGAAAACAAGTTCAGGGCGCGTAACCGTCGATTGTAGCCCATATGCCTAACGGAAGGGATTAACTTTGTGGCCCTTGCCTGCACTCGCTCCAGCCTCTCAATATCTTTCCTGAGGGTGTGCGACCAGAACTGCACAGCATACTCCAGGTGCGGCCGAACAAGGGAATTGTACAGTGAGAGCACAATCTCCTTGTTCCGAAACTGAAATTGCCTCCTGATATAACCCAATAGTTTCTGGGCTTTCTTTTCCTTCCACCTCTACACACTGTTTCGTAAACTTAAGGTCGCTGCTAATTAGCACACCCAAGTCCTTTTCTAAATCAGTCACCTCGATATTACTGCCCAACATCGAGTAGTCCGACTTGGGATTGGCGTAGCCAATGTGCATCACTTTGCATTTACCCAAGTTAAACGGCATTTGCCATTTTTCGGACCACTCTCCTATCTACCTAGGTCCCTACGCAGTTCCTCGATCGCTTCGGGCGTCCCAACATTGGCCCCAAGCTTGGTGTCATCAGCGAATTTGGCGATCCGAATGACGATGCCACCGTCGATATCATTTATGTAAATGGTAAAACACAGTGGCCCCAAAACGGAACCCTGAGGAACCCCACTAGTGACCGAGGCCCAACCCGAACTAGCCCCTTTAATTACCACCCTCTGCCGCCTATTCCTCAGCCAGTTTTCAATCCACCTACCTATTTCCCCACCGATACCCAGCGCGCGCACTTTCGCCATTAGCCGGCGGTGAGGTACCTTATCAAAGGCTTTCTGAAAGTCGAGATAAAGTATATCAATCGCCCTACTCTTATCGTACTCACTCAACATGACGTGGAAAAACTCGAGCAAGTTGGTGAGACACGACCTATGCCGTCTAAACCCATGTTGGGAGTCCCCAAGCAGCTTGTAGGAATCCAAATGGTCAACGATTCTATCAGCTATTATCCTTTCTAATAATTTACCTACAACTGAAGTGAGACTAATAGGACGATAGTTCCCTGGACTTTCGTGATCCCCTTTCTTAAAGATAGGGGTCACGTTGGCCTCCCTCCAGTCACCAGGCACCTGGCCCATCTCCAACGATTTGTTGAAGACTGTAGCCAGGTGGGGAGCCACCTGGTCGCGCACTTCTCGCAAAACACTGGGGAGAAACTGGTCTGGCCCAGGAGCCTTAAACGCGCTCAGTTTGTCTATTCTATGAGCAACGACTGTCGCGGTACATCTAACACTATCCAGGCCAGCACCTTCG
Source organism: Bathynomus jamesi (assembly GCA_023014485.1). Taxonomy (NCBI): domain Eukaryota; kingdom Metazoa; phylum Arthropoda; class Malacostraca; order Isopoda; family Cirolanidae; genus Bathynomus; species Bathynomus jamesi. The sequence goes on from JAJOZX010006191.1 coordinate 136,954, forward strand.
TGCCTCACAGCTGGCTCGGGGATGACGCGGGTATCCTCCCTGGTGAACACTCCCGCAAAGTACTCATTAAGCACATTAGCGATGTCCGCGTCGGAGGTCCGCAGAACGCCGCTTCCGTCCTTTAAAGGACCTATCATGCTTCTAATGGGCTTTCTACTATTAACATAACTGAAGAACTCCTTAGGGTTCCCCTTGCAGAGGCTTGCCACCCGTAGTTCTTCGTTACGTTTCGCTAGCCTAACCTTCGCCTTCACTTCCCTACACAGGCGGACATACGCTTCAGTGTTCTCGTGGGAACGATTGGCCTTCGCCCTCCTATACGCTACTTTCCTATTTCGGATAGCCGAAGCGATGCCACGATTGAACCACTTAGGCTGCGTTGAAGCAGGGGTGACCGGTTTTGAGGGTATGGCAGCAGACTGCAGCACCATAAACTCATCCCGGAATGCACTCCACACTCCCTCAACATCGCCGCCAACCTCTAACCCCATCTCTGCTACGCTATCCCTGAGGCTAACAAAGTTCGCCCGCCGGAGATCGAGCTTACTGCCTCTCGAGTTACTACGCTTCACCCGAGGGACGCACACACGGAACCTAATAAGACCGTGATCACTCCCGCCCAACGATTCGTCAACGGTGAGGCCAGTGACGAGGTTGTCTTCGGTCGTGAATACTAAGTCTAGAACGCTTTCGCCTCGTGTAGGCTCGTTGACCCACTGAGTGAGGAAGTTCTCATCAGCAAAGTCAACTAGCCTCCTCCCTTCAGCATCGGCAGTCCTCTTTTCCCACTTTATGCCGCGACAGTTGAAGTCTCCTAAAACTACACACACCCTATCCCCTAGCAGGCTACTGAGTTCGGTGTACAGGGCTGTATCCTCCTCGAGGAGGAGATGCGGAGGTCTGTACACCAAGATTAACCTATAGTTCGTCCCTCCCACGTTCAGATCGACGCCAAGCAGCTCCCGTTCCGACCGGAACTGGCAGTCAACCGGACTCAACGTGTCTCTGACGTATATTAGTACCCCACCCCCCTCCCCACGGGTGCGGTCTTTGCGAAACATTCTATACCCGGGAATTTCGAACTCCCCAACGTAGTCCCTACGATCAGTATGAATCCAGGACTCGGTGATAGCAACGATATCCTGGTATTCTGATGCTAAGAGCGCCCGTAGCTCGCAAAACTTGTTCCTAATTGACCTAGCATTAAAAAGCATTGCACGGAGGGAGCCTTCCCTATTCTGACCGCCCCCTAGCACGACCCGTTTCCCGAACAGCCAGGGCTGTCGGGAGTTGAAGAGCCCCTCACTAACGAGGGGGCAACTTCCGCAGGAGACTGAGCCCCCTCCAACGTAGGAGGAGGGTCACCCACCTGTACTTCGACGCACCCTTCAGTTGAAGGTACGTCCGCCACCGGCTCATCCTCATCTCTCCCCGGTGGGGGCCCATCATCTCTCCCGGACTCGACCTCACCATTCTGTATAGGTGCCGGTCGAGCAGCGCGCCTAGCACACCTTTACCCTTGTTATTGAGGTGGACACCATCCCTCTGGTAAAGGTCCCACCTACCCGAAAATGCATCGAAGGGGTCAATAAACTTCACGCCCAGCGGAACGCACAAGTCTTGTACCCTCTCGTTGATGCCAATGACCTTACTGAGCGCGTGGTCACTGACATTCATTCGCGGTAAAATACCCATTAACATTCCCCTGTCTGTCTTCAGTTTTAGATCATCCGCAAGAGACATGATCTCGGTGATGATCCCTTCTGTAAGACCTACCCCACCGCCTTTGAGGAACAGGTCATTGCCACCAGCGTGGACAACGATCGCAGTCCTCCGACTAGCCACGCGCACCTTCTCTACCTCCTTCCTTAAGTGCGCCGTTCCCCGCCCAGGTAAGCACCTTACCTTCCTCCCATCCCGGTTTGCGAAGCAAAGTACTTCTCCTGGCCCCTGATCTGCGAGTCCCCAATCAAAACGGTGTCTTCCTCCTTCGAGCACAGGAGACTAAAGCGGTTAGAGGTCTTGACAGGGGCAACTGGGGTCTCAGGCTTCGGCTTCGCAGCCTTCTTGCCCGAGACCTTTCGAAACCCGTCGCCACCCATACACGCAGTTACACCACCCGACCCACCCCGACAGGTAGCTACATCCTTCGGTTTCTTTGGGCCATCAGCAGGCCCTTCCCACCCTTTTTCTTCATTGGCCCCTGCCCACCCTTCTCTATCGATCCCTTCCCACCCTTCTCTATCAGCCCCTTCTTTGAGCCCTCCCTTTGTTCTAGATACTTAATCTTACAGTTTGAATCTGCTGGTGTGTTTTTAATTTGATCTTGTCCACTGGGTTGGATTTCCAGTGCTACGACCCTAGCTTCAAGCTTTTTTACTAATTCCTTTAGCTCTTTAACTTCCTTTTCGTGGTTGTCTCTAAGTTTACAAAACAAACATACACTAAGGGATGTGATATCGCTGATACTACCCTCTGGGAAGTCTACGCACCAATGATTAACTTTACATTTAAAGCATTCTGCTTTCAATTTAGCTGGCCCTGCCATATTTTCTCTTTTTTTTGTTTCTTTCTGAATAAGATAAAGCGTTCTAGCAATGAAAACTATCCAAAAACGTTATGACCAGTATATAAAAAGGGGGGGGGGGTGAATTCATCCCGCGCGTAGACGCATCCGCCTTTTGCAAGTGACGTTCATTCCTTCCAGAAGACTACACCTCTCCTGCTGCCGCACCGACCAAAGGTCTCCCAGGGCCGGACCGTCCCAAACGTGTCGCAGCTACCAACTGACAAACACTCGCGACGCAAGCGTCACGGATTTTCCGCCAGGAGCGACAGCGAGATGCAGCCCCTTACTAAGTCTTACTAGTCACTCACAAGCGGCCAGACTCTTAGAATCCAGTGTTCAAGGGATATCCCACCAGACCCAGAGGCTACGCCCGAGACTTTACGCTGGCCTGGCAGCCAGCTGGGCAGTAAAGCCCTCTCACCTCAGAGCAGTACAGCCAAGCACCATCAATTGGTCACCAAAGAACGGTCGCAGGGGGCTGGTCAGCCATTACGCGTTAGGAATGGGCTTAACGGGGCACTAGCCACACTCCATTCATCGCGCCCCTACGCCTGGGACCCCTCCATCCCAGTCTCTCACAACCTACGAGCGTTAAATGGTGTTATTTATAGAGGTTCCAAAGCCTCTCTTCCCACGCATGAGGTAGCAGTAGGGTCCTAATAGTAAAAGAGAAAAAGACTTAATACTAAAAGAAAAGTTTTTTTTTTTTTTTTTTTTTTGCAGTGAGGAGAACAACCTTAACGTAATCTAAAAGGACAGAGTAGGGATGGGATGGGGTCCTAGTAACCCACGGGACGGGATTGTGCAAAATACTTTACCCGCCCTCCCGAAAGAGAGAGAGAACCTAAAGGAGCTGGCAGCCAGTTCCTCTAGAATCCCACGACTCGGGACCGGAGGGCTGTCACACCCCAAGTATAAAGTTTACTACATCCAGAAGAAATGTGCATAACCTTTATACCCCGAGAGAGAGAGAGAGAGAGAGAGAGAGAGAGAGAGAGAGAGAGAGAGAGAGAGAGAGAGAGAGAGAGAGATATTTCCTCCGGATTTTATTTTAAAAATCTTTTGAAGATCGTATCAAAGATCATCACAAAAGGTCAACCTTGCGATAGCTTCCGGCGCTCGTGCAAACGCTTTAATTGCCATAGAACAACTGCAATTTATCTTAGTTGAATTTTGATGTAGGTAAAGTTCTCTTCGTCAAAAAGAAGGTATTTTTCTGACGGAGATTTCCAAGCACTCGCGTTCAAACATCACAGAAGCGCCTTGATCTCGCCTCCGGAGTTGGACTTTGTGTTTACTCATACGAGATAACAGCTGCTTTATAAACGTCGACGAATTTTTTCTTACGCCTACATCAATTTCGACCGTGAAAGTCTTTTAGTTCACACGTTCCTTTTTCCGTCCATAGTTCTCAATTTACCATGCCCAGTTTTGCTATATTCGCTTGAATAAGTTCAGTGTTTTGTTGTGTAACTTCTAAATTTTGACTAAGCTTGTTTGAACGCCAATTGTTTTTTATTTAGAATTTATACAAGGAGTTCGGTGATATTTGTATTGATAATTTTTTAAATATTGGTTTGTCCTCTTTTAAAACTCCGGCCATCGTATTTTCTTGGTATGTGTGTGAATTAAACCTGAAACTGAAAGACATTTTCCTTGTAGCAAATAAACAGTATAGCCCGGAACCAAAATCATTTAAATTACCCTCTCTCAACTATTTGAAGGTACTTTATTTTTAAACATGAAAGCTGGAGACGGAGTATAAAAGTCATCGATGTTCTGAATGAATCTCTGCAAGAATTCATATACTGAGGGACAATTACTGATCAAAATTGCACTCAAAATGAAGGAGGTAAGTGATGCCTCAACTATACAGTGATCAAGTGAGTGTAAACTGAGAAATTATACCCATTCAGTGAGACAGACTGAAAGGGCCATTAGTGAAAGAGAAAAACTGAGTGTAGTACATGTTTCCACCTTGGAGGAGAGCGTTGACTAAAAATAACCATTGCGCAAACACAAATTAACTACTATAGTCTCCAGGGTACCTGGCTCCTTTGGCGCGGCGACACACACACACACAACAAAATATATATATATATATATATATATATATATATATGAGGAGACTGTAGACATAGGGAAGTACTCCGGGAGAGACGTTAGGCAGGAGACAAGGGTGCTGGAACTCCCGTTTCTCCTGTTACTATCCTCCTTAGCTGATCTTTTTCAGTGTTTCACCTACCCTGTGAGCAGTCCAGCATGCTCTCAAACACACATTTCTCTCATTATTCCTTACTATACATAGTCTTTTCAAAATTAAAAAACAAAATGGCATCGACCTCAAGAGCTTAGGAGTCCCCTGGGGAGGGGACCATAAATGTCCCCACTTCTGACTTACCCGCTGCCGATACCTAGAACGCAGACCCGGGAAGCGGGGCTGGTTCTGCTTCTGTCCATTCGAGGTGTTCTGGGCCCTGCCTGATTCACTTTTCATAAACATCTGCAACATTCTTAGCCTTTCCTCAAATTTTCACCACCACCTCTGCTCCTCTAAACCACACTGAAACTCGGGTGTCTGGGACGACTGACAGCAACCCCCTTTCTGTACCCTCCTACTTTTTCTATACTCAATTTCACTCCAAAGGTGGATGTTGCGTATATGTACGCAACGACTTAACTTGCTCTCGTATTCCTGAACTTTAACCCTGCAAATTCTCAAACTAAATACATCTGCGCTCTCTACCTTTCTCCTAATTCTACTGACTATCCAAAACTCTTTGACTAACTCACTTCCAAAGTGGAATACATTCTATCCCACTCTCCTTTTGCCGAAATTTCCATTTTAGGAGGTTTTAAGGTTCACCACCACCTTTGACTTTTCTCCATTTCACTGACATCTCTGGTGAACTAGCTTACAACTGCTCCATCCTGAATGACCTAGAGCACATTGTACAGCACACTACTCGCATCCCTGACCACCCTGGAGATAGGCCCAACATTCTGGATATATTTCCTACCATTCATCCTTCTTCTTACTCCGTCAAACTTTACCTCCGTTGGGGTCCTCCCATCACAATCTTCTCTGTTTCCTGTCCTTTCGCTCCAATTCGATCTTTGGATCCTCTCAGGAAGAAACTCCTTTGGCACAATGGTGTCATTGATTGGGAGGCCCTTAGGCAGTACTTCTCTGATTTACCATGGAAAGATTACTGCTTCCGTGGCCGGGGCCCTTCCGTGTGTGCTGAGTGGATCACGGAGGTGATTTTCTCAGGCATGGAGGTGTACATTCCACATTCTAGTCCATATTCTAGTCCACCTTTCTATCTGTGCCTTCAGATATAGCTGCGGTTGTAGATGGCCGCTGCTGTTCTCCTAAAACTATTAATAGTGGTGTTCCTCAGAGTTCTATCCTGTCACCTACTCTTTTCCTTTTATTTATCAATGATTTATTAAACCGCACTTCCTGTTCTATCCACTCGTACGCCGATGATTCCCTTCTTCACTTCTCCACCCGTTTCACAAAGCATCCCTCCCAACAGTCACTCCATGCTTCGCGTGGACGGCTATCACGCACCTGACCTCTGATTTTTCTACTATCTTTGACTGGGGCAATGAAAACCTTGTGGTTTTCAATGTCTCCAAAACGCAGTTCCTTCATTTGTCTACTCGTCACAATCTTGCACACGACTATCCCCTTACCTTCAATAATACACAACTGAATCCTTTTTCTTCTCTTAACATTCTTGAAGTGTCCTTTTATCCTGATTTTTCCTGAAAAGATCACATACTCTCTTTCCAAAACAGCTTCTAAGAGGTTAGGTGTGCTCTAACGGCTCCGCAGTTTTTTCATCACTCAGTTGCGCTCTGTACGGGGTCATGTCCGCCCCTGTATGGTGTGCGCTTCTCATACGTTGGGTAGGGTGTGTCACTTTTGGACTTTTTTTGAAAAGTTATGGTGCTTACCTCTTATATTGTGACAAATTGACCACAAACCATGAATAAACCAAACAAAAGACAATCGGGTAATATTTGAAAACTAAGCCCCCTTTTCACACAAAAAATGGTGATTTTTGGTCATAATTTCCTTACCAATCATCGTATTTCAAAATGTTGCTACCAAAATGTAGAGAATAACGGTATCCTCTTATTGTGAACGTTTTAAAACTATTTTAGTTGTATACGGTGCTGATATTTGAGTGGACCTTATAAAATTTTTCCCCCCGTTTTCATTTCTATAACATTTATTTGTAATATTTCCAGGTTTTATCTACAAAAAGTATGCAAATATAACCAAATGTATGATAAATTTGCTTTTCTTTCAGAATTAAAATTAGTCAATAGTCATGGCTAACAGTAAGCCAATATTAAGAACAGACCTAAGAAAATATGACTCTTTATTGGGAAAGTTAGTGGAAGACATATGCGCAAGAGAAGGCAGCATGCTTCCAACGAATAGTGAAGTTCTGTCACTTTTTCTTCTTGAGAAAGGATCAAATGAAAAGCGACAATGTGTCAAAGGAAGAAAATATTTTGAGAGTATTAGATAAGGTAGAAAAGGTGTGGATTATGGCTGGCATACCATCAAAATCAGTTAGAAAGCAGAAAGGACCCCAAAAATGTGGGATTTGATAAAAGAGCATGAGAAGTTGGGTAAAAATATAAAGAAGAAATGTTATGAAACCCAAAAAACATCTTTTCTGTCTCGTTCAGATAACTTATTTTATATATCAACTGAAAATGTATGTAATGAGATCCCAAATGATACATTGAGAACTATACAACAGAAGAATGAGGATCTTCGCTTCTTAGAAGATCAGCGAAGTGCTAGAATATATTCTCTGTGTCCGATCGATAAAGCTTATGTAGCCAAACTGATCAAAAAGACTGCTAGAATAGAAGGTGAAGAACGAAGAAAATTGAAAGAAAAAGAGCGAAAGGCATTAGAAGAAGAGAGAGAGAGACAAACTTGAATCATCTGAAGGCGAGTTAGTGGACTCAAGTAATGGTGAAGATGATTTTACTCCGAGCCCAGGCCCATCAAAACATCCTAAGTTACTCCAGTCAACATTAATATCTAATACAGCTGATCGTTTAGGACTATCATTCGGACAACGCTCGACATTTGCATCTGTGGTAGCAGCTGAATGTGGGTTAGATTTAAAAGAGATGTCATTATCGAAAAGTACTTCTGCGCGAGCTGCGAAGTAGTCGAGGAAAGCTACTGCTGACACTATTAAAGAGTCATTCAACCGACCTCAATATTGTGTAGTCCACTGGGACAGCAAAATGATACTGAATGTTTCAGGAGGAAAGCAGGCTTGATTGGCAATACTTATATCGGGAGAGAATGTTGAGAAACTTCTCTCGATACCCGATATCAGTGTATCAACTGGATCGACACAAGCTTGTACCGTTTTTAGCACAATCCAAGAATGGAAATTACAGGATAAGGTTTACGGAATGATATTCGATACTACTTCATCCAATACTGGCTGGATAAAAGGGGCTTGTAAAGTACTGGAAGACCTCTCTGGAAAAAAATTATTATGCCTCGCTTGTCGCCACCATATGGCAGAACGAGTTTTATCAGCAGTGTATCTAAAGGTATTTGGAAAATCTACTTCACCCGAAAACGAATCTTTCAAGACCTTCAGAGATGTTATATGGGAGAAGCTAGATACTAAGCAACCCTTCAAACAGCTATCTATCAATGACAGACATCTCAAGGACCTGAAAAAATGCGCCATAGATTTTATGACAGATTTGCTCAAAGATAACCAGAGCCTTCCCAGGGATGATTACAAAGAGGCAGCTGAAACAACTATGCTCGTTTTAGGAGAAATTCCTGCCAGAGGAATACACTGGATCAAGCCAGCAGCTCTCCATCATGCCAGATGGATGGCTGTCATATTGTATACGAATAAGATGTTAGCATTTTCAGACCAAGCCGGATATAATAATGTTACAATAAAAAAGCTGGAAAGAGTATGCTTGTTTACATCGTTGATCTACTCGAAGTACTGACTATCAGTCACCAACCCACTCGAGGCTCCTGAAAATGACCTCCTCCTATACAACGAATTAGTTCAGTACAAAAAGATTGACATGGAAGTAGCGGAAGCTGCCCTCAACACTCTAAAAGGTGAAAATAAAAACCCACTCTAATAAACAGAGTTTATTTCCACAACAGTTTCGACGCCCACTGGTATCCACCCGAGCAGGATGCCAGTGGGCGTCGAAACTGTTGTGGAATAAACTCTGTCTATTAGAGTGGGTTTTTATTTTCATATTTTGACCTTCACGTAGAAAAAAGTGAAGTTTTTTGCATTTACTCTAAAAGGTCATTACTGGTATCTATCTGAAGAACTTTTAACCCTCTCTCTCTTTGGAGATTTACCTCATAGTGAGAAGGACAAGGTAGCCAAAAAACTTTCCTCTTTCAATCAACCACCAGAATTCAAACAGGGTAAGCCGATATTTCCCATCCTAAAAGAACGAATTAAAATTCAGCAATTAGTTGGTCCAAACTCATGGTTTGTATTCAATGTCCTTGGTTCAACGGGAGATTGGATAAGGACTCCAGCTGTAACGTGGGACAGCAACAATGCTTTTCAACGGATGAAGAGAATACTCTTCAACTATTGTTGTTAATGACACTGCAGAAAGGGGTATCAAACTTTGTAGGATTTTCATGGCTCATGTAGGGATGAAGGTGAATTTCAGGCATTGCTTCAAGTTGTAGAGGAAAACAGGCGTGTTTTCCAAAAGTTTTCCAAACAAGGTCTCTTGAATTTGTAATTTCTTTCCATTTATAAATAATTTCATTTACAATTTTTCATTATAATTTCAAGAATAGCACTTTGTTTCTATTTGATTAAAATTGTTTTGTGTTTGTATTTCATAATAAAAAATAACAAAAAAACGATGGAGCTTTGCATATTTTTTTAGATTAATAAAAATTTAAGTCTACAGTTGTCATTTTTTTTTTTTTTTTGCAAAATTTACTAATTTTAATCTACTAAACATGTGCAAAGTTGTTCCCACTGAATCTCTAAACCAAAAAAGTGTTGCTCATTTAATTAAGCCCATCTGCTTTTTTTATTTATATTTTCAAAGCCCATCGCCGCAGAACTGCATTGGGATGATGCTTTATGGATGGCGGTGACATCCAAAGTATATAAGATAATATTTTATTGCAGTTCAGATCTTCCAAAGATATAAAACAGCAGCATTTTTCTCTTAAAAAATGCACCAAAATGACCAGAGAGATATAAAAAATTTAATAAATTTAACTCAAAAGGTTAATAAAAACTATTCAGATTGAAGCGCATTATTATTCTCGACATTTTGGTAGCAAAACTTTTGAAATACGATGATTAGTAAGGAAACTATGACCAAAAATATCTCCAAAAATCACCATTTTTTGTGTGAATAGGAGGCTTATTTTTCAAATGGGGGCGGGGACCTTAAATATTACCCGATCGTCTTTTTTTTTGGTTTATTCATGGTTTTTGGTCAATTTGTCATAAGAGGTAAGCACCATAACTTTTCAAAAAAAGTCCAAAAGTAACACACCCTAGTGTAGGGTGGCTCAACCCAAACAGCTGTACTTAACCGGGTGGAGTCAAAAGCTTTTCGTCTCATCAATCCCTCTCTCTTCGCCGCAATATTACCTCAACCTTTCTTTACTATCCCTCTTATAACGGACACTACTCTTCTGAACTCTAACTGCATGCCTCCTTCTTTAAAGAGAGCACGCAGTACCAGACTTTTGACACATTCTCATTCATTCTCTGTCCAACTCTAACACAAGGGTTAATTGATATTTTCAATCTTGCATCTACTCAATTGGTCAACTCTGGAACAATCTTCCTCAGTTCATCTTCCCTTCTGTCTATAAAACAATTTTTCAAACCTACTATGTCCAGGCATCTCGAAACCTTGGACCTTGGGCTCTCTTCTTCCTCTATGAGCGCCGTTTTATCGGACATTCGACCTTGGCCCCTCCTTCCTGCAGAGAGAGAGAGAGAGAGAGAGAGAGCGTCAATAATAACTAGTCAGGAAGGCCAGAAACTGGCAATGCGCTTAGCGAACTAGTGCAGCCGATTGCTTTAACTCCCCAATTATTATTATTAACAGCACCCAAACCCCAATTCTTTTTCTTTATTTTGCTTATTGGAAAACAGTGTTATTTAATGAGCTACGGACACCAGCCAGTATATGTGTTAGTAATACTTTCTAAAATATTCTAAAATTTATCAATAGAAAAGAAGAAAAATAATTTGGTGTAACTTTGGAACTGAAGAAAATAATTAAAACCATAAATTTTTAAGTAAACATAAATATACCCGAAAATAATGGAAAAATGAAAGGAAGGTTCAGAATTTATTTATACTATAATTATATTCAAATTGTAATATCTATATTTGCTCTCAAAATTCATTCATTTCATAAAGATAGATTACGAAGAATTTGAAGCTGGGTTCAAGGAGACATTCAAATAAAGTAAGAAATTGTACATCTGTTTCAGTACTTTTTAAACCATTTACAAATGTTTGCCCTAAAACTGTTGTACTTTGTTATTTTTAACAGAATAATGTGAAAATAAGCCTAAAATTGTCCCCCCAAAAATTATCATAATCGTAATAAGGTAAAGCGTTTTATTTTAAAAGCAAGACAAAATTTGTACCAAAACAGCTGCCTTTCTATACGTTTAACAAAAACCTTTTATCAAACTGCCTTTTTCTCCAATTCTCCCCAAACCCCTACTTTAATACCAGCTCGCACCCTTAATAAGCCCTTTTTTGTCAACATTTTAGTTCAAAAAAAAAAGATGAGCTCTTCGACTATCGATAAAAATAATTTAAATAAAAAAAAATTAAATACAATTTTGAACAGAACATGAAATTACCATTTTACGAACCCAAATTCAAAATAAAAATGAGAATTATTTTTCTTTTTCTTTTCTGTAACTTAATGGGTTCACGATTTATAAAGGTTAAAACATTACGGAATTGGAAAATTGGAAAAACGTCATGGAATTTTGTACCATTTGAGAATTTGTTTGTTTTGGAAACCAAAATTTTTATTATTTACAAATATTGTTTATGCAATCATATATAATAAGTAAATGGAAGAGACAGAAAATTGATTTTTCATTCTTTGCCATTGAAAAACTGCCATCAACTTATTGTTACGGAAGATAGAGTACCTTTTATTCATTTCGGTCGAAAATAATCTAAGGAGAGTAACACACACACATGATCCAAACTAAAAATATTAAGTTCCACGTTTAATTCGACGTCATAAAGCATTTATACCGAGAACGCTTCATTCCAATTGAACATTTTAAAGTCTCCGCTATTTCGGCGGAATAAATACATTTTCGGGATAAAAGGATCTTTTATCTTTGTAATTAATTTATCGTACCGCCTTTAATCTTCTATTCTTCGAGTTCTTTTATCTTCCAAAACATGCGTTCAAGAAGAAAACATCCCGACTGCGGTCGAAACAATTTAAATTTCGAGTTTTATTTGACATTTAAAATTTCGAGCAAAGTTCACGATCGTAATTTTTGTTTTTACACTTTATTAGGTATTGTTAGAATTATTAGATAGTTAGAATTATTAGATATTGTTAGAATTATTAGGAATCTTTTCCGTTTGGGGGCTAGCAGCGAATGTTAATAAAAATCGGTATACTAATGTAGTTTTGGTCACTGATTTCAAAAATAACTTTTTTTGGAGAAATGAAAAACAAACATGTTAGAGCACTTTAAATAAGTAATGTGTTTTTAACGAAAATATCATGACTTAACCTAACCAATCGTCAAGGGCGTACAGTTGACCTAACCAGGCATTCAATTGACCTAACCTGGCATTCAATTGACCTAACTAGGCATTCATTCTTGATTTTTTTCTGTTACTTTTACAGATCTGCCGGGATCCTTCAAAAAACGTATTCTTCGTAAAGTTGCACTTTTTACCGTTTGACTGACGCTTTTGGCAACGAAAGAACTGGGTATTTTTATCAAAGGAACACACTTCCCCACACTTAGAACACTTTTTCATAAACAGTAGCAGTTTGTGACTCTGGCCAAATTTAACACAATCCTCTGTAACTAGTTTAAGGTAGTTAAAAACACATTAATTATTTAAAGTGCTTTAACATGTTTGTTTTTCATTTCTCTAAAAAAAGAAAGTTATTTTTGAAATCAGTGACCAAAACTACATTAGTAACCGATTTTCATTAAAATTCGCTGCTAGCACCCAAACGGAAAAGCCATTATTATTAGAATTATTAGATATTGTTTGAATTATACAGTTTACTTTAAGTAAAAGTAGGCTTGAAATTACTGAACATGTTATTTCGGCAGCGACAAGTAGTAGTATCTTTTTTACGCAGGTTCTTTGGTTATCAAACAAACGTGTTTATTTGAAGAAATTGCGAACCATTAAACCAAGAATGTGATCGGAATGCAATTACATTTACTTCCAATAAGTTTGAATCTAATAAATTTCAATTGCGTTAAAGTAAAGGTTATGTAATATTATGTAATTGTATCATAACTGGCTTAGTTTGTTAACTGGTTATTGTTGTATTTTTCATTTCTTCTGTGGTTGGGTGCTTGATCAGATCTCACTTTGAGCTTTCCTTTTGTAATGATCGCAGATGTTTCTCAAATGGAGGGCTCCATCGTGGCCACGTCACAACACCGCTTCCGGTTAGATCACCAAAGTTGAGTGACGTTTGATCTGCCCAATAGTTGGATGGTTAACCGTCCTCTTCGTTCGGGTGATGCAGAAACCAATAGATAATTCGGATAGCGCGTGGAGCTGCAGATCCCCTCCATCACATAACCTTTGTTGTTACGAAGTAGGTTAAACACAACTATAATTATTATTGTTGTTGTTGTTTTTGTTTAAATGGACATTAAATTCTGAGAAAACATAAAAGCAATTCAGATTTTCAGTGGTTTACATCTGTTAAAAAATTATAGTTTTGGGCTTCCTGTTTATGTCTGGAAACAGTTTAATTCAAGTTTTCCGATAACCAAGAGATTGGAAAGAATTAATATTCTTTTCAGTCGTTATCTACAAAATACAGGAGAGAGAGAGAGAGAGAGAGAGAGAGAGAGAGTTACAAGGAGTTACAAGGAAAAGAAGTACCTCAAAAGGCCTTGCGGCCCATACCGAGGAGGTACCAATGGCAACGGGTGCCACGGAAAATTTTCTACACACTCAAAGAGTGTGCAAAATTTGGTCTAACCTTTTCTTGAACTGATCCACAGAGGAACTGTTCACAACTTCCGAAGGTAACCTGTTCCATGTGTCACAGATCTTATACGTAACGTAATTCCCACACACACTAGTCCTAAACCGTTTCAAATCCAACTTCCAACCATTGTTGCGAGTTGGGTTATCATTTAAACTAAACATACTTCTAAAATCGACATCGTTGAACCCTCGTAAGAGCTTGAAAACCTCGATCAGTTGACCGCGCAGCCTCCGAGTTTCAAGCGAAAACAAGTTCAGGGCGCGTAACCGTCGATTGTAGCCCATATGCCTAACGGAAGGGATCAACTTTGTGGCCCTCGCCTGCACTCGCTCCAGCCTCTCAATATCTTTCCTGAGGGTGGGCGACCAGAACTGCACAGCATACTCCAGGTACGGCCGAACAAGGGAATTGTACAGTGAGAGCACAATCTCCTTGTTCCGAAACTGAAATTGCCTCCTGATATAACCCAATAGTTTCTGGGCTTTCTTTTCCACCTCTACACACTGTTTCGTAAACTTAAGGTCGCTGCTAATTAGCACACCCAAGTCCTTTTCTAAATCAGTCACCTCGATATTACTGCCCAACATCGAGTAGTCCGACTTGGGATTGGCGTAGCCAATGTGCATCACTTTGCATTTACCCAAGTTAAACGGCATTTGCCATTTTTCGGACCACTCTCCTATCCTACCTAGGTCCGCACGCAGTTCCTCGATCGCTTCGGGCGTCCCAACATTGGCCCCAAGCTTGGTGTCATCAGCGAATTTGGCGATCCGACTGACGATGCCACCGTCGATATCATTTATGTAAATGGTAAACAACAGTGGCCCCAAAACGGAACCCTGAGGAACCCCACTAGTGACCGAGGCCCAACCCGAACTAGCCCCTTTAATTACCACCCTCTGCCGCCTATTCCTCAGCCAGTTTTCAATCCACCTACCTATTTCCCCACCGATACCCAGCGCGCGCACTTTCGCCATTAGCCGGCGGTGAGGTACCTTATCAAAGGCTTTCTGAAAGTCGAGATAAAGTATATCAATCGCCCTACTCTTATCGTACTCACTCAACATGACGTGGAAAAACTCGAGCAAGTTGGTGAGACACGACCTATGCCGTCTAAACCCATGTTGGGAGTCCCCAAGCAGCTTGTAGGAATCCAAATGGTCAACGATTCTATCAGCTATTATCCTTTCTAATAATTTACCTACAACTGAAGTGAGACTAATAGGACGATAGTTCCCTGGACTTTCGTGATCCCCTTTCTTAAAGATAGGGGTCACGTTGGCCTCCCTCCAGTCGCCAGGCACCTGGCCCATCTCCAACGATTTGTTGAAGACTGTAGCCAGGTGGGGAGCCACCTGGTCGCGCACTTCTCGCAAAACACTGGGGAGAAACTGGTCTGGCCCAGGAGCCTTAAACGCGCTCAGTTTGTCTATTCTATGAGCAACGACTGTCGCGGTACATCTAACACTATCCAGGCCAGCACCTTCGTGCCTCACAGCTGGCTCGGGGATGACGCGGGTATCCTCCCTGGTGAACACTCCCGCAAAGTACTCATTAAGCACATTAGCGATGTCCGCGTCGGAGGTCCGCAGAACGCCGCTTCCGTCCTTTAAAGGACCTATCATGCTTCTAATGGGCTTTCTACTATTAACATAACTGAAGAACTCCTTAGGGTTCCCTTGCAGAGGCTTGCCACCCGTAGTTCTTCGTTACGTTTCGCTAGCCTAACCTTCGCCTTCACTTCCCTACACAGGCGGACATACGCTTCAGTGTTCTCGTGGGAACGATTGGCCTTCGCCCTCCTATACGCTACTTTCCTATTTCGGATAGCCGAAGCGATGCCACAATTGAACCACTTAGGCTGCGTTGAAGCAGGGGTGACCGGTTTTGAGGGTATGGCAGCAGACTGCAGCACCATAAACTCATCCCGGAATGCACTCCACACTCCCTCAACATCGCCGCCAACCTCTAACCCCATCTCTCCTACGCTATCCCTGAGGCTAACAAAGTTCGCCCGCCGGAGATCGAGCTTACTGCCTCTCGAGTTACTACGCTTCACCCGAGGGACGCACACACGGAACCTAATAAGACTGTGATCACTCCCGCCCAACGATTCGTCAACGGTGAGGCCAGTGACGAGGTTGTCTTCGGTCGTGAACACTAAGTCCAGAACGCTTTCGCCTCGTGTAGGCTCGTTGACCCACTGAGTGAGGAAGTTCTCATCAGCAAAGTCAACTAGCCTCCTCCCTTCAGCATCGGCAGTCCTGTTTTCCCACTTTATGCCGCGACAGTTGAAGTCTCCTAAAACTACACACACCCTATCCCCTAGCAGGCTACTGAGTTCGGTGTACAGGGCTGTATGTCCTCGAGGAGGAGATGCGGAGGTCTGTACACCAAGATTAACCTATAGTTCGTCCCTCCCACGTTCAGATCGACGCCAAGCAGCTCCCGTTCCGACCGGAACTGGCAGTCAACCGGACTCAACGTGTCCCTCACGTATATTAGTACCCCACCCCCCTCCCCACGGGTGCGGTCTTTGCGAAACATTCTATACCCGGGAATTTCGAACTCCCCAACGTAGTCCCTACGATCAATATGAATCCAGGACTCGGTGATAGCAACGATATCCTGGTATTCTGATGCTAAGAGCGCCCGTAGCTCGCGAAACTTGTTCCTAATTGACCTAGCATTAAAAAGCATTGCACGGAGGGAGCCTTCCCTATTCTGACCGCCCCCTAGCACGACCCGTTTCCCGAACAGCCAGGGCTGTCGGGAGTCGAAGAGCCCCTCACTATTGCTGGGGGAGGGGGACTAGCTGCTGGGGGAGGGGGACTAGCTGCTGGGGGAGGGGGACTATCTGCTGGGGGAGGGGGACTATCTGCTGGGGGAGGGGGACTATCTGCTGGGGGAGGGGGACTATCTGCTGGGGGAGGGGGGCTAACTGCTGGGGGAGGGGGGCTAACTGCTGGGGGAGGGGGCTAACTGCTGGGGGAGGGGGGCTAACTGCTGGGGGAGTAGGTTTAACCGTTTGGGGAGCAGGATCAATTGCTGGTTTGGGGGGTCTTAGTTTAAAAAGATTATACAAATTAATGTTCAGTAAATCACCATACTTCTTTTTCCCCTTCTGGTTAAAATGTATCCCGTCCGACCATAGTATTCCCCATTTCCGTGGAATGTAGGCCAAAAATCGACAAACTTTAGGCCTTTTTCATCACACATGCGTTTAACTCTTTTATTTATGCTAATGGCTTTACTTAGAGTATAGTCACTAGCACGCATTCGAGGGAGAATTCCTACGACCATACCCATGTCTGTCCTATCCCTAACCTTGTCAGTTAGGTTCTTAAATTCTTTAATAATGGGCTCTGTCTGCCCTCCTGTCCCTCCCATAAAAACGTCATTGCCACCAACATGGACAATGATAGGGCAACTCTTATTTTTGATATTAATTTTGCCTAATTCCCTATTAATTATCTGGCTTGTGGCACCCGGAAAACATCGGAGCTTTCTCTTGGTCGCCCGTCTTGCTCCGAAAAAGTCCCCTTGATTCCTTACCATAGAATCCCCAATTAAAAAGGATTCATCCTCCTCATCAGCAAGTAAGTGAAACTTTTTTGATGGTAATGGGTTCCAAATCCTTATGTTTTGGTTTTGGTTTGGAGGGTCTTTTATTTTTGACCAATTTGAATTCTTGGTCCTCCGTTCCATTTTCCGGAATAGTCACCGTGTTTTCCAAGCGTGCCACGCTTTGCTCTAGATGCTTAATTTTACAATTTAAATCTGCTTGTTTGTTTTTAGTTTGATCTTGTCTACTGGGATGGATTTCCAGTGCTACGAGCCTAGCTTCAAGCTTTTTTACTAATTCCTTTAGCTCTTTCACTTCCTTTTCGTGGTTGTCTCTAAGTTTACAAAACAAACATATACTAAGGGATGTGATATCGCTGATACTACCTTCGGGGAAGTCAACGCACCAATGATTAACTTTACATTTAAAGCATTCTGCTTTCAATTTAGCTGGCCCTGTCATATTTTTATTTTATTTTATTATTTATTTATTTATTTTTTTTTTTTTATTACTATACGTTAATTTAAATAATACAATATGTTCCTTTTAATTAATACGATACGTTACTTTTAAATAATACAATATGCTACTTTAATTAATATAACGAATGGTGAGAGGGGTAATGGTGAGTTCTGAAGTAAACACGTGTTACAGACCGGAAACTGAGTTGAATACAGAATTGAATGGAACCTGTGGGTTGCCGTTAGTAACAATGCAGTCTGATATTAATTTAAATAATAATAAATGCTATTTTAATTAGTATATCGGTTGGTGAGGGAGGATTGGTGAATGCCGAAATACGAAATAATTAGTATATTGGTTAGTGAGGGAGGATTGGTGAATGCCGAAATACGAAATAAACACGCGCAGACGAGTGGCACGTGTTTCAGACCGGAAATGGAATTGAATACGGAACTGAATGGGATCTGTAGGGAGCCGTTTATAACAATGCAGAATGATGTTACTTTAAATAATATAATATGTTATTTTAATTTATACAACGGATCGTGGGAGAGAAGTAGAGAGAGAGAGAGAGAGAGAGAGAGAGAGAGAGAGAGAGAGAGAGAGAGAGAGAGTTACAAGGAAAAGAAGTACGTCAAAAGGCCTTGCGGCCCATACCGAGGAGGTACCAATGGCAACGGGTGCCAGGGAAAATTTTGTAAGTTTATTTTTCTTTCAACTATCCTAGCAGTAGTAGAAAACTGGATAGAAAAGTAGAAGGCTCTCTACCCACCCTCCGCTCCCTCCCTGCCAGAGGCAGGTACGGAAAAAGGTTGAAGAAAATACCTTGACCCTGGAAAAGTAGCCAAGGAAATTTTACAGGAAAGTGGAGAATATATAAATAGCTCTATATTTAGCTTGCTCACAGAGACACCGTGCAAGCGAACTCCAGCAGAGTTTTCTTATGTTTTAGTGTTAACTATGAGAGTATTCAGTACGTTGTCTAGCCTATTTTTAAACACATTTACACTTTGACTGGAAACAACCTCTGAGGGAAGTTGGTTCCAGATATTAACTATTTTATAGGAAAAGACATTTCCGCAGACTGAGGTCCTAAATGTCTTTACACACTCAAATAGTTTACAAGATTTCGTCTAACCTTTTCTTGAACTGATCCACAGAGGAACTGTTCACAACTTCCGAAGGTAACCTGTTCCATGTGTCACAGACCTTATACGTAAAGTAATTCCCGCACACACTAGTCCTAAACCGTTTCAAATCCAACTTCCAACCATTGTTGCGAGTTGGGTTATCATTTAAACTAAACATACTTCTAAAATCGACATCGTTGAACCCGCGTAAGAGCTTGAAAACTTCGATCAGTTGACCGCGCAGCCTCCGAGTTTCAAGCGAAAACAAGTTCAGGGCGCGTAACCGTCGATTGTAGCCCATATGCCTAACGGAAGGGATTAACTTTGTGGCCCTCGCCTGCACTCGCTCCAGCCTCTCAATATCTTTCCTGAGGGTGGGCGACCAGAACTGCACAGCATACTCCAGGTGCGGCCGAACAAGGGAATTGTACAGTGAGAGCACAATCTCCTTGTTCCGAAACTGAAATTGCCTCCTGATATAACCCAATAGTTTCTGGGCTTTCTTTTCCACCTCTACGCACTGTTTCGTAAACTTAAGGTCGCTGCTAATTAGCACACCAAAGTCCTTTTCTAAATCAGTCACCTCGATATTACTACCCAACATCGAGTAGTCCGACTTGGGATTGGCGTAGCCAATGTGCATCACTTTGCATTTACCCAAGTTAAACGGCATTTGCCATTTTTCGGACCACTCTCCTATCCTACCTAGGTCCGCATGCAGTTCCTCGATCGCTTCGGGCGTCCCAACATTGGCCCCAAGCTTGGTGTCATCAACGAATTTGGCGATCCGACTGACGATGCCACCGTCGATATCATTTATGTAAATGATAAGCAACAGCGACCCCAAAACGGAACCCTGAGGAACCCCACTAGTGACCGAGGCCCAACCCGAACTAGCACCTTTAATTACAACCCTCTACCGCCTATTCTTCAGCCAGTTTTCAAACCACCTACCTATTTCCCCACCGATACCCAGCGCGCGCACTTTCGCCATTAGCCGGCGGTGAGGTACCTTATCAAAGGCTTTCTGAAAGTCGAGATAAAGTATATCAATCGCCCTACTCTTATCGTACTCACCCAACATGACGTGGAAAAACTCGAGCAAGTTGGTGAGACACGACCTATGCCGTCTAAACCCATGTTGGGAGTCCCCAAGCAGCTTGTAGGAATCCAAATGGTCAACGATCCTATCCGCTATTATCCCCTCTAATAATTTACCTACAACTGAAGTGAGACTAATGGGACGATAGTTCCCTGGACTTTCGTGATCCCCTTTCTTAAAGATAGGGGTCACGTTGGCTTCCCTCCAGTCACCAGGCACCTGGCCCGTCTCCAACGATTTGTTGAAGACTGTAGCCAGGTGGGGAGCCACCTGGTCGCGCACCTCCCGCGAGAGAGAGAGAGAGAGTGTTACAAGGAGTTACAAGGAAAAGAAGGACCTCAAAAGGCCTTGCGGCCCATACCGAGGAGGTACCAATGGCAACGGGTGCCAGGGAAAATTTTGTAAAAGTTTATTTTTCTTTCAACTATCCTAGCAGTAGTAGAAAACTGGATAGAAAAGTAGAAGGCTCTCTCCCCACCCTCCCTGCCAGAGGCAGGTACGGAAAAAGGTTGAAGAAAATACCTTGACCCTGGAAAAGTAGCCAAGGAAATTTTACAGGAAAGTGGAGAATATATAAATAGCTCTATATTTAGCTTGCTCACAGAGACACCGAGCAAGCGAACTCCTGCAGAGTTTTCTGAGGTTTTAATCTTAAACTATGAGTGTGTTCAGTACTTTGTCTAGCCTATTTTTAAACAGATTTACACTTTGACTGGAAACAACCTCTGAGGGAAGTTGGTTCCAGATATTAACTATTTTATAGGAAAAGAAATTTCCGCAGACTGAGGTCCTAAATGTCTTTACACACTCAAATAGTGTGCAAGATTTGGTCTACCCTTTTCTTGAACTGATCCACAGAGGAACTGTTCACAACTTCCGAAGGTAACCTGTTCCATGTGTCACAGATCTTATACGTAAAGTAATTCCCACACACACTAGTCCTAAACCGTTTCAAATCCAACTTCCAACCATTGTTGCCAGTTGGGTTATCATTTAAACTAAACATACTTCTAAAATCGACATCGTTGAACCCGCGTAAGAGCTTGAAAACTTCGATCAGTTGACCGCGCAGCCTCCGAGTTTCAAGCGAAAACAAGTTCAGGGCGCGTAACCGTCGATTGTAGCCCATATGCCTAACGGAAGGGATTAACTTTGTGGCCCTCGCCTGCACTCGCTCCAGCCTCTCAATATCTTTCCTGAGGGTGGGCGACCAGAACTGCACAGCATACTCCAGGTGCGGCCGAACAAGGGAATTGTACAGTGAGAGCACAATCTCCTTGTTCCGAAACTGAAATTGCCTCCTGATATAACCCAATAGTTTCTGGGCTTTCTTTTCCACCTCTACACACTGTTTCGTAAACTTAAGGTCGCTGCTAATTAGCACACCCAAGTCCTTTTCTAAATCAGTCACCTCGATATTACTGCCCAACATCGAGTAGTCCGACTTGGGATTGGCGTAGCCAATGTGCATCACTCACTTCGCATTTACCCAAGTTAAACGGCATTTGCCATTTTTCGGACCACTCTCCTATCCTACCTAGGTCCGCACGCAGTTCCTCGATCGCTTCGGGCGTCCCAACATTGGCCCCAAGCTTGGTGTCATCAGCGAATTTGGCGATCCGACTGACGATGCCACCGTCGATATCATTTATGTAAATGATAAACAACAGTGGCCCCAAAACGGAACCTTGAGGAACCCCACTAGTGAACGAGGCCCAACCCGAACTAGCCCCTTTAATTACCACCCTCTGCCGCCTATTCCTCAGCCAGTTTTCAATCCACCTACCTATTTCCCCACCGATACCCAGCGCGCGCACTTTCGCCATTAGCCGGCGGTGAGGTACCTTATCAAAGGCTTTCTGAAAGTCGAGATAAAGTATATCAATCGCCCCACTCTTATCGTACTCACTCAACATGACGTGGAAAAACTCGAGCAAGTTGGTGAGACACGACCTATGCCGTCTAAACCCATGTTGGGAGTCCCCAAGCAGCTTGTAGGAATTCAAATGGTCAACGATCCTATCAGCTATTATCCCTTCTAATAATTTACCTACAACTGAAGTGAGACTAATGGGACGATAGTTCCCTGGACTTTCGTGATCCCCTTTCTTAAAGATAGGGGTCACGTTGGCTTCCCTCCAGTCACCAGGCACCTGGCCCATCTCCAACTATTTGTTGAAGACTGTAGCCAGGTGGGGAGCCACCTGGTCGCGCACTTCTCGCAACACTCTGGGGAGAAACTGGTCTGGCCCAGGAGCCTTAAACGCGCTCAGTTTGTCTATTCTATCGGCAACGACTGTCGCGGTACATCTAACACTATCCAGGCCAGCACCTTCGTGCCTCACAGCTGGCTCGGGGATGACGCGGGTATCCTCCCTGGTGAACACTCCCGCAAAGTACTCATTAAGCACATTAGCGATGTCCGCGTCGGAGGTCCGCAGAACGCCGCTTCCGTCCTTTAACGGACCTATCATGCTTCTAATGGGCTTTCTATTATTAACATAACTGAAGAATTCCTTAGGGTTCCCCTTGCAGAGGCTTGCCACCCGTAGTTCTTCGTTACGTTTCGCCAGCCTAACCTTCGCCTTCACTTCCCTACACAGGCGGACATACGCTTCAGTGTTCTCGTGGGAACGATTGGCCTTCGCCCTCCTATACGCTACTTTCCTATTTCGGATAGCCGAAGCGATGTCACGATTGAACCACTTAGGCTGCGTTGAAGCAGGGGTGACCGGTTTTGAGGGTATGGCAGCAGACTGCAGCACCATAAACTCGTCCCGGAATGCACTCCACACTCCCTCAACATCGCCGCCAACCTCTAACCCCATCTCTCCTACGCTATCCCTGAGGCTAACAAAGTTCGTCCGCCGGAGATCGAGCTTACTGCCTCTCGAGTTACTACGCTTCACCCGAGGGACGCACACACGGAACCTAATAAGACCTTGATCACTCCCGCCCAATGATTCGTCAACGGTGAGGCCAGTGACGAGGTTGTCTTCGGTCGTGAATACTAAGTCTAGAACGCTTTCGCCTCGTGTAGGCTCGTTGACCCACTGAGTGAGGAAGTTCTCATCAGCAAAGTCAACTAGCCTCCTCCCTTCAGCATCGGCAGTCCTGTTTTCCCACTTTATGCCGCGACAGTTGAAGTCTCCTAAAACTACACACACCCTATCCCCTAGCAGGCTACTGAGTTCGGTGTACAGGGCTGTATCCTCCTCGAGGAGGAGATGCGGAGGTCTGTACACCAAGATTAACCTATAGTTCGTCCCTCCCACGTTCAGATCGACGCCAAGCAGCTCCCGTTCCGACCGGAACTGGCAGTCAACCGGACTCAACGTCTCTCTGACGTATATTAGTACCCCACCCCCCTCCCCCTTGAAAGATGTTTATGCGGCAAGTGATATAGTGAGTCTTTCATACTTCGCGGTGTTGTACCACCACGAGAGTAGAGAAAATCTCTTTCCAGCGAGGAATATCAGTTGGGGGTCCCTGTATCTATCCCACTGTACTCGTACTTGTCCCTTATGGAGAATGAAAGTGGTACGTAGGTGATCACCCGTTGTTGCTCCGGCGAATTCAAGTGTTCCCACCTAGAGGCGTTTATAAGGAAAGTGACTGAAAAATGAGTTGCTCGATGGCTGATCATGCTATGTGGGGCACAATGCAACCAGAGACGTCTCTCTAAAGTGGGGGTGGGGTGGGTGGGAGGACTAAGTGTAGGAATAAATATTTAAACAAACTCCTGTGGAGTTACGCTATAATGCTATTTTCAATTTATTTAATCGATTCTTAAATTATGTTATATGTAGCGACAGCCAAACTCAGAGTGTATTCAGAACGTTGTCCAGTCTATTTTTAAACATATTTACATCTTTGACCCAACAAAAGTTGGTACGCCTGCTGTACAGGGATTCTAACCCAGAGCCAATGGATTCGTAGCAGCAACGCTAACATTATTATACTACCGAGGCACTACAACTGCGTATATGCATATCAGTACAAATATATTCTCTCTCTCTCTCTCATGTGTGTATGTGTTTAATTAATTTGTGTTTTGTTAACCCCTCCGTCTATGGCCTTGTGCGGTTCGAGGTTGACGGGGGTTCTGGTTAGGTGGCAGCAACGGATTTGTTACCTTGGAGTAGCTGGTACCGTGTAGGGAATTGCAGTAGTTTCTCTTGTACTACTCTCCGACTTCTTCTTGTTGGGGATCGGAGGATTCTGTGAAGCTTACTAAATTCTCTAAGGGTTCCCCGATTCTTCTTGTAGCTTATCGGGAAATTATTCTCTATATTTAAGACTAAGTTCTCTGAAGAAAGCAAGGCTCGAAGGAGAAGACAAAGATATTCTCTTACTGTAGTTTACTACTAAACTACTAAAATGTCTAAGTCAGATCAAGCAAAATCAGAATAATCACTGGAGAAATTCTATAACGTTTCTACACATAAATTTTGCTGATATCATTATTATTTAATGCTGACCTGTTTTGTTTTTTATTTTCAATAGGCCGAATTATTTTTCAAAATATTTGAAGATAAGACAAATATTTTAGCTGTAGCAATGTCTAGACAGATAAGCAAGATATTTGAAGATGAAGCATATTTTTATTTTAAACCGCATATTGACAGATTTGATGTTATCATGATCTGCCGAGTTAACTAAAAATGGAAAATGAAATATGCATTTTATCATGGATTAAAATTAAACATACATATGAGCAAAAATTAAATTTTTAAAATTTAAAATTAAGTGTTAAGCAAGACATGACCATCTTTTTCAGCGAAGAGAGAATGTATAAAGAAAATGAACATAGCAGAATTTAACATGATTACATTAAGCTAAATCTAAAAAAAAAAAAATATGCTTAAAAGTAATTTAAAAAAGAAATAATTCATCAATTATTCAGCAAAAATAAAATATAAAGAAAATAAAAAATTTAGCCGAACTTGCGTTTTATATACAGTTAACGTTATGCGAGTTTGGACTCTACATGGAAAAATGAATACAGCAATATACAAATATAAAAATATATGAATATAAGAATTATTCATTGTTCATTTTTACAGTTTATAAATATAAGGGAGCGAGACTGAATATGGAAAAGTAGATAGCGAAATCCTAAAATTATTAAAATTGTCGTACTTAAGAATATACCCTTCCTTATAATCACGTCCGACGCTATTGTTGCTCTTGATCGGGAAAAGAAGGAAAGAAATAAGTATATGAATGGCAGTTTTCTCAAAATAACTTTTATAAAGTAAGAAAAATGCATTTGAATATACAGTGTGTGTGTATATATATATATATATATATATATATATATATATATATATGTTACAGTCAATGTCTAAAATCACGCAATTTGTAAATTGACTGAAATTTTAGGCAGTATGTCAAATTGATGATACACATAAAACCTAACCTAACCTAACCTAACGAATTTTTAGGCAGCATATTGGGAATACCAATGGGCATGCATATGCAGCATTACCAGAAAGGTTAGGATAGGTTAGGTTTTGTGTGTATCATCAATTTGACACATTGCCTGATTTTAGACGTTGATATATATATATATATATATATATATATATAGTATACATACATACATATATATATAATATATATATATATATATATAGTATACATACATACATATATATATATATATATATATATATATATGCTGCAAACCCACAAGGAAAAAGAAAACGATTCCAAGGCCTTTCGTGTATTCAAAGCTACACCTCGTCAGGGAATGAAGTTAAAAGGCGAGAAGCCCATATATATATACAACGTACAGGAAAAACAAAACCAATTAGCACATACTTAACAAGGGTTAATGAGAGGCAAAAGAAATTTTAACATGATATCGTCAATTTTATAAGTCCCCGAGCTGTTATTGAAATTGTTTTTAAAATGAATAAATGCACATTCTAGAATATTTCGTTCTATTATATCTCTGTTTTTAACAAGCGCTTTAGAACTATCCACTTGATGCTATGGTTACATCTATACATATGGTTAAATAAAGCATTGGAAGTACTAGCTGTTCTACAAGCATATTTATGCTGTTTTACCCTAATATCTAACGTTTTACCGGTTTGGCCTATATATACTGAGTTACATTGTGTACATCCGATCGAATACACACAACCAACAACATTATCAGGGCTATTCTTTATTAGGCGTGATTTAACAGTATTATTATACTTAAAGATTACATTAATGCCAATTGCTTTAAGTACAGTTGGAAGGTATTGAAAATTAACATGGTAAGGTAGGCTAAGGATATTTTTACGCTGAAATTCCTTTACAATTACATTATTATAATACCTATTCTTGGCTTTCTTAAGACAGTTATCTAAAAATGAAATAGGATAACATAATTTAGTACCAATATTCATGATATTGCATAACTCGGAATCTAAAAATTCAGGACTGACAACTCTCAATGCTCGAAGAAACATAGCAGAGAAAATAGAGGATTTAATCGAATGATGATGGTCAGAATAAAAATGCACGTAAGAGTTATTATTAGTAGGCTTACGGTAGACTTCATATTTGAACTGAAAAGATAAGATTTCTGAATATTCTTTCCCTGTTCAACACAACACTCTTATTGAGTTAATTAAGCTGTGTGTCAAAGATTGTAAATTTCAGTTTGAAAATAAGTTTTATGTTATGTCGTTTGGATTGGCTATGGGAAATCCCCTTTCACCTGTACTAGCTAATTTATATATGGAATTTTTTGAAAGTAGAATTTTGCCTACGATTGTTAATTTTAACCTGGTTTGGTACAGGTATATAGATGATATTTTATGCCTTTGGCCTAATAATTTGGATGTGGACTTATTTCTTGGTAGGCTCAACAATTTAGCCCCATCTATTAAGTTTACAGTTGAAAAAGAAAATGAGGGAAGCCTACCTTTTCTTGATCTAAAAATTTGGAGATGCTCTAATCAGTTCAAATATGAAGTCTACCGTAAGCCTACTAATAATAACTCTTACGTGCATTTTTATTCTGACCATCATCATTCGATTAAATCCTCTATTTTCTCTGCTATGTTTCTTCGAGCATTGAGAGTTGTCAGTCCTGAATTTTTAGATTCCGAGTTATGCAATATCATGAATATTGGTACTAAATTATGTTATCCTATTTCATTTTTAGATAACTGTCTTAAGAAAGCCAAGAATAGGTATTATAATAATGTAATTGTAAAGGAATTTCAGCGTAAAAATATCCTTAGCCTACCTTACCATGTTAATTTTCAATACCTTCCAACTGTACTTAAAGCAATTGGCATTAATGTAATCTTTAAGTATAATAATACTGTTAAATCACGCCTAATAAAGAATAGCCCTGATAATGTTGTTGGTTGTGTGTATTCGATCGGATGTACACAATGTAACTCAGTATATATAGGCCAAACCGGTAAAACGTTAGATATTAGGGTAAAACAGCATAAATATGCTTGTGTAGAACAGCTAGTACTTCCAATGCTTTATTTAACCATATGTATAGATGTAACCATAGCATCAAGTGGGATAGTTCTAAAGCGCTTGTTAAAAACAGAGATATAATAGAACGAAATATTCTAGAATGTGCATTTATTCATTTAAAAACAATTTCAATAACAGCTCGGGGACTTATAAAATTGACGATATCATGTTAAAATTTCTTTTGCCTCTCATTAACCCTTGTTAAGTATGTGCTAATTGTTTTGTTTTTCCTGTACGTTGTATATATATGGGCTTCTCGCCTTTTAACTTCATTCCCTGACGAGGTGTAGCTTTGAATACACGAAAGGCCTTGGAATCGTTTTTCTTTTTCCTTGTGGGTTTGCAGCATTCATTCATTTCACGTGTTTTATTGTGAAATTCATCCCATATATATATATTATATATATATATATACACCTCGGTGGTGTAGTGGTTAGCGTCGCTGACTACGAATCCATCGGCCCCGGGTTCGAGACCCGGTGACGGCAGCCGGCGCACAGCAAAACTCAGTTATTCATTCTTCCAGACAATAAAGTGGTTGTTTGATAAATGGGTGCCCTGGGTGGCCTAGTGGTTAAGACGCTGGGCTGCTGGTGGGGCGTGGTTCGGATTCCACGTTAAACTGTAGGTCTAAGGTGGAGTGAAAAGCTTGACCTTCGTCAGAATGAACAATTCGGGCGGAAGCTAACCAAAGGTTAACCAAAAGGTTATATCACACGCTGTATATATTTCAAATATGCATTTTTCGAACTCAAAATAGTTATTCTAAGAACACTACCATTCATATTTATTATTGCTTTCATTCTTTCTTCCGATGAAGGACAAGAATAGCCTCGGACGTCCTTGACACGGACGCCCACATAACTGCAGGCAGGCACGTGTGGGTGTGTAAAATGTAAGATAAATAAATGATGAGCAAAAGAGAGAAGTGGTGCAGGTGTTCAAAAGTGGAGAGTTTGATGTCATGGGATTGTGTGAAATTAATGTCAAAGGAGGTAGAGTGTGTGAATCGGTGAGTGTAAAGTGTGTGGGGGGTGTAAAGTGTGTAGGGGCGGGTGTAAACGAGAGGGCGTGAGGTAAAGAAAGTGAGAGCCTCTTGATAAATGATGTATGGTGCGAAGCTATAAGAGACTTCTCGTGTGCCATTTCTTGGACTCTGTGTGAAATTTAAGTTTGTGAGAATGAAAATGGTGGTAGTAGTGGGCATGCGCCATGTGATAATAAGTGTGAGGATGAAATAAAAAGCTTCTGGTGAGAGCTTGACAGCGTGATCAGAAGGGTGCCTGAATGTTACAAAATATTTGTGATAGGAGACATGAATGGGAAAGGTGGTATGGGTTCAGAGGATAATGTGTTTGGGAAGCATGGTGTACCGAGAGTGAATGATAATGGGTGTAGGATGAAAGAGTTATGCAGTGAGAAAAAGCCGTGTGTAACGAATACATTTGCTGAACATAGTGAATATATATGTATACTGGTATAAAACAAATGACAGACATGGTGAGAGAAATTGATAGATTATGAAAAGAAGTATGCTGAAAGAGGTATGTGACACACGTGTATGAGTGCGAGGTATGAGTAGGGGTCTCTCTGACCACATGATAGTCCTGTCTAAAGTGAGGCTGTGTAGAGTGGAAGAGAGTTAATGAAAAATGTGGGTCATAAAAGAATTAAAGTGGAAAAGTTAATGACGAGAGAAGTAGCGGATGAGTACAGTAAGAGAGTGCATAATGAACCGAGTGTGAAAGATGTCAATGAAATGGATACGAGTGAAATGTGGAGTGTTATAAGGAATTTCTAATTAGGAGTGCAAGGAGTGTGTGTGTGGTTACTAAGACAGGGGCGAAGAAGAAGAAGAGGGCAACAACGTGGTGGGATGCCAAGGTGGCGTCAGCAGTCGAAGATAAAAGGAGGAAATGGTTGTTGCGTGCGCAAGGTAATTGTGATAGAGAAGTTGAAGAAGAAAGAGGGTGTATGGAAGAGAGCAAGAAAAGTATGAAGAGACTAGTGCGGCAGAAGCAACAGGGAGTAAATAATGAGTTTTGAAGGAGGATGAATGAGAATTATGTTGCGAATAAAAAGTTGTTCTGGAAGGAAGTGCGGAAATGCAAAAATGAAACTAAGAAAGTAAGTTTGAGAGTAAGGGATGAAAATGGAAGAATGCTCACAGCGGATGTGAATCTACGGAATAGATGGAAGGAATATTTCGAGGATTTAATGGGTGGAATAGATGAGAGGAGTGCAAATATAAATATAATGGGATTTGGTGGTGTGAGAACATGTGACAGAAAGCCTGAGAACATAGCCATGGATGAAGTGAAAGCGGAAGTTCACAAACTGAGAAATGAAAAAGCGGCGGGTGTGGATGGAATATATGGGGAAATGATTAAATATGCGGATTTGAAAGTGTTACATATGGGAGTGTGCCTGAAGACTGGAAGAAAACAATAATTGTTCCACTGTACAAAATAAAAGGTGAGAGGATTGAATGCAAGAACTACAGATGTACAAGACTGTTGAGTATAGAGAAAAAGGTGTCTGGTAGGAAAGAACGAGTTTGCGGTATTACAGAATGCTTGGTGAGCGATAAGCAAGGAGGGTTTCGAGGTGGAAGAGGCTGTGTGGATCAAGTGTTCGCAGTGAGACAAACAAGTGATTGAGAAAGTATGTGAAAAGGATTGCAAGGCATATATGGCTTTTGTGGATCTCTAGAAAACATATGATAGAGTAAATAGAGAAGCTTTGTGGCAAGTCTTGGGTATATGTGGGTTGGTAGTACGTAGATTCATAAATGCGGTGAAGAGTTTCTGCGATGGAAGTGTAGTCTCCGTGGCTGTTCAGCCTGTTTATGAATGAAGTGATGAGAGGGTGAAAGTACGAATGCTTGAAAAAGGAATGAATATGGTGTGTGATGTGAATAGTGGGGGCTGTCGAATTTGTTGTATGTGGATTGTGCTTTTCTATTTGTTCAGAGTGAGTGTGATATGCAAGAGGCTGCTAAGAGTTTGTGGCGGTGGTGGTGTGTGAGAGAAAACTGTTGAAAGTGAACGTGGGTTAAAGCAAGTTATTAATTGTGGAGAGTGAAGGAAATTCAGATAGTCATGTGATGATGAACGGTGAAACACTAGAGGTGGTTGAGTCTTTTAAGCATTTGGGATGTATATTGAACAAAAGAGGTACGAGTACTGATGAAATTAATAATAGTGAATCGAGGGAGAAAGGTGGAGGGTGTGCTGAAAGTGATTGTGAAGAAGCAGAGACTGGGTAGTGATGCTGCGAGATAATTATATGAAAGTGTTAGTACCAACACTTTTGTATGGGTGTGAAACATTGACATGGCATGGAAGGGAGAAGTGAAGGGTAAGAGCAGTTGAAATAGATAACTTGAGAAGTATGTGTGGCGTTCGCCGGATAGATAGTGAGAAATCGTGTAGTTAAGGAAAGACGATGTTCATAAGTCAGTGTAATTAAAAATTACAGTGTAAGGTCGTTTGGACATGGTGAAAGAATATCAGATGACAGAGTTGTGAAAAGAATGCATGAGAGTGTAAAAGTAGGAGGAGAGGGAGGCCGAGAAGACGGTGGATGGACATGATGAACGATTGCGTGAGAAAGCGTGGACTGGACCTGGGTGATGCACAAGGGGTGGCTGCAAGGAGGTTGGAATCGAAGTGGTTTGTTAGAAGTATGCAAGTTTGGGACGCTATTTTATTTTTGACAAAGCCTGGAAGCACACCACACATGGCGTATGAAGCGCCGCGGGTGTGAAATTTAACCATGTTGAAGGGGGGGTGTAGGTAATGTTCGTCCAACAGGATGCCAGTGTGAATGAATGTGTATATTTAGTCTCTACCCTTTCTCTTCTTCATTATCTTCTGCATTTTATATCCGAGCTCTTTGCCTTCTCACCCTATATCACTTGTAAAACAACATTATTTTCACCTAATCATATGGCTCTAAATTTGTCACCAATGAGCTTTCGAGATATATAATATATATATATATATATATATATATATATATATATATATATATATATATACCATACATGGCGATATAAGGACGCCCACAAACTTTCCTTAGTAACTATACAAGAACGGAGTGATCTTTCATTACTTGTGAGAGTTGTTTATCCGAATAACGAGTTTTAAATATTTGAAAAGGATGAAAGAATTGATTAAACAAAAGCTCACCAAAACCAGAAACGTGAGGAAACAGGAGATAAGCTAAGAAATACTAGAGAAAAAAGAAAAGGGTTAAAAAGACAAAAAAAAAAAGAAGGGGACAGACAAATAAGTCTGGGTAAACAAGAGAGATAAAAAGAACTTTCCATTTACAGCAGGCAAATAATACACGTTTTCATTCTTGTTTCGATCTCTCTTGTTTTAGTTTCTCCCTTGAACATTCTTATTTTTCGTGTATCTCTCTGTTCTCTCCTTTTTTAAAATTAGATGAAGGGCAGAGTTGCATATATATGTATACTTCTCCTTAGGGAAACGGAGCTTACAGATGAAAAGAAGGACCAACACAACAGCAAACATTTTTTTTTGTTCATTTTTGTACTTCGACGTTTCGACAAATCTTTTGTCATCATCAGTGAATTATAAACCTTAAAACAAAGTGAGAATAAATAATTAAAATTACATCATTACAAAAAGGAATTAAAATCATTAAAATTAAATTAAATTAAAATTACCTACACTGGTAAATACACAATTACGTCAACCTCCATATTCGACAGATACTGAGATAAAACTGTATGGATGTCAGTTCCATTGGAGGGTATAATATATCTATGAAAGTAGGTTGGTTGGTTAGTTAGAAGAGCTGTAATTTGTAAGATGAACTATTGTTATTAATGGAGGGTTTGTTTCTATAGATGTACAAAGATTCTAAAATTCGGAATTCTGTAAGGTTGTTAGTTCTTGTTAAAATTTCAAACTGAGTTTTGTAAAGGGGATGGTTGTTATTATTACCATGGTTTCTAATTGCGGATTGTGGTGGGTTACTAACTACTAAGGGGACATTTGGTACGGACTGATAAGCCCAAATGTTGAGGAAGGCGTACCTCCAAGTTGGAGTTGAGTAATGCCGATATACGCAGCCTTACAGCTGTCGCACGTGTATTTATAAACAACATTAGGGCATAACAGTTTTGGGGAATTTGTTTTTGAACTTTAAAAAATTTGATAATTTAAATGAGTTGACGAGGCGAATCTAAAATTTATTTGGGGATAGCTAGACTTAAGAAGTTTGGATACTTCATTTCGAATACGCAATGATAAATAACAATAAGAAGGTAATTTAATATATCTGGTTTCTTTTTGTACTGTGGTTATGGGGAGTTTAGTATTAAAAGTGTTATTTAAAAATTTCTTTAATTGGTCGTCAAAAAGATTAGAAGGGTAGTAATTATTAATAAAGTACTGTCTTAAAAATTTAAATTATTCTTCGTTTAATGAAAAGTAATCTAAACAAATTCGGTAACTTCTTGTTAATAATGGTAGTATAGCGCTGATCTTATATTTATAAAACATAACTTAAATAATTGGTTCCCAAGCTAGTAAAAGTTTGTTTTCTAAATAGTGCGGTCTGGAACTTGTTATTAGCCCGTTTAACTAGAACATCCAGGAAAGGTAAACTACTATTTGTTTCGTTTTCACATGTGTATTAATATGTTGTTTATTTAGATAATGAAGAAAAAGGGCACTTTCCTGTTATCCCGGACCCCAGACTTTTTGCCAGTTGCCAGACTTCAGTTTTGACACAGAATATTTTCGTTGAAACTAACGAAAATATCGCGACTTAACCTAATCAATTATCAAGGGCTTACAGTTTACCTAACCGGGCATTCAATTAACCTAATTAGTTGGAGGAGTTAGGTTTGAACTGCCACTTCAAACCCAAATTCGATAAAATATAAAAACAGACAGAACTAGAACTCTTATACCAGTCTATAATTAGATTAAAAGAAAGGAACATCGTAGAAATGTTTCAAAACTTACAGCCTTTACTCTAAGCAGAAAACACCAAAAACAGAAGCTTTTCATCTTCCAAAATACTATCACCAGCCTTGAAACAAGTGGCAAAAGAGTTAAGAAACGAGAAAGAAATTGTCATTAGGAAGGCTTACAAGTCCAATATCTTCGTCATCCTTGATAGAAGAGACTACAAGAACAAGATTGACACAATATTAAGTGACGTCTCAAAATTCAAAAAAATATGCAGAGACCCAACGGAGCAAGTGAAAACCAAAATTAATACACTTATTTTAGCGTTAACGCCACACAAGGGGACCAACTAACCCTGCTCCGAGGAAACTTTACACCTGGATATATTTATGGTAACTTTAAAACACACAAAACTGGCTATCCGATACGCCCCGTCATCTCCCAGGTCCCAGCCCCAACTTACAGAATTGCAAAATAACTTAATGAAATCATCACCAAATATATACCAGCAAAACACATGCTCAAATCTACAGATGAATATCTACAAGTGCTCAAAGAACCCGACCACAAGGCATTATGGCATCGTTGGATGTAGAAAGTTTATTTACAAACGTTCCAGTAGAGGCAACAACTAAAATTATAATCGACAACATTTACAACCACCCGACCATGCGACCACCGACCAATCCCAAAGAAATAATGAAAAAACTGCTGAAGATCTGCACAACGGAAGCGGCTTTCCGATGCAAAGACGGAACGCTATACCAACAAGTAGATGGAATCTCGATAGGAAACCCCTTGGGCCCCACCTACGCTAACTACTATATGTGCCATGTGGAAAACAAAGTGCTCCGAGAAAAAAGACCCACAACACTGCCGATATGTGGATGACATATTCGTTACCACCGAAACCGAAGGATAATGAAACAGAACTTCTAGAACTAAAAACAGCATTGGAAGAAGAATCAGGCTTAACATTCACTTAGGGGTTAAACATCAACAGGAAAATCCCATTTCTCGATGTGAAAATACAAGACGACGGCGATTGCTACACGACTAGCATATACAAAAAAACTACAGACAGAGGAAAATGCTTAAATGCAAATGGCGAGTGCCCAACTAAATATGAACTTGGTGTAATAAAAGCGCTTCTACACAGAGCTTATAAAATCTCATCTAATTGGACGATCTTCCACAAAGAGGTTGAACGCTTAAAAACAGCTACTAATTAACAACGGTTTCACAAACACCGAAACAGAACGAGAAATTTAAAAATTTTTGATAATGAAAAGGGAGGCAAATACAGCGGAAAGCAATCAGGCAAGAAAAGAGGAGACGCCTAACAGCGCTGTTCATAATTTTTTTTACCAAAACCAAATGTCGCCTGCATATAAAACTGACGAAAGAGTAATAAGGAAAATAGTAAAGGAAAACGTCAGATGTAGAAATCAGAATAAAACATCGCTTGCCATCTACTACCGAAACATGAAGACTAATAACTTATTCATGAAAAATAACATCACTCAAAAAAACTGAAAAGCTACAAAAATCCCACGTAGTTTACGAATTTCAATGCCCGAACGAAGATTGCAAACTTCGAGGAAACGTAAGTACATGGGCTCAACCATAACAACACTGTCAAGAAGGCTAACAATGCACTTACAAGAAGGAAGTCTGGAAGATCACATGTGGAACATATACAAAATAAACCTGACCAGACAACAGATAGTGGAAGCGACAAAGGTGGTAACACAAATAAGGGATGAGAAAAGACTTCATATCACTGAAGTATTAATAATAAAAGAAACTCCCCCGAAAATAAACAATCAGCGAACTGGGAAAGAACGAATCCTCAAGTTACACGTACGAAACTGACCAATCCCGTGAGTACACGTACGGGAAACTGCAGGAAAACCTCCGAAATGAGCTATAAAAGAGCGCCCTGACCGTAATTAGATTAAGTAAAGAAATTTACCTGATTGAAGTTCGAAGTCACCAGATCTTTATGATCAAATTAAATTCATCATCATCATTATTATAAGGAGATTAAGAGAGTGAATTTTCTTCTTTTAATAAACAAACAAGTAAAAGATATTATTTCAGTTATTCACGTTACAAATATCATGAACTGAATGAACAGTCAGGTAAGCTTGAATGCTTGGGCAGTGAATAGCGTTATGATGCTTGGCTAAATCGTGCAGTAAGGTAAATTGATGAGGTAACTGATTAACGTTGATAGTGTAGTGAATACTCTTATTTTAGTTTCAAGATAAATGTTAATTTTACCGTCTTGAATTTCGGAATAGCTATAAATTCATTTTAAATTAGTTACCCATCATAATTCAATTGTAAACCACATTAATACTAATTTTATGTATACTGTATTATTTTATTGTATGTAAACATAATTAATTATATATCACAATTGTCAGTTAATTATTTATATTCAAATAATTATTTTAATCTAATACCATGTCCATTTTGCAAATAAATAATAGAAATCCAAGGGTTATATTTTCCATTCTTGGTACTGTCGCAGTTTCGCCTAACGGACTCAATACGGCTAGTGAGATAATCACTGGTTGGCACTTAACCAGCGGCAGTGCTTATGGCTACATCATCCAGGTTAACCTATACCGGATAGATGCGCTACGGTCCCAAGCCGTAGCTTGCCTAGGCCCAACGACGACGACGACGAAAACCAACAATAGGAAAAGGACAAGAGCACAACAGTAACTTAATAGCTAACGAAAATAAGAGACGCGCGATTAAATAAATTTAAACGTTATTAATGGATTATTATTAAGTTAATGGATTAATATGGCCCCGCAAAGCGGACAGCGGAACGTTTGACATCTTGGATGGCTGCCAGCAGTGTGAAAAGGTCCCGAACTTTCGAAGCCACGTTTGTCAAGTAGTCGAAATGAAAGAATGCTTCAGGAAGGTGTCGCTGACTCGAGTTTAACAGTGGAGCGCCTTGTTTGAGGTAGAGATACGATGGAGGAAATCTCGTGGAAATTATGTGGAGAGGAAATTTTCTTTTATGCAGAAAGGAGGGGCCAAGTGCGAATGTCGCAAAAATGCGTTATAACAGCGATGGTAAAGAGAGAGTGAGGCAACATTGCGGCGAAGAGAGAGGGATTGAATACAGTAAGAGGCGGGGGATTGATGATACGAAAAGCCTTTGCTTCCACCAGGTTAAATAGAGCTGTGGGTTGCGAGGTACGTAAGAAGCGACCCCAATACAGGAGCAGACAAAAACCCTGTACAGAGACAGCAACTGAATGGGGGTGGAGAAGCTGCGGAGCCGGCACAGCACACCTAACCTCTTAGAAGCTGTTTTAGAAAGAAAGTATACATAACTTTCCAGGAAAGATCACGAGAAAAGGAAACGCCAAGAATGTTAAAAGAAAAGGAAGGATTGAGTTGTGTGTTGTGAGGACAATGAAGGTAAGGGAATAGTCGTGTGCAAGACTGTGACGAGTAGACAGATGAATAAACAGAGTTTTTGAAGCACTGAAAGTAACAAGGTTTTTTCTGCCCCAATCAGAGATAATAGAAAGAACAGAGGTCTGGTGGACCATATCCGTCCATAATGTTTGCAGAGGATACAACTGTCTTTTTCTTCCAAAGACGTTAATTCAACTAAGAATATATTTAAATCAGACTTTATCAATGTAAAGGAATGGTTGACCACCAATAAATTCTTCGTAAATACCATTAAAACAAATTTCATGATTTTTACTAATAAACGAAATGTGTATCTTGATGAACTAAATGTTGGTGAATTCGCTGAAAAGGAGTGTACTGTAACAAACTTTCTTGGTGTAATGCTAGACAAGAATTTGCAATGGAGTGCTCATGTAAATTATATCTCGAAAAAGATTTCAAGGAGCGTTGCTATAATGTTTAAACTTAGAAACTTATATAACTTATTGCATCAATGTTTGGGAGAAACTCCGCTAACAACGTTTTAAACAGTATCTTTGTCATCCAAAAACGAGTAATAAGGTTGTTGTTGTTGTTGGTTAGCCGATCAGCCCACCCTGATCGAGCAAGCCGGCGGCACGCAGGTAACCGATCGCCCTCTCCGGAGTGGACCAGAGGTTCGGCGCATTAGTGATGTTGTGTTGTGCTCTTTGTTGTGCTAGAGCGGTACAGTCTGTCATAATGTGTTCAATTGTTTGTGGTGTGTCCTGGCACAGGTGGCAGGTGTCGTCTGTGGAGTTGTCTAGTCTGTGTTTATATGTCTAAGTTGGGGGTGATGTCCACATCGGAATCGTGCTAAGTTAACTCGATCCGATCTGCTCAGGCTGATCTCTGACCTGTTAATTGGTGGCGGCTTCGCACCTAGGACCGCATTCAGACCGAGTCGTGTCAGTGCTTTGTGGGTTAGGTGCGTGTGTGTGTGTTTTCTGTACTGTGTGATGTCTGTGGGGCGTAGTATGGAATGGAGTATTTGATTATAATGTCTCTCTGGTGTTACCTTAATGGTGCGAGGTGTTGGTGCATGATTGTACATGTAGTGGCAAGGGTGCTGTGGGTTAGTTGTCGCTGCTGCCATGAATTGTGTTCCCCTCATGTCTAAATGTTCCCTAATTTTCAGTATTTCTGTTTCTGTGTGCAGGTGTTCTATTGGTGTTGGTGAGTACATCCTGTAATGATACGAAGTACGTTGTTTTGTATTGTCTATAAGGTGTTTATGCGTGTGTTTGAGATAATGGGTGCCCAGCATGGACTAGCATAGTCCATAACTGAGCGAATATATCGTTTGTATACGAGTGATGATGTTTCCTGCTGGTGTCCAAAGTTTGTGCTTATTAGTACCCTAAGCGTGTTAAGTCTTGACGTAAATTTGTTTTTAATATCCTGAATGTGGTTTGCAAAAGATAATGATGTGTTTTATGTGACCCCAAGTATTTTGGTCCTGTGAGTGTGTGGAATGTTGGTGCTGTTTAGTGTAATTTGTGGAGTTATCTGGTGTTAGCAAGGTGAGGGCTGATTTTGTGGGCGGTACTTTGAGTCTATTGTGTGTGAGCCAGTCTTGTATACTGTTTATGTATGTTTGTAGGTTATTTGTAGCAGTGTCGATGTTGTTGTGGGTGGATGTTAGAGTGATGTTATCTGGATATGATAAGGTAAGCTTGTTATCTATGGGTGTTGGAATGTCATGCATGTATAAGTTGAAGAGTGTTGGTGAGAGAACAGAGCCTTGAGGGACCCCGTTCGAAAAAAGCTTGTTTTTGGATGACTTGCCATTAAATGTGACATGCGAGTATCTTCCTGAAAGATAGTTGCTCAGCCACCTTTTGGTGTTATTGTGCATGTTTGTGTTGAGTATTTTGTTTATGAGAGAGAAGCGTGGGATAGCATCAAATGCTATTGTTGCTAATAGTTAGGTTGACCATACGTACCGTTTTGAACGGGACAGTACCGTTTTTTTTATGGGTTCTGTATGGGTTCTGTCACTGAAGAATAATTGTAAGCTCAATATGTTTATGTACTTACTTTTTCATGAATACAGAATATTACATAACCCCCGTCCCTTTTTTGCCATCCCAATGTCCCGTTTTTGTCTCAAGGAAATATGGTCAGCCTACTAATAGTGTACGTTGAGCTGGTCGTCTGGAGTTGATGCCATCCATGATGTGCTGCGTGAGGTTAGTGAGTAATGTCGTGGTTGAGTGGTGAGGTCTGAATCCATGTTGAGTAGACGATAATGGTATGTGTGGGTTGGTGATTTGTAAGATTAGTCTTTCTGTTACTTTGGAAGGTGTGCATAGTAAAGTAATGGGTCTAAGGAAGCTGGTTCTGTTGGATTTTTGTTTGGTTTGAGTAGTGTAATAATTTTACCTTGTTTCCATATGTTAGGAATAATGCAGTGTTGGGGGATAAGTAATAAGGTTATTATCTGATGCTGATTTCCATCATCATTCCAGGGCATTATTTAAAGAGCTAAAACTACTAAAGCCCAAAGATGTAATGAAACTGGCATATTTTATTTACGAGTGTAAGCACAAAACCATTAACTTATAATGAGTAAATAAATATTTTGTAACTCAAGAAATCCACTCGTGTCAGATCAGAAGCAGATTAAAGCATGTTATTCCTCAATTTAGATTGTCTTCATCTCAAAAATAACCCATTTTCATTGGATTGAAACTGTGGACTGATTTACATGCTGGCACAAAAAATATTGTAAATGTAAATTCGTTTAAAACCAACTTGAAATCTTAACGAATAATAGAATACTAATCAAAATCTAGGATTAAATGTACATGACTATTACTTATTAATCTCTTGTGTCTAATCTAGGATTAAATGTACATTACTTGTTATTGTTCATCTCTCGTGTCTAATATTGATTTATTTGTATATCTATAATAATAATAACGTAAGATTAATATATACTCCAATTAATAATTCTCATTTACGAATTATATGTTATTATTATTATTATTAATTATTAATAATAACTATTTGTTTTAGATGCAAAAAAAAAAACTTTTTTCTACGTGAAAGTCACAATATGATAATAAAAACCCACTCTAATAGACAGAGTTTATTTCCACAACAGTTTCGATGCCCACTGGCATCCTCTTCGGGTGGATACAGAAAAACGAATACAGAAAAACGAAACTGTTGTGGAAATAAACTCTGTCTATCAGAGTGGGTTTTTATTATCATATCTGTTTTAGTTTTAATTAAGAGCCCAGTAAAGCCTGAAGCTTAAAGACCAAATTAAATAAAATAAATAGTAATTTTACAATTATTTATGTTAAAACAAAAACAAAAATTATAAGCATTGTATTGATTTTGTAAATATTTTACCAATTTTATCAATAAAAGTTCATCATTAGAAGTTTTTAATTAAGTCAGACTCTCACTTTTCTATTGAATTAATTTTTTACTTTCTTTTACAGATCAATTTTAAAGTTCACACTTAATGTTTCACAAAATTACAATTCACACTTTAATTTTGTGAAGAAGACTTATTCTACCAATTAAAGGAGAATAATTCTTTGCATAATTCATGATCATGATCATTCGAAATCTCGTGAAACAAAGAAGACAGAATAATTATTCTCGTCCTTCCTTCCCCGTCCCCCTGCCGCAAAGAGCCGGTAGATCAGTGGTTAGGTTTATTCAAAACATAACCACTGATCTACCGGCTCCCAGGTTTCTTGAAAACAAAAAGTAGGAGAATAATTCTGGTTATGGTGACGGACTCTGAGAGGTAAAGCTCCAGTTTGCTCCGGTCAGTTGGTTCCTTGGTTGGGCTGAGATGGTCTCACCCTGTTAAATGTGAACCTTAGGGTACACTCACCCCAACGTAGTGGGGAAGTGAGCTTCATGAATATTAACATTTTATCATGCATATGAAATCTATACTCTCATCTAGAAGGAAAATCATATTAAAATACATACTTTAGAATCAATAAACGAAAGGCCAGAAACTGCCACAACGCTCAGGCCAACTAATGCGACCCAGTGCTTTAATTCTTCTATTGTCATTCCAAGCATCATCGAATTCGGACCCCAGACCTCAGTATCTTCAATTTGCTTACGGGGAAACGGCATTACCCACTGAACTACGAACGTTAACTCGGATAAACGAATGACTGAAAATCCGTTTTCAAGGAAACGAATTTGCTGCAACGTTGCAACGTCAGTCCATGGACGAAATTAAATATTTCCTGAAGGTGGAAAACGTGTTGTTCAGGTGATCAACAGAAGTCAACAAAAGTAAAATGCTCACCAATGAATGACAGAAAGCCCAACGGGTCATTAAATGTCTAATAATTTAACCTCTGATCGGTTATTAGATCGGCAGTGCGATTCTATTGTATGTTCCCCATACTTCACCACATAACACAAATATTAAACTTCAGTTTTTGTATAAAATTGTTGTAATTTACTTAGCATTATATATATATATATATATATATATATATATATATATATATATATATATATATATATATACAGTCGTGGGGAAAAATTTAAGTACATGTTTATTATTCACTTAATGAACGTAAAATATCGCAAACTAAGTTATACCAATTTAGTTTTTGTGATACTTAACTCAAGTTGTCGACTAATATTTATCTATTCTGTTATGAATAAGTTTAAGTACAACATTAGAATCCATTGTAGAGTGGTCATGCAGCAGAACATTCGAGAAAATTCGACAATAAAATCCTACCTAGAAAATTCCTGAGTAAACGTTTTTGGAAAGTTATGTTGATCGGAGTATAAAATGTGAATGTTGAATACTGTGCGATCATCAGTTCACATAGGCAAAGGCAAAGAGCTGTCTCAAGATCTTAAAAAGCGAATTATTGCTTTACGTAGTGATGGAAAACCTGTTAGGAAGATTGGTGAACAACCTGCTGTGCCTTTTACCTCAGTTTCAGACGGAAGCGCCTTGGAATCATCAAACCGCTCTCTCGTAGTGGACGACCATGAAAGATTCCCAACTGTGGTGTTTATAAAGTCGTCAAAAAGACTACTGCTAATCCTCGGTTGAATTCTATGAACCTAAAGCTTTCTTTGAGCCAACTTGGAATCGATGTCCAAACCCTCCACTGTACGCAAGACCCTGAACAAGAATAAGCTCTTTGGAAGAGTTGCAAGAAGAAATCCACTGCTCAAGAAAGCTCACAATGATGCTCGTTTAAAGTATGCCAACGACAACCAAAATCATGGAATTGACTGGAGGACGGTACTGTAAATTGGTGACACTAAGATTGAGCTCTTTGGCCACAATGATCAAGGGTATGGTATGTTCGGAGGGAGCCTGGTAAAATATCTTTTAAAAAACATCATACCCACGGTCATACATGGTGGTGGAAGTATTCTTCCGTGGGGCTGTTTCAGTGCTTCCTGGTAAATTGATGGAAATCAATGACACATGGATTCCACCAAATATCAAGAAATCTTGGGAGAAAATGTCACGCATTCAGCTTGTCAGCTCTTCATGGGTCGCAGTTTTATTCTACAACAGTACAATGCTCCAAAATACATGAGAAAATCTACCGAGTCATGGCTGAAAAAGAAATGGAAGCTTTTGGAGTGGCCAGGCCAGTCACCAGATCTCAATTTGACTGAGCCCTTATGGTTTGATCTCAAGAGCTGTCCGCACACGGAGGCAAACTACTTTCAATCATCCCCGCGAATTTTGTCTAGAAGAATGGGTTAAAATCTCTCTTGGGAAGTGTATGAAGCTGATAGAGAAATATCACAATCGTTTGATTGAAGTTACTGAAGCTAAAGGTAGTCATACAGCATTCTGTAACCGTCTGTACTTAAGCATTTACTCAACATGACTTTCCTTTTTTTTATTGTAGGTTGCATTTTGACTTAGTTTATTCATTTTCTGGTTATATCTAATAAACTTACTGTTTCCAAAACTTTTTTTTTTTTTGCTTTAACCATCAGTAATGCTTCAATCAAGATACAAATTAGATAAGAAAAATAAGGGCACTTATTCCTTTTACCCCCGCAATTT
Organism: Bathynomus jamesi; assembly: GCA_023014485.1. Taxonomy (NCBI): domain Eukaryota; kingdom Metazoa; phylum Arthropoda; class Malacostraca; order Isopoda; family Cirolanidae; genus Bathynomus; species Bathynomus jamesi. Next base: position 180,024 of record JAJOZX010006191.1, read on the forward strand.
CTTTTTTCCAGGTTAGGTCAACTGTACGTCCTTGACAATTGGTTACGTTAAGTCATGATATTTTCGTTAAAATATTCCATCTATTCACTTGTCTAATTAATGTGATTGCACTTATCTATTAAACACGTCATGTGATCAATAAGAATATTATTCACCGTGTGTCATGTGACAGCAGTCTGCGAAACAAGTTGGTCGTCTTTTGAAATATTATATGCAGAAATGCGAGGGGAAAAGGAGTAAGTGGAATATTTTAACAAAAATATCATGATTCATGACTTAACCTAACCAATTGTCAAGGACGTACAATTGACCTAACCGCGAAGAGAGAAATTGCGGGGGAAAAGGAATAAGTGCCAAAATAAGTAAATATGTTCTGTTAAAAAATTAGGATCACCTGATGATCAGGGCCCCCAGCCTTCTTTAGTTAGCCTTATAAGGCTAACTAACGAAAATATCACGACCTAACCTAACCAATCGTTAGGTCAACTCTACGCTCTTGACGATTGGTTAGGTTAGGTCTTGATATTTTCGTTAGTTAGCCTTATAAAGCTAACTAAAGAAGGCTGGGGGCCCTGATCTTCAGGTAATCCAAAAATTGCAATATTTATTTTTACTAATAATAAAGATTTAGTCATTATTAATCACGAAAATATTTACTTCAATTTATTAATTAACTTCATAAAATTTAGTTATTGCAATGTTTTCAACATTATTTTCTTATGACTTCAACAGTACAAAGAAGATTTTATAACATTATGCGAACATCAAAGATTTTAATTAACTTTGTATTAATTTAAATCTTCATTTACATTTCTGCTCATGAATTCGGATTGAAAGAAATCTTTATTTCTATCTTCGTTAATTTAATATTCAGAAATACATTTTTGTACCGCATTCGAATGTTCAACAGAACCTAAAAATCCTTACTTCAGCATGAATTTCGTTTATTCGTGTGTGTGTGTGTGTGTGTGTGTGTGTGTTGGTGTGTGTGTAATTTAATATATTCCCAAAACACCTTCCCAATTTTGAAATAGATGGCAAATTGTTATGGAATTTGGGAATGAAGTTCCTCGAAAGAATTGTTGGAATAGTTTGGATTTAATGCCATATCTGGAATCGTATAAAAGTTTAAAAATATTTAAAAGTTTTTATTCAGGAAATGACTGTCCGTTGTCTAATGTTAACTCAATCACCGATATACGAGATCGAAGTCATCCCTGTCGTTATATTATTATATATACTATCAAGATCTATCCTTTAAATGAGACTGTATTTGGTATATATAACTAGGCAGCGCCGGCGACAGAAATCGACAGTTTAGTGTTCTGTATTCTTTTATGGGCTCCTGACACTCCGGGATATCTGTATTGGCTCTATCCCCATGTTGGCACCATTTAACTGGGTAGTCGCAGTGCTCACTGAACATAGTTCGCACGACCTCGGTAAGATTTTGTTCGCAAAGAAACCAAATTTTCCGATATTTTAATTTATTTACTGGTTTTTCCACATTTCACAAAGGTATGTGACACTTTTAACGAGTGTGGAGAGACAAGGTTAACCTGTAGGCCCTGGAATAATGAAGTGTACAATTAGATGTTTAGCAAAAACAATTCAAAGCAAGACGCGAAACTCCCTACACTTTGTTTTTATTCCTCTTCTGTCATCTAGTATTTTGAAGAACAACTAAATTACTATAGCAGATTCGGCTAAGTGGGGAGAAATTTAAATTACCAACCGAACTCTCTACACTTGCGTATCTCCGAGTTCTAAATAATAGAATGGTTATAAAGGAAAATGATTCAATGAGATACCTGAATTTAATATGTACATGTATATGTGCATAAACTAAAAAAAAACCTTCCTCAAAACGCACTCCTTACCCTGTATTATTCCTTCATCCATCCCCATTTATTATATTGCATTACAACATGGGGTAACTCAAAGACATATATAGAACATCCTTTGGAAGTAATTCATAAAAAATGTCCGCGAACTCTCTCGAATAATGACAACATACAAAGTTACACTTCCCCAATGTTTGAATAATTTGTACAAGTCATTTACAGTAGTTTTAAAATATTTAGTTCTTTAGTGTTGCTGTCAGTATGTTCAAAGTTATCGATAAAAATCAATATACCTCACCTATTCAAAGGTCAGTTATTCCTCAATCAAATACACCATCGTTATAACACCAGACTGACCAGGGATTTTATACACAAACCTAACTATAGTACAGTAGAAACTGCAGGAAATGCGCTCTTCCAAAGGAGCAAACGTATGGAATGCAATTCGCATGGATATCCATATCAGGCAGGCTTCATCATTAACTGTATTTTACAAATTACTAAAAACAGCATTTCATTGGCTCCAACTGATGTATAAACTCGCTACTGCAATATTTACCTTAGTTAAAAAGTTCACATTTTATAATCAATTACTTAAAATATGTTAATTTCATTAATCAATTTTAACTTCGTAATTCATTATTTTTTATATTTTTTTATTAAGTATCATTTATTTTCTACTAAATACACAATAAGTCATTTAATTTAAAATTATGTAACATTTTGTAAACTTTATATTGTATTTATTATTATTATTATTATTGCTATTATTATTATTTTTGTTGTCATTATTATTATTACTTGCCACTTTCACTATTTTTATGTAATAAATAAACTAAATGTCATTAATTTTGCCTGAAATGCCTCTATGCTTCCAACGGCATATTTAGATGAGATGAGATGAGAGCACTGCAATTATATTAATGTCATAACAAATATCTAAAAATTGTAAAACTCTGTCACTTGTATTCTTTTCTGAATAAAGTTATTTAATTTAATTTTAATTTAATGTTTTTCACATGTAAACAACACGAGGGGGGAAAATAAACTATATAACCTCGTTAACCTCGTTGCAGTTGCGTGCGTTTGTCTCTCTTCACACGAAGTTCAAGCTGGTGAACCCGCCTCCAGGCCTGGCTTGGTGGAGGAGATTGTTGCCCTCTTGCGCTCTCCATCGCACATAGCTATGTACACCCGGCTCATCTGGTACCGTCCTGAGCCAGGTGTCTAGTCTTCTTTTGAAGACTTCAACTTTGAACGCTGTGACGTTTCTGAGGTCCTTTGAAAGCTAGTTAAAAAGTTTCGACCCCCTGACGGCCCAGTCTGCTCGGGCGAACAGCCAGCGCGGGCGGACAGAGGTGGGGGGGAGGAGACGGGTCGGGGTAAGACACACTGGGAAATGGTCACTGCCGGAAGAATCCGGCAGGACCTCCCAGGTGAACTCCGTCACGATTTCGAGGGAAACCAGGGAAAGGTCGATACAGGTGAAACTGTCGTGGGCCGAGTGAAGGCAGGTTGGGGAGCCATCGTTCAGAAAGGTGAACTCGAGCTCGTCCATAAGGGAGAGAAGGGTCCCGGAGAGAAAGGTGGAGCAAACGTCCCCCAGGCCGGGTCCCGACTGTTGAAGTCCCCGAGAATCAGGAAAGGGCGGGGAAGCTGAAGAATTAGGTCACGGAGAGAATCGGGTGGAGGGCGTACGTTAGGGGAGAGGTAAAGAGAGCAGACCGTGAGCTGGCGCCCCAAAGAAAGGCGCACGGCCACAGCTTGCAGGACTGTACGGAGCGGGAGGGGGCGGAAAGGGACGGAGCGGTGCACGAAGACCGCGGAGCCCCCCTCCCCGCCCCATCGAGAGGCGGGGAAGGGAGCCCGCAGTAGCCGGACACTCGAGGGAGGGAACGGGATCCCAGAATCGTCTCCTGAAGGCAGAAACACGCCGGACACCGGGAGGCCAGGAGAGAGGAGAGACTCTCGAGGCTTACCAGGAGCCCGCGGATGTTCCACTGCAGGAGCGAGGTATAGGGAGGGGTAGGAAAGTCAGCGAAAAGGATGGTTATGGGGTGGGTGGGCCGATCGGGCGGCCAGAGATTAAAGAGGGAATCGGAAAACCCCGGGGTCCACCGAGGGACGCCGAACGAGGGCGAAGGCGAGGGTCACCCCGACGAGGGGGCGATGTGGAACCAGACGCCGGCAAGTCCTCCAGAAGAGGAGTCTCCCGGACGTCCGGGGGAGAGCGATGCAGAGAAGGGGATGTGAGGGGTATCCAGAATGCCCCTCCTTCACGGAGGTGCAGGGGAGGCAGGACTACGAGGGGAGGGATAATAATACCTCACCCAGAGGCATTGGCAGGTCGAGGAGAGAGATGGGGCGGGTCAAGCGCGGGGCGTGCACGTCCCACCCACGCCGACCAGGCGGGCGAGTTCCCCCTCCAGTGGGTCCATCGACCGGGCCGGAGAGGGGTGTATCTCAGCCCCCCCACGAGGGCCGTCGGGGACCCCAGGGGGAGCGTGCATAACGGTTGCGCAGTGGGGACGGTGAGGACACCGGGGCGGTAGGGCGAAGGGGGCGTTTGTGTTTGGGAGAGGAAGGTGATGCGAGGCCTATGGCTTCGAACCTTTCGGGGTCACTACTGGCGCGGCGCTTGCGGCCCCTACCCCTCCGTCGTGCGGCCCGCATGGGTGACGGCGGGTCACGATCCGGAATGGGGGTGGCCGAAGGCGCCGGTGGAGAGGGCGTAGAAGGGGCAGGGGGGGTTGCCGACGAAGCATCGGCGTTCGCGGAGGGAGCACGTGGGGACGCGCTGGTAGTACGGGGAGCCGCGGTAGGAGTCCGCTGGGCGGCAGAGGATGGACCGGGAGTAGCGGACACGGTGGGTGGAGGCGCGTTGGGAACCACCGGTGAGGACGGGGTCCGGGCCGGCGGCGGCCGGGAACGGAGAGCCTCGGCGTACGAGGCACCACGCCGGGCCTCGCAGCCACGCAACCGGTCCCGCGCCTCCCGGGCGCTGAGAAACTCTGATGAACAGAGGGCCCGAACCTCCCTCTCAAAGAGGAAGGACGGGCAAGAGCGGGATGAAGCAGGGTGTGGTCCATGGCAGTTGGTGCAGGAAGGCGGAGCAGTACAGGGCAAGGGGTGGGGAGGGCCGCCGCAGCGGACACACAACGGGGCCGGCTGACGGCAGGAGCTGCTCACGTGGCCAAACCTATTGCACTGAAAACAGCGCGTAGGATCTGGCACGTATGGTCGTACCGAGAATTCGCACGCTCGTCTCTCACCAAAGCCCCAGAATACCGAAACGGGGGGCACCAGTGAGTCGAAAGCGAGGAGCAGGCGAGGAGAAGGGGCGGTTGGGGATCGCGATCTGTCGGGAAAGCGGTACACTCCCACAACACCCTGGGAGGCGAGGTCAATCTGGAGGTCTTCCACCGGGATAGGTAGAAGACGAGCAGCGTAGATTGTGCCCTGGCACTGATTGAGGCGGGGGTGGGGGGACACCGTGATCCCGCAGCCCAGGACATTGGGGATAGCGAGCAGAGAGGAGGTTTCGACAGAGGAACGCGACCTTATCAGAATGGAGCCATCCCTCTGAGGCCGAAGATCAAAACGAGCCGTCCCCGTCACCCCATGGATCGCTCGAAAGAGGCGTTCATGGTTAGTGGGGAGGGGCTTGGAGGAGGAGGGGCGGAGGACGAGGAACTTGTCCACCGTCCTAAGGCCGAGCGAAGCCGTCGGGCCAAACACCACCGGTACTTCGAGGGGACGGGGAGACGAGAAAGGCGGACGGCGACGTCGGGTCCCACGTCCCCCAGGGGCCGAGGGGGCCGGGGGTGATGAGGCCCGACCGGAGTGGGAGGCGACCGGGGCCGCGGGCTTCCCACCTGAGGGCGAAAAAGCAGGTGGGTCCCTATCGGGACGTGGAATATGGGGGGATCCAGGGGTCGGGGGTCCACTGCAGGTCCATCCGCCACTTGCGGGGGTCGGGCAGCGGCGCCACGAGCCTGGGGAAGAGAGGGAGAGGAGGTGTCGGCAAGAAGAGCAGACGGGGTGGGCGAGGACTGCCGACTGCCCTTACCAGACCCAAGGTCCAAAGAGGTAGTCAGAGGGAGGTCAGATGCACAAGCCGGGTCGTCAACGAGGTCCATTAGATTTGTAAATGTTTCCATAAAGAAAATTTTTATTGTTGTTTCGCGCCCGGGGCCGCGGGGAACCGATTACCCGGGGCCCAAAGGGACCAAGCGCATGCCGGCGGGGGATGGGTGCCTCGTCCCATGGAGGTACCCCCGTTTCAAAAGGGGCCCTTGCAGCGTCGAAAGTTCTCCCCCGCCGGCAGCAAAGACCAAGGCCCCCCAGGGTCCCGGGCCCGGGCACCCTACCAGCCAACTTAGTCCGGCCTCGGCCATGGGAGCGAGACCCCCAGCGACCAGCCCCGGCAGCCCACGGGGCGCGCGAAGTGAACAGAGAAAGCAGAAAAAACAGAGGGGGCAAGGAAGAGGAGAAAGAGGGGAAGACAGGAAAGAGGGGGCTGTAGGATAGCAGGGTATGCTAAAAGTCCACTTCGCAACCGGGCGGGGACCCGCCAGGGCCCCCAGCCGCGGCTGACCCCCCTGCCACATGGAGGCAGGAGCCCGCGGGCGATCCACCCCAGAAAGACCGCCCGCGGGGAGGGGGATATATATATATATATATATATATATATATATATATATATATATATATACAGGGCGTCCCAAAAAAATGTATACACACTTTAACAGCTGATAGCTCAATTGATGTTTCTTTCTTTCCAAGTTAAACCCATTAGAATTAATAATGGCAGTCAGACTAAGCTTTGAACAAAGGAAATTCATTCTAAAATGCTACTGGAAGTGTGAAAACGCAGTTGAAGTGCAAAGACAGTTTAGGAGGGAGTTTCAAACAGATCCACCAACGCGACTTACCATCACTCGAATTAGAGATAAGTTTGAAGCCGATGGAACTGTTCAGAATGTCCACAAGAAGCGTTCCGGAAGACCACGGACATCGACAAGCCCCACAAAGCAAGAAAGAGTACTGGAAACGTATCACCAAAGTCCAAGAAAATCTGTGCGGCAAGCGTGTCGTGAGGTAAGAATTTCAAAATCGTCTGTCCAACACATTTTGAAGCGCTGTCAATGGAAAAGTTACATTCCAAGATTAGTCCATGCTATTAATGAAGATGATCCGGACCGAAGAGTGGAGTATTGCGAGTGGTACTTGGCACGATGTACTGTAGATGTGGATTGGACGAAGGGGTTTCGTAGAATACCCTCCGCGTTCACCAGACCTCACACCACTAGACTTTTTTTTATGGGGATACTTAAAAGACAGTCTACGCTATAAAACCTGCAACAGTCGCTGAATTGAGAGCAGCCATTGAACGAGAATGCACACAAATACCAACCGAAATGTTTCGTGATGTTTGCGATTCCATTGCTTCGCGTTATCAGCAGTGCCTGGACCAGAACGGACGTCGGTTTGAAAACAGGCGTTGACAAAACAATTAAATAATGTCTGTAGATTCTATTACATTTTGAAAATGAAATGTATTTTAATAACACTGCCTTTATAATTATTTAAAGTGTGTATACATTTTTTTGGGACGCCCTGTATATATATATATATATATATATATATTATATATATATATATATATATATATATAAGCGGAATAATGTTCTATGTGAAAAGACTTAACTCTTCATATTTCCACTTAAACTATGAATGCATTGATATATATATATATATATATATATATATATATATATATATATATATACAGTACTGGCCAAATTATTAGGAATTTTTTAAAAATTTCATTTTTTGGTATAAAATGTCAAATTAAACCAATTTTAAACGTTGAAAAGTTATTTATTTCTACACAAGAATACATGGTCATTATTTAGCAATAGTTTAGTACTTAGTTTGACCCCCCTTAGCTGCCTTAAGGGCTGCGACACGCTTCGGCATGCCATGAATCAATTTTTTGCATAATTCCTTAATACGTGTAGAGTGAAACCAGACTTGAATAAGTCGCTCTATGAGTTGGTGTTTTGTTGTTATCGGCGTTTCATGGATTACGTCCTTTAAAATACACCATAAACTTTCGATTGGGTTCATGTCTGGAGAATTTCCAGCCCATGGGAGCAACCGAACACTATTTTCATGACACCATTTTTTAACCGACTTTGCCGTGTGGCATGGAGCTGAGTCTTGTTGAAAAATCCAACGTCTATTACCATACCATTCCCTTATTTGAGGCAGTAGACGTCTTCTTAGTACTTCTATATACTTGACTTGGTTCATATTCCCCTCAACAATGCTCAAACGACTAGTTCCATGCACAGAAATTGCTCCCCAAACCATGATCTTTTGTGGAAATTTCACCGTTTTCATCAGACACTCAGGCAAAAATTCTTCTCCAGGCCTCCTTCTTACACTTTGAACACGATCGTCAAGCACGGCAATCGTTGACTCATCGGAGAACACCACCTGCAATCAAAGAAAGCCCTGTGAAAGAGTCAGTGCATAGCGTATGAAGTACAGCTAAAACGAAGTACAGTATGACTTGCTGCTTTACAGATATTTTTACTGCAGTTTTATCACGTACTGCAAATACACTTCTATGCATACTGTATTTACTGTATTAACATTCTATTTAATGTTAAATATTATTCTTACCTGTTCCCAATCCTCACTAGTCCAGTTAATGTGTTCCTTTGCCCATGCAAAACGTGCCTTCTTCATAGCCTCAGTGAGCCTGGGCTTCTTCCTTGGGCGGTAGGCTTTGAAGCCGGCAGTTAGAAGCCTCCTGTTGACTGTTCTACGACTAATATTGATGCCATCAGCCGCTAGACTACTGGAAATGTTTTGCAAGTAGCTCTTCTATTTCTAAGAGACAAAATTGCAATCTGTCTATCAGTTCTTGGAGTCGTTACCCTTTTTCTGCCGCATCTTCCAACCCTTTTGGGGCCTACATTTTCTCCAAATACCATTTTTTTCTTAATACGAAGTACTGACTGTGGTGAAACATGGAGTTTGGCAGCGATTTCCTTTTGTTTAAATGTAGAAGAAGTTAAAACCTGTATTTGCCCAATTTTCCGTGGACTCAAGACATTCTTTCGCCCCATTTTCAAATTCACTTAAAAACTGTAACAAATAATTGCCGAAATTGGGTAAAATACACTATTTAAATTAAACGGTAGTTACAATGACACGTAAAAGAAAGAGAAACACACCCGCATCGCACGACAACCAAACGACAACTGACGAACAAACACGATTCGTTCGACTAAAGAATTATGCAAAAAATTGATTCATGCATGCCGAAGCGTGTCGCAGCCATTATGGCAGCTAAAGTGGGTCAAACTAAGTACTAAACTATTGCTAAATAATGACCATGTATTCTTGTGTAGAAATAAATAACTTTTCAACGTTTAAATTGGTTTAATTTAACATTTTATACCAAAAAATGAAATTTTAAAAAAATTCCTAATAATTTGGCCAGTACTGTATATATATGAGGGTTTCCGCGTCTTAAGGTACCTAAGCGCCAAAATTAAAATTCGTCAAACATCGCGGATCAAGTAAAGATAAGCACCCCTTTTTGCTCTGGGGGTGCTTATCTTTACTAGCTCAAACTTGGGGTGCTTATCTTTACTAGCTTTATAAGGCTAACTAACGAAAATATCACGACCTAACCTAACCAATCGTCAAGGGCGTACAGTTGACTTAACGATTGGTTAGGTTAGGTCGTGATATTTTCGTTAGTTAGCCTTATAAGGCTAATTAAAGAAGGCTGGGGCCCTTATCTTCAGGTGATCCCAATGGATCAAGTAAAGATAAGCACCCCCCCAAAGGTGCAATAGTTTCTGCTCAACTATTGCTAGTGAATACACTTTTCAATAACAATTCTTTTATCATTTTAACTTTTTAATCGTACTTATACTTTGGCTAATAAAATTATTTCATCCTTTTGTTCTTTCAATCAGAGTAAATACTTGGGGTGCCTATCTTTACTTGGTAAATTTTGGGGGTGCCTATCTTTACTTGGTAAATTTTCGGGGGTGCCTATCTTTACTTGGTAAATTTTCGGGGGTGCCTATCTTTACGAGGTAAATTTTCGGGGGTGCCTATCTTTACGAGGTAAATTTTCGGGGGTGCCTATCTTTACGAGGTAAATTTTCGGGGGTGCCTATCTTTACGAGGTAAATTTTCGGGGGTGCCTATCTTTACGAGGTAAATTTTCGGGGTGCCTATCTTTACGAGGTAAATTTTCGGGGGTGCCTATCTTTACGAGGTAAATTTTCGGGGGTGCCTATCTTTACGAGGTAAATTTTCGGGGGTGCCTATCTTTACGAGGTAAATTTTCGGGGTGCCTATCTTTACGAGGTAAATTTTCGGGGGTGCCTATCTTTACGAGGTAAATTTTCGGGGGCCTATCTTTACGAGGTAAATTTTCGGGGGTGCCTATCTTTACGAGGTAAATTTTCGGGGGTGGTGCCTATCTTTACGAGGTAAATTTTCGGGGGTGCCTATCTTTACTAGGTAAATTTTCGGGGGTGCCTATCTTTACGAGGTAAATTTTCGGGGGTGCCTATCTTTACGAGGTAAATTTTCGGGGGTGCCTATCTTTACGAGGTAAATTTTCGGGTGCCTATCTTTACGAGGTAAATTTTCGGGGGTGCCTATCTTTACGAGGTAAATTTTCGGGGTGCCTATCTTTACGAGGTAAATTTTCGGGGGTGCCTATCTTTACGAGGTAAATTTTCGGGGGTGCCTATCTTTACGAGGTAAATTTTCGGGGGTGCCTATCTTTACGAGGTAAATTTTTCGGGGGTGCCTATCTTTACGAGGTAAATTTTCGGGGGTGCCTATCTTTACGAGGTAAATTTTCGGGGGTGCCTATCTTTACGAGGTAAATTTTCGGGGGTGCCTATCTTTACGAGGTAAATTTTCGGGGGTGCCTATCTTCACGAGGTAAATTTTCGGGGTGCCTATCTTCACGAGGTAAATTTTCGGGGGTGCCTATCTTCACGAGGTAAATTTTCGGGGGCCTATCTTCACGAGGTAAATTTTCGGGGTGCCTATCTTCACGAGGTAAATTTTCGGGGGTGCCTATCTTCACGAGGTAAATTTTCGGGGGTGCCTATCTTCACGAGGTAAATTTTCGGGGGTGCCTATCTTCACGAGGTAAATTTTCGGGGGTGCCTATCTTCACGAGGTAAATTTTCGGGGTGCCTATCTTTACTAGGTAAATTTCGGGGTGCCTATCTTTACTAGGTAAATTTTGGCGGTGCCTATCTTACTGGTAAATTTTGGGGGTGCCTATCTTTACTTGGTAAATTTTGGGGGTGCCTATCTTTACTTGGTAAATTTTGGGGGTGCCTATCTTTACTTGGTAAATTTTGGGGGTGCCTATCTTTACTTGGTAAATTTTGGGGGTGCCTATCTTTACTTGGTAAATTTTGGGGGTGCCTATCTTTACTTGGCAAATTTTGGGGGTGCCTATCTTTACTTGGCAAATTTTGGGGGTGCCTATCTTTACTTGGCAAATTTTGGGGTGCCTATCTTTACTTGGCAAATTTTGGGGGTGCCTATCTTACTTGGTAAATTTTGGGGGTGCTATCTTTACTTGGTAAATTTTGGGGGTGCTTAAGTTTACTAGATACCTTTGGGGGTGCTTAAGTTTACTAGATACCTTTGGGGGTGCTTAAGTTTACTAGATACCTTTGGGGGTGCTTATCTTTACTTGATCCGAAATCGCCTCCAAAGTTCAGCAATATTCTGGTAAAAGTATCTGTTATTAATTGAGCTGGAACGTTCATTTTTGGCTAAATTAGAGTTCTAAGTATGCTAATGAAGATGTTGATAAGGTTTTGGAATAGATTTTCATATTTTATATATATTTTTTTTTATTTTTTTATTTTCTTATTATGCCGAACTTTGGGTGAACTTTTGGCTGGCGATAGAGGTGAAAAAAGTAGTTCGCTTCATAAGGTTTTCAACCATACTTCTAGTGTCGTAAGGTCATTATAACCCAAACCACGAGATAGAGGAAGGGTGAAAATAGTGATATCCATCAAAAACACGTTTTCGCCTATGGTGGCGCTTAGGTACCTTAAGACGCGCGACCCCTCATATATATATCTATATTATATATATATTATATATATATATATATAATTTCTTAGGGTGGGGTGAAAAAATTTTCAACTATTGCTTCACTGGTAATAAGGTGGATTGAGAGGTTATAAAAAAGTGAGAATTACCAAATTTTCAATTCATCCTAAGTACCCCATTCCCCCCCCCTGCAAAATGGCGGCCAGCCAGTCATTATACGCTTCATAACTCGAAAAGTATTCCTTTTACAAAAAAGTTTGCTGAAACAAAAATTGTTTATTTCACATTTTCTACCTCATAAATGTTTCAGATGTTTAATGAAAATTTTTATTTTTCAGGTTTTTGTTGGATTTGGAATTGGTAATTTCTGATTAGTAACAAATACGGCTTCTCCTTCAAACATTACAGCTACAAGGAGTCAATCAAACCACATTTTATATTTGGAACCGCACAAGCGCTTCCTCTTACACATTGCCAACAAATAAACAGGTGGGCCAATACCATGTTCTTTTAAAAGAAGCCACTTCAGTGACTTCACATAACTGATATTTTCAACAAAATTACTGAAGATATACTCTGTATTTGGAGAAAAGCTTCAATTCCTGCAATAGCTGACAAATCAGCTTATATCAAATTAAAGCGGTTCATCGGCAAAGCAAACTATCTTAGATCAAAAAGTAGTGTCAAAATGAAGGAAATTTTAATGACACCTTGGAAGAATTATTCGATATCAGTGCTTGTAAATGCCCTTTTATCTCCCATCAAAACTTTGGCCGCCCTGAGAGCTGCGAAGATGTTCACATAAGATGCACCTGTCGAAGAGAACTGAAGGTACCAAAAGAAGAGCTTCTGTTTTAACAGGATCAGCGATCGACGCGTACAATGAAAATAGGGGGCGTTGATAAAGTCATGACAAAAAGAATTAAAAAAATGCAGTCTAGGAAATTGCGGACAGAAGAAGGAATGGTTAAAAGAAGAGAAATGAAGGACTCTCATATTTTAACCGAAATAGTGTGTTTTACAGATGTAGAGAGTACTTCCACACAGTATGAATTAGACCCACTTCAGAGTGAATCAGACTGAGTCAGTTGCCATACAAGGTCAAATGAGACTTCCATTGCCTACTGTAGCGATGGAAGCCGATAGATTTGGAATTTCTGATCGAGCAGCAGCTGCTTTGGCTTCAGCTGCTTTAGTTGATTATGGAGCAATCGCTAAAGAAGATAGTACGCTTTTGATTAACGAAAACAAAATCCGACGGGAGAGAGAGAAAATGAGAAAAAGTTTGGTGATGGAGAGTAAAGCTAATCCTGCTGTCATATCTGCCATATTTTTTGACGGAAGAAAGGACAAGACTTTGGTGAAGGTGAAGAAAGGAAACAAATGGTACGGAGACTCCATTAGAGAGGAACACTATGTTTTGGTGTCTGAGCCAGGAAATAAATATTTAACCCATGTAGTTCCTTCTTCTGGTAAAGCTCAAGATATAGCTGATAGTTTGTTCTCCTCCTTTAAAGAGTGAGCTATTAATGGAGCATTCGTCTCATAGGATGAGACAGTACAAATTCCAACACAGGTGCCAAGGTGGGATCATCCACCTCATAAAAGAAAAACTAAAGAAACCGTTACAATGGAGCATTTGTATGCTGCATACAAATGAACTTCCCCTTCGACACTTATTTGAACATTTTGATGGTAAAACAAAAGGTCCAACATGTTTCACTGGAAAAATCGGAGTAGCATTGAAAGAATGTGAAAAAATGCCTGCAGTCAATTTTAAACCAATTAGAGAAGGCATTGATTTAACACACATATCAGAAGAGGTTATCGATGATCTTAGCCAAGATCAACAGTATTTGTACAAAATTATTGTGGCTATAGGAAGTGAAAATGTCCCAAAAGATTTGGAAAATACAAAACCCGGACCACTGAACCATTCTGGATGGCTGACATTAGAAAATCGTGTCTGCCGACTATACATTGCAGAAAAAACTCCTTCATTGGCTCTTTATTCAATAATTTTCTTCATTGTTACAAATTATGGACCAAGCTGGTTCGATATCAAGAGTAGACCATATATATGGAATGGACCACATCACATTACGGTGTGTCAATTTTAGTAAAGTTAACAATTCAAAAACTACTAATGCTCAAATGATGTCATATTATCTAGCAAACTTAAAAATATCTTTAGTGTTGTTTAAAAAAGCCATTTACCTACTTATATTTGACCAGAAAGGTTTGAAATATAACCTAAATATGACTCTAGCATCGTATATCAATGTGCCATTGATATGTGTGGTCAACTTTGGTTATTTTTGGTGTGCAGTATGGCTTCTAAGTTTCACACAGTCACAAATGCTGGAGTTTTGATTGTGAATGCATGTGTTTTCCCTCCTTTTTGACAATTTTGATTACTTCGTAATGTAAATATTGTGTAATTCAAATTATTCGAAATGTTATGTGTGACAACCAAACTTTCTGTATATTTTGATATGATAGATATATGAAATTGTCATTACTTTGAATAATTAAGTCTTGCACCTATAACAACACAACCTTTTATCTGAGCTTATAGGGAGATATTAAGAATTTCAATTAACTTAATTTTATGTAATCATAATCAGTAGGCCTATCCAAATTTCAATGACATTTCTTTTTTCACAGGTCCACAGGATGAGTCAATTGAGTCAGAAAGAAATCAGAACCCGAAGCAAATCAAGTTGTCACCTGTCATTTGGTGGGGACTAGGAGGGAACTTCCCCCTGCTGAGCTGCCCACAGCCAGAGATCTGCTGAGGTGTGGTTTGTTGAGGAGAGAGGAGTGAGGACGACAGGAGGAATTACCCACTGGCTCAGTGGAGAAAGACCAACGCTCTATTCATAGGACCTGTAATCAACACTGAGGTCAGGATCAGGCTAAAGTGAAGGCACTGTGGGATGAGGCAGTGAACGTGTCCATTGGCAATGTGAAGCTAGAGGTCAAAGATAGGTTCATGATGAAACTGGACAAATTGGTGGATATCCTGACCTGTCACTGTGTGATTAGGAGCTGCAGTGAGCTTGGGTGCAACCCTGTCTGCAACAGTGAGGTTCACATTGACTACAGCTGCAGGAGCGAGCAGAAGATACCAGTGCAGGAGCTTGCCTTCATTAAAGGTCAGAGAGAAAAAGTGGGCAGTGTGGGGGCACACCAGATGGGTCTTGCTGATCACCCTGAGACCAGGAGACAGGAAGCAGTGCTGCAGAGACAGGAACAGAGAAGGAAGGCCGAGGAGAAGAGGAGGAGAAGGCAGAGGAGTCAGCCAAGAAAGAGGAAGAGTTGAGGGAGGAATCACTGCTGGAGATGGAGTTGGAGGAGACTGGAGATATACTGGAGGAGGCAGGGAGGAGAGAGGAGGACAAAGACTTCATACCAGAGGCTGCGACAACTTCTTCCTAGTCTGTGGCTAAGAAGAAGAAATACAACAGTGAAGATATCACCAACATAGCTCTGGCTAGCTTGAGACATCACACTGGGCTGAGAGAGACTGCAGAGATTGCCACTGTTGCCTGGATTGATGCTGGTCTTATCACAGGGTTTGACACAGCACTGGTGATTGATTACAACAAGGTGAGGAGGGCTCAGGAGAGACTGACTAAGGAGCTGGTCAAGAAGTTTGATGAAGAGATTAGGGAAAATGGCATCACCTGTATCTTCTTTGATGGGAAAAGAGATGACACCAAAGTGATGATGGAAGCTGAGGGCAGTGACAGGCAGTTTCCTGGCTTCATTAAGGAAGAACACTGCACAGTGTGCAATGAACCAGATGGGAAATATTTGTGGCATTTTGTACCAGAGGAAGCTGCAGAGGAGAGAAGTCATGCTGAGGTCATTGCTAATCATCTGGTGAACTGGCTGAGAGAGAGAGGAGCAGACCAGACCCTTTTGGCCACAGGAGGTGACAGTACTAATGTGAATACTGGCTGGGAGGGAGGAGTAATGCATTATGTGGAGGCCAAGCTTAGTAGGAAGTTGGTGTGGATTGTCTGTGACTTGCACACTGGGAAGCTGAGTCTCAGACATCTGGTGACTGCACTGGATGGTAAGACATTGAGCAACAACAAGTGGTCTGGGCCCCTAGGGAAGATGTTAGACACTGCCACTGATCTGGAGATCAACCCAAACTTCACGAGGATCACTGTTGGTCCTCCTCTACCCCATCTCAGTCAGGAGGTAGTCAAGGACCTCAGCACCACAGACCAATCATATGGCTACAGAATCATCACTACCATCAGATCGGGAGAGATACCTCAGAGTCTAGCTCTCCTGGAGATTGGGCCAGTCTGTCACAGTAGGTGGCTCACCACGGCTCTAAAGTTCTGCAGATTGTGGATTTCCAAACATGGGCTGAAGGGTAGAAACCTGAAGAATCTGAGGATAATTGTGGAATTCATAGTGGGAGTCTGCATGCCAAACTGGTTCAACATCAAGTTAAATCACAGCTGGGTGGAGGGTCCCAGGCATGTACTGTACCAGCTGGAGCTGCTCAGAAGTCAGAAGAAGGAGGTGATAGGAATAGTGATGCCTACAGTGAAGAGATCAGCCTGGTATGCACACTCTGAGGCTGTGCTTCAGGCCATGCTGTGCAGTGAGGTGGAGGAGGAGAGGAGGGAGGCAGTGAAGAGGATACTGGAAATCAGATGTGAAGGAGATGAGGACACACAGGTAGGAGACTGCAGTGTCAGACCCAGGAAGACTCCTGACATCAACCCAGATGCCACCAAACTCTCGGAGATTATTGACTGGAACTCTGGCGTGACTGAGCCTCCTCTGACCTGCTCCCTCACCACTGCTGCAATCAAGGAGTTTCTGGATAGGCCAATGGAAGTTCCTGCATGGCCCTCACATACACAGTCAGTAGAGAGGTGTGTGAGGATGACAAGTGAAGCAGCACAACATGTTTACTCACAAGAGAGGAGGGAGGCGTACATCAGTGGCCAGGTGGCCAGTAGGGAGCTCATGTCCAGGAACAAGAGCAAGGCAGACATGGCATCCTTGGCAAAGTTCAAGAAACCTATCTATATTTCTAAGTTTTAATATTGAAATACAATCAAAATGTCTTTAATTGTATGTAATGTATGTAAAATGTAGTTATATACAATAAAAAAAAATACTTGCAAAAATTGCTGATTTTTCGTAAACTTCAACTTCAACTTCAAATATAAGTAGCTAGGAGTGGTCAAATCTGGATTTTAAAGCCATATTTAGATTTAGCACTTAAAAATGCATCATTTGGTCACTAGTAGTCTTTGAAAATCTAAAGATTTCACTTTGCTCCCTAAAATTGACACAACCTAACATCACATATTTGGAGCAATTAAAAGATTTCATCTTCTTCCAAAGGATGTTCAGAATGTAGTAAAGCCTTACATTGCTAGAAACGCATATTTTGCTCATTGCGAAAATGTTCTGATAGCAATGTTATCAGAGACATCAGAACAAAAACGAAACAGAGCAGTTGATTTTCATGGACATTAGAACAAAGACGGAAAATGTGTCCAAAATCAGAGAATTTAAGGTTCCTGAGATAAATTTCAACGCAAACGCATGGGATGATATTATTTACTGGTCAAAAGAAATGCTGACTGAACCTCCCCTCACTATGGCGCTCACAAATATTGAACTCAATGCACTTAGGGTTAGAAAACTGTGCCTACCCAATTATCCACTTCATTCACAAAGTGTCGAGAGGGCAATAAAACTTGTCACCGATGCAGCCTCATCTGTATATTCCCAAGAATCCCGTGATGGATTTATAAGAGCAAGAATTAGGTCTCGTTCATTGCTGCCATGTATGGAAACCAAGAAAGAAATGACTTCACTTTTGACAATTAGCTTTTAATTAGAGACAAATAATTCACCAAAATTTCATAAAAGCAAACACTTCACGATTTTGGAAAAGGGATCTTTTTGGAAATGTAGTGATTATATGTTTCTGCAATTGTGGTAATAAAATGTCAATAATTTCTCTCGTTGATTAGGGTTGTTGTAGATTATAGTCTGAATATTCAAAATTATATAAGGTTATTAACTATTATCAAAGTAATATACTTCGGTCATCAAAGAATTTTTCATTTATTTAGAAAAAGTGATTTATTTGTGATGTCATTTACCGAGGTAAATTTTGATAAAATTTAAAATTGAGAAAATAATTTATAAAAGGGCACTTTCTAATGTATTTTTTTTTTATTTTGAATCATTTTTATTCTATAGTGTCTTTTAACTGGATGCATATTTTTCAAGTTATATGCATTTATATGTTTGATTAGCGGCTATTTTGTTTTCTCAAAAATGCGCGAGTAGGGCAAAATTGATTTTTTCTTTTATATCACTTTATGTCATCTAGAGAACTCAATACAGCAAATTATAGGTGAAGCAAATAAATATTCCACAAAGAATTGCGTTTCACCCCCCCTAATATATATATATATATCGCTAAATGTTATGTTCGCTTTTATTTGGTACTATTGTTTGTATCACCGTCCTCCTACTTGGAAAATTACTCCTACTTTCTTGTAGGAGATGTTATTTTGAGTCCTGTTTAGATTAGGTTAGGTTACGTAACCAAAACAAATCAGTGGGTGTGTAAAAACCTGAGGTAGCATGAAGTAATAATTTGATTTAGAGTTTTTAATCAAGATCTTAAAGCGATTGAAGTTGGAAAAAATAATCATTGTATACGGTTGAAAAACGCTTTCTCTAAACTTTATAATACAACGTACCCTTCATACAAACGAAAGTGATCAAAACTTTGAAAATATAAAATATGTAACCTGTTAGAACGACTGGGTAAAAAATGGTTACGGGCGAAAATTTACACAATTGTTTGACCAACTTTGGCATATAATATATATAACCTTTGGTTAGCTTCCGCCCGAATTGTTCATTCTGACGAAGGTCAAGCTTTTCACTCCACCTTAGACCGACAGTTTAACGTGGAATCCGAACCACGCCCCATCAGCAGCCCAGCGTCTTAACCACTAGGCCACCTAGGGTACCCATTTATCTACCAACCACTTTCTTTATTGTGTGGAAGGAAGGATGAACAGCTGGGTTTTGGTGCGCGCCGGCTGCCGTCGGGTCTCGAACTGGGGCCGGTGGATTCGTAGTCAGCGACGCTAACCACACCACCACCGAGGCGCATATATATATATATATTTATTATATATATATATATATATACAGGGTGGGCGGAAAGTAGCTCCCTATTTTGGATTGGTAAAAAAATACGTATATTATCCATTTATTTCAGAAGAAATAATATGAAAAGGTAGGCATACATGGTAGGTTTTCTCTAAAATTCAATGTGGGCTCCAACTCTTTCCACCAGCTTCTGGAGCCGCCCAGGAATGGCGTCCACTGACTTTAGCAGGAACTCCGGCGGGATGGAGGACATGACTTCCCGAATTCGGTCCTCCAGTTCTTCCAATGTCCTCGGTTTGGTGCGGTAGACTTCTTCCTTTACCCACCCCCAAAGATATTTATGCAAGATGGCGCCCCTCCGCACTTCGCTCTTGTTGTCCGTGAGTGGCTGGATGCCCACTTCCCTGGGCGTTGGATGGGTCGTCGTGGTCCACATCAATGGCCAGCCAGGAGCCCCGACTTGACACCGTGCGACTTCTTTCTTTGGGGTGGGTAAAGGAAGAAGTCTACCGCACCAAACCGAGGACTTTGGAAGAACTGGAGGACCGAATTCGGGAAGTCATGTCCTCCATCCCGCCGGAGTTCCTGCTAAAGTCAGTGGACGCCATTCCTGGGCGGCTCCAGAAGCTGGTGGAAAGAGTTGGAGCCCACATTGAATTTTAGAGAAACCTACCATGTATGCCTACCTTTTCATATTATTTCTTCTGAAATAAATGGATAATATACGTATTTTTTTACCAATCCAAAATAGGGAGCTACTTTCCGCCACCCTGTATATCAAAGTGTGTTTTTGTTCACAAAAACCCAAACGAATCCGCGCTATACCTTAATACACTATTAGTTAGTGAGCACTGGAAAGGTATTCTTATAAAAAAAAAAAAAAAAACCGGAAGACCTGGGTTAAAACTGTTCCTTGAGCAACCATAAAAGGTTCACGGCTTTAAACGGCTCAAATTATGGGCAGTAGTGACCAGTCCTTTTACGAATATATTTACTTTAAACCAAAAAATATAAGATTTCGGTGCTCTTCCAATATGTGCTCTACCGCGAAACTGTGATCTACCATATTCCAATACGTGCTCTACCGTGAAACTAGCCTTATAAGGCTAACTAACGAAAATATCATGACTTAACCTAACCAATCATTAGGTCAACTATACGCCCTTGACGATTGGTTAGGTTAAGTCGTGATATTTTCGTTAGTTAGCCTGGAATATGGAAGATCACAGTTTCGCGGTAGAGCACATATTGGAAGAGCACCAAGATTTCTTGTTATTCAAAACCAACTATTTCAGTGACTAATCATTTAAATTACAAACATTTTGGGTTACTTTTCTGAAAACTGAACTAAACCTGTATGAACATGTAAAAACATCTGTCGAAAAGTTGAATTTTAATAAGATATGTTATTTCCGGCTGAACATTACAGTCCCCCACTAGTATTGAAAGGGTTAGCTTAGTCCCACACTAGTTTCCTTTGAAGAAAAACCCCTCAGAGTTAATTCCCAAATTTTCCCTCCAAATTGTCCATGTACGTATATCTCGCGCCAAAATTATTAGAAATGTGAACAAAATTAATACAGCAAATAGTCGATATATAAATAGCCAGCAGCTTATACGATAGCCGTATAGTTAAAAAATAACGTTCTTGTCAGTTAAGTAATATTATCAAAATAGTAAAAGGTAAAAGTTAATAGTGAAAAATTTGGATCACCTGAAGATCAGGGCCCCCAGCCTTCTTTAGTTAGCCTTATAAGGCTAACTAACGAAACTATCACGACTTAACCTAACGTCCTAACCAATCGTCAAGGGCGTACAGTTGACCTAACGATTGGTTAGGTTAAGTCGTGATATTTTCGTTAGTTAGCCTTATCAGGCTAACTAACGAAGGCTGGGGACCCTGATCTTCAGGTGATCCGAAAATTTTTGTTTAATTAAAAAAAAAAAAATTCAAGTAGTCTTTTCTGCGAAGAATAAGTGGTTTTGGTAAGTAGAAATTGTAAATAAATCTATAAATACTGTAATAGTTAAATATGGAACTAGTTCGTGTAGTATAGACTCATTAAATACTTAGATATTTGGGCGATCAATTATATAAGACAAAATCCATACTGGGCTCCAAATAAATCAACCCTAACATACAAAAAAAAACATGTGGTTGTATACTCTGTTGGAAGATTTATTTGGAACCCAATATGGATTTCGGCTACTAAAATTAATTGCCCAAATATTTAAATATCAATGACTATACGCTACACGAACTAGTCCCATGTTTTGCATGGGAAAGCAAAAACTCTAAGGTAATTACTCTAACCTAACCTACAAAAAAAACCACTTGCTTCTATGCTCTATTAAAAGTCTAATAAGCAATTTATTTTTTTAAATAAAACAAAAACTTGTCCACTATTTTTAACCTTAGCCGTAAATAGTAATAAGAGCACAAATACTACCAAAATCATAATATCAGTAATAATGTCAAAGAATAGTACAATAATATTAGTAATAATGATTAATACCAATTATTACATTAATCACAGTAGTATTATCATTAATTAACACCAGTAATGATAACGTCAATAATAATAATAATAGTCTTAATCATAACTTAAGTATAGTTACTTAAATGCTAAGTGAGTAGGGTTGCCAGATTTTTCAAATGCCCATGCGGGACAAAAAAATTTCAGTTTTTTTTTAAGACCAAATTTTTTTTTTCAAATTGAAACTAGATTTGTTCAACGGTTACAACAAACAAAATTAGAAAAATTTTATTACAATAATATTTAACAATTAAACATCGTGAATAAATTGAAATTATTATACATAATACTGAAATTCTAAATCAATTCATCCCTAAAAAATTTGCTTAAAAAATATTTTTTGCGGGACATTTTGAACGCGGGATTTTGACGCGGGATTTTTGGATCAAATGCGGGACTGTCCCGTAAAATACGGGAGGTCTGGCAACCCTATGCTTATCAGCAAAACTCTTACTAAAAGAACAGCAATTCATAGTCAGAGAGGCAAGAAATAACTAAACTAACCTTCTATACGAGGCAACTGGCTAGTCTTGATGCAATTTCCACTTGAATAGCGATAACGAGATACACCAAGAAATGGACGACATACAAGCCTTTCACTCCGTAAAAATTTATAATACCAGAATAAACCCTTGTAATTACATCTAAACAATATACAAATTACGTATATTGACTACGCGAGTCGTTACCCTATAATAAATTAGTATTCACTTATAACTAGTTACAGTTTAAAGGACAAACACGATTCAGTGTTTCACTATTAAACTAAGTAAAATATCTATGCTTAACCAATGAAAAAAAATTCTCAGTTCTAATTTAAACATCAAAACGGCCGACTAAAGTTATAATTAATAAAATATATTAATGCTATACAATTTCTACATATTTCGCGTAGGTTACTCTTACCAAAAGTATACATTATTTAAAGGAATTAAACCCGATAACACTTTCGCCAGAATACAAATAAGAATATTAGAAATTTAAACAAAAATGCTTCTCAACTTACGTTAATGACTTCAAAGACCGATTTAAACTTCAAAGAAATCACGACACTTTTATGCACTTTATAAAACGCACGGCTAACTTCCAGATAACTTGTCAGTGACCAACTCACGAGTAACATTAAATTCAAACTATACGCAGCACTTTCAGAAATTCACCCAAACATTACCATATTTTGTACAGAAAATTTTAAGCCAGTGAGACCTTAACATTTACTTTAAATCCATGAGACACTTAGATTTTGAATAAAGCTTCTCCTCCTTTCAACCTACTGGCTTTCACCTTTCACCCTTAATGGGTGTGGTATTTTTGTAAGTTTATAAACTGACTGACTCTTCTTCGATTTTAGAAAGGAATATGAAATTTTGTACAAGCGGCGTGGCCTGATTAAATATATTAATATGACACATTACGTAGGCTTTGCCTTAACCTTTATTTTAAGCTCACGAACCACTTAGATTTTAAAGACAGCTTCAAAAATGATGACTTTGGATGTGAGGCTCAAAATTTTGATGGCTGTTATTGTGTAAATATACTTACTGCTAGCACATGTATTAAATTTTGTATAATTTATACAATTTTGTACAATTGTGCAATTTTGTCTGAGTAAATAAAGATAGGCTTTTTATATGTTATAACGCAGCATGGACTGACTAGATACAGATAGGCTTTGAAAGTAGCACAAAACCACCTAGGAGTGAGCCATGACGACTCATGGTCATCTCGGAAGGGAAAATAAGACCACAGAAATTATTTTGACCTCGAAAAAAGAGGTAAGAAAAGCTGCAAATACCTAATAAGAACACTTCATGGAACAAATTTGTTTTAAATATCTTTTTTACAGTTGAAGGAAGGAAAAAATTCACAAAGATGGATACATATATAAATAAAATCCCACTACAAGACCCAAAAATAAGACTAAATTAAAACATTAAAAGCCTTAAAATATAAAATTAATTGACAAAGAGTAAAAGGATTTCGAAACTTGCAAAAAAAAAAAAAATTTCTCGCCTACGGTAAAGAAACAATAACAAATAAATTTAAATGAAAAGGCAGAAACAGACTGATTAACTTTTCGACGTCCCGGTAACCAAAATCTTTGAAATTTGTCATTATATTTTTTAAAAACCTTTTATCGATAAAAGCATTAGATATAATTTTGCCCAGGAAGGAACATAAATTTTTTAAAACTTTTAAGTGAACGTAAAACATTAGGAATGCAGTTTGCATCAGGAGATAAAGAGAAAGAATAGCCAAAAGTTGTTCTTGGTTTTGGCGTTTCCTCTTTGATTCGAGACCTAATTTAAGTTCTTAATTTTTCCGTAAATTAGAAAAGTTTTTAAAAAATAATAACCAGAATATACACTAATAATAACCTTTTTAGGGTTGTTTAACCTCAGTCACACGACAAAGGTTATGTGACGGAGGGGACTTTTACGTGGGATTCGAACCATCTGAGAGTCAGTCTGAACGCAGAGGATGGGTATCTATCCTATGACCTAACGTCCCTTAACCTCGCTCATCAGACGAGAAGCGGCATTGTATAGGGCTACGACGTAGCCTTTTACAAAAACAAATAAGTAGACATTTATGAAGACTTAAGCATCAGTACTACACACACACAC
Organism: Bathynomus jamesi; assembly: GCA_023014485.1. NCBI lineage: Eukaryota > Metazoa > Arthropoda > Malacostraca > Isopoda > Cirolanidae > Bathynomus > Bathynomus jamesi. Next base: position 204,351 of record JAJOZX010006191.1, read on the forward strand.
ACACACACACACACACACACACACATTTGAACTGCTCTTAAAATATCATTTAAAGGAAACATAATCTTGAAATCCGATGGAACCTATTCAGTTCCTAAATGTAATCTTTTTTTATATCTCCTCAAGTAGGAACAATCATAATAAAACGATTTTAGCATGAGCGTAAAAGTTGTCCTACAAGAAAATGTCATTATAAAATGATAATGCAAAGCTAAAGTTCATAAATATGTAAATAGAAAGAAGTTCTTCACTTGTTTCTAAAGAAATAAATGATTTAAAGTCGAAACTAAAATAGGAGAATGTCGCTACAATCAGAGTGACAAAGAATTAAAAATCAGTCAGACAGAAGCAAGCTAAGTCGTGTTGAGGATAAATCAAGGATAAATGATAATAAATGGGGTGTCTGACACAAACAAACAAACAAACAGCAGAGAAGAAGCTGAGGAATTTATAAAGTTAACCTTAAATTATGGGTGACATAATGATAAAAATGCATAGGCCTATATGTTGAAAAAGCAAACGCTTCTGAAAAAGTTTTACCCCTTTTACCCCTTTACCCTCACTCTATTCTAGCAAGGAAAATGTTCAGGGGGTACAGGGACTTACGGGACACCCTGTATAAGAGCTATAAAACCAAAAGAAAACCAAAAGAAATTTCATGCTCAAGAAGAGAAGTAAATTCAAGCGATTCACAGTATTTTCCTTAACGATGATGTATGCAGCGAAACAGGGAGATTCATCACGAAAAGACATCAAAACTACTTGGGAGGTCAGAGTACACCTAAAGTGGTTGTATTTCAGAGGAACTAATTTGAATATTAAAAAGAGCCTCAGTCACACTATTACACTTTAATGAACGATGTTCATATTATAAATAAGCAAAAGTTTGTTAACATTAAATAAATGCAGTACTGCAGTATATTATCACGGTATAAATTCAGAAAATTTATACCAACAATCAATACTGTTCACACGCTCGACAAACTGTCCATGACTTGTCTATGTCTTGACTATTTGTCTATGACAAATACGAGGGCCGCTCAATATATTTTGCCCCACCTTTTTTTTTTTCCAAGTTTCCTTGAAGGTTCCCGAAATTTTGTACACAAGTAGTTACATACCTTTTTTAAAAGTTTTTATTTTTCCACATAGTCTCCATCTTTTTCTACGGCTTTCCTCCACCTCGAAACAAGGGCCTTTATTCCTTGCTGGTAAAAGTCCGCTGGGTTCCGCTGGAGCTACCTCTTAACCTCCTCAACAACCTCATCGTCATCTGGAACTTTCTTCCACGAATAACATCCTTCATTGGCCCAAACAATTGGAAGTCTGAAGGTGCCACATCCGGGCTGTATGGAATGTGGGGTAACACAGTCAAGCGCATTTTTGTGATGGCTTCTATTGTTTGCAAACTGTTGTGTGGTGTTACGTTATCGTGCAAAAGAAGGACGTCTTCCAGTTTTCTCTCCGGTCGAACTGGCTTTATACATCTCTGGAGTCTCTGTATGGTAGCAATATATGCCTCTGAGTTGATTGTTTGTCAGTTCTTCATAATGTCCACCAGAATCACCCCTTTCATGTCCTAGAAGATGGTGGCCATAGCCTTTCCCGCAGAGGGAGCCATTTTGAACTTTTTCTTGCGTGGGAAGTGTGCGTGATGCCACTCCATGGATTGGCGTTTTGTTTCAGGTTCAAAGTAGTGTAGCCAAGTCTCATCCCCAGTCACAATTCGTGAAAGGAAGTAATCCCCTTCTGTCTCGTATCGAACCAACGACTCGGAAACAATTTCTTTTACTTAGGCTTTGTGATCTTCAGTCAGTTCGCGAGAAACAAACCGTGAACACACTTTTGAGTATCCCAGTTGCTGAATTATCGTATTCACACTTCCTTCACTAATTCCTCGCTCCAGTGATAGCTCCTTGTATGTGACGCGCCGATTTGGTCGAATGATGCTGTTAGCACGTTGCACAGTGTGAGATGTCACAGCCGATGCTGGGCGACCGCTGCGTGGCTCATCATCGAGGCTAGCTCTCCCTCTCTCCGATTATCTCACACGTTTAGACCAGCGTCCAACTGTGCTTCGATCAACAACAGCATCTCCGTAAATGTTTTGTAGACGTTTGTGAATATTTCCAACTGTTTCCTTCTCTGCGGTTAAGAACTCGATAACAGCTCTCTGTTTACAACGCAAATCACTGTGAGACGCCATTTTCGAAACTGCGTTAACCATCGTTTTATACAAGGGCGTTTAAAAGCAGTTTTATTCAAGGAGAGGAAGTTCAAACTGGAAAAATCCGGTTATGTGAAGCGCAGAAAGTTCAAACTTACGGCCCAAAAGACATTTCAGCCCCATGGGCTATTATTTAGCTCAGAAAAAAGGGTGGGGCAAAATATATTCAGTGCCCCTAGTACTGTGTCATAGTAATTTTGTGCCTGGTAAAGGCTGTATAATTCTATACAGTATATTGGTCGTAATAATGAAAAACATATACTCATATACGTAGAGTGTGTGTGTATATTTGTAAATAAAGAACTGAATCGAATTAAATTGAATTTAACTCTCATATACAGTATATGATATTCAAATATTGCTATAAGTTTTTTATTATGTAATATAATAAGTATTAACTTGACGAGGAATGAGTTTCATTTTTGCTATTGTAGTAAAACAAAAAAAAGCCCAAGCAAATTTTCCGAAACTTTCACACACACACACACACACACATTTAACACGAATCCGAATGAACTAAAATCATCACACAATGAAATTTACAAATGTTAAAAAAGCGAAAAAAAAAGTTTATACCACAACTTACACCAAACTTGTAAATGGCAAAACGAAACAAAATAAACTGCAATATTTATTACAAACTGGAAACATTAATAAATAAGTGTGGGCTCACAATGTCACACTTTATATTCACACTTTTTGATAACGAAGAACTCTATTAAGAAAAGTTTAAATGAATTTGACTCCGTTATTACAGTGAAATGTCGGTTCCAGAAATTAGTTTTCCTTTACTTTGTCACTTTCTCATCCAGTTTTTTAATGCACTCAAAGTTTTCTGGGGTGAGTGTGCCTCTCTCTCTCTCTCTCTCTCTCTCTCTCTCTCTCTGTTCATATATATATATGGGATAGAACTTAGAATGGTCCCCTGAGGTTTTTATAATATATATATATATATATATACACACCTTCCTTTCCTTTCAAATGTTGCGTGTGATGATTCCTCATTTCACGAAGGACAAGCTTGCCGCCCCTCCTCTCGAGTTGGCCTGGTGAAGTAGTGAGTTGGTTTCTTGTACTCTCCACCTCACATAGCCAGGTACTCCCGGCTCATCGGGGATTGTTCCGAGCCAGGCGTCTAATCTTCTTTTGAAAATGTCCACTGCAACACCACTCGTGTTCCTAAGGTCTTTGGGCAGCTGATTAAACAGTTTTGGTCCTCTCACAACAAAACTATTTTCTTTCAGGGTTGAGGATGTTCCCTGTCTTGCCTTTAATTTGGGAACACAAATTTTATATATATATATACACACACACACACACACACATATATATATATATATATATATATACACACACACACACCACACACACACATATATATATATTATATATATATATATATATATATATATATATGGTGCTTTCCTGTTAACGGGAATACCCAACTGCCCGCCATCATCTGGACTCATATCTTGTGGAATTCATGTGGCGACAACGTACCGAAAACAGCGACGTTTTTTCTGCGATTTAGATGACATAAAGACATTTTGGCCCCCTACTAACTGACTATCGCTTACATATTAACTAATTTCATTTAAATGATTAATAAATTCGATACTTACGTATTATCGGGACTACCAAACTGTTTATGATGTATTTTTGCTCTCGTCATTTTCGTTTAAACTAACGAAAATATCACAATTTAACCTAACCAATTATCAAAGGCGTACAGTTGACCTAACCGGGCATTCAATTAACCTAACTGGGCATTCAGTTGACCTAACCGGGCATTTTCCGTTATATTAACCGGTTAGGTTAATTCAATGCCCGGTTAGGTCAATTGAATGCCCAGTTAGGTCAACTGTACGCCCTTGATGATTGGTTAGGTTAAGTTGTGATATTTTCGTTAGTTTTAAACGAAAATGACGAGAGCAAAAATACATAACAAACAGTTTGGTGGCGGGCGGTTGGTATTCCCGTTAACAGGAAAGCACCATATATAATTTTGCAAAAAGGAAGTCGAAAAACCATGCGACTATTGGATCTTTGAAAAACGAAGACCTGCTTTATCTGATGATCTAACTGTTCTAACAGAAGTATCTGAAATATTAAGAGCTCAGTACGAATCATCTTTCAGTATCCGGAAAACTGACGAACTGATATGCGATAGAAACGCGTTCTTTGAAGAAGAACTACAAGGGGAAAGTATAACGGACTTCGACTTTACGTCAGATGATATTACACAAGCTATAGAGAAACTAAACACACTCAGCGGCAGGACCGGACAAATGGAATGCCACACTGATCAAAAACTGCAAGAATGCAATCGCTGAGCCCCTATATTCGATATGGAGACAATCACTAGACACGGGAGAAATACCGGGCATCCTGAAGAGCGCGAACATAGTCCCACTAAAATATTTGAAAGAATAGTTAGACCGAAAATCTGTCGCTTTTTGGAAACTCAAAAAAAAATTAAATGATAACCAGCATGGGTTTCGGTCAGGCAGATCATGCCTACAACAACTAATGGAACACTACAACAACATTATTGATGTACTGCAAGTAATGAAAACTATGATGTAATATACACAGACTTTGCCAAAGCGTTCGACAAGTGTGACCATGGAATCATAATAAAATAAACTGAAATATATGGGAATAACGGGAAAAGTAGGGAAATGGATATATAATTTTCTTAGTGAGCGGCGGCAAGTCGTTACAGTACAAGGCGTATCTTCATCAGAATCAGAGGTCCTCAGCTCAGTACCACAAGGAACAGTATTAACTCAACAACTCTTCATAATTATGCTAACTGACATAGATGAGGACGTTACCAGAGACAGCACAGTAACATCCTTTGCCGATGACACAAAGATCAGTAGAAAAATAAGGAACCCAGAAGATATAGGATCTCTTCAAACCGACATGAACAGAATCAACAAGTGGACGGAAGACAACAATATGAAGTTTAACACTGAGAAATTTCAGATGTTACGGTACGGAAAAAGAGAGGCCCTAAAATCCATGGAATATTATATCCCAAATGGACAGGAAATTCAGAGAAATTCTAAAGCAAAAGATTTAGGGGTTGTAATGACTGATGATGCGAAATTTGAAACACAAAATAAGATAGCAGGAAACAGAGCAAATAGAATAACTGGGCAGATACTGAGAACCTTTAAACGAAGGTATAGGAATATAATGATTCCTCTACTGAAAACACTGATCATACCAAAATTGGAATACTGCTCGGTCCTAACATGCCCATATAAAAAAGAAGACATTAGACAATTAGAAGGGATTCAGAGAAGCTTCACAGCCAAGATCAAGGGGTGCAAAGAACTAAACTACTAGGAAAGGTTACGCGAATTAAACCTATATTCACTGGAAAGGAGGAGAGAGAGGTACACCATTATTTACACTTGGAAAATAATGGAGAAACTAGTCCCTAATCTTATTCTGAACCCTGTAACTCCCCAAACAACAGTGGAAAGTAGAAAAGGAAGATTGCGTCGTGTTCTCAAATTAAAGGCAAGACAGGGAACATCCTTAACACTGAAAGAAAATAGTTTTGTTGTGAGAGGACCAAAACTGTTTAATCAGCTGCCCAAAGACCTAAGGAACACGAGTGGTGTTGCAGTGGACATCCTCAAAAGAAGATTAGACGCCTGGCTCAGAACAATCCCCGATGAGCCGGGCGTAACTGGCTATGTGAGGTGGAGTGTACAAGAAACCAACTCACTACTTCACTAGGCCAACTCGAGAGGAGGGGCGACAAGCTTAACCTTCGTGAAATGAGGAATCATCGCGCGGAACATTTGAAAGGTTGAAAGGTATATATATATATATATATATATATATATATATATATATATGAAGAAAAGTGTGATCATATGTGAACGAAAGATGGTGTTAAATTACTCTTGCCATTGTGCTCTCTTTCCAAGTCGTGGTATGTTTTAGTTTCATAGGAAATATGAGGGGTCCCGCGTCTTAAGGTACCTAAGCGCCAAAATTAAAATTCGCCAGAAATCGCCTCCAAAGTTCAGCAATATTCTCGCAATAGTATCTCTGTTATTAATTGAGCAAGAACGTTCATTTTTGGCTAAATTAGAGTTCTAAGTATGCTAATGAAGATGTTGATGAGTTTTTGGAATAGATTTTCATATTTTATATTTTATTATATTTTTTTAATTTTTTGATTTTCTTATTATACCGAACTTTGGGTGAACTTTTGGCTGGCGATAGAGGTGAAAAAAGTAGTTCGCTTCATAAGGTTTTCAACCATACTTCTAGTGTCGCAAGGTCATTATAACCCAAACCACGCGATAGAGGAAGGGTGAAAATAGTGATATCCATCAAAAACACGTTTTCGCCTGTGGTGGCGCTTAAGTATCTTAAGACGCGCGACCCCTCAATTATATGGTAGTACAAACGCACCACTCACTCTGTTGCATTTCGCACAGAGACACAACTAGGAAAAATTTAAGTACCACTTACATAAAAACATGAGATAAATTGTTATATACACAGTGTGTGTGTATATATATGTATATATATATATATATATATATAGTTGCCAAGTTATCAATATAATAATAATAACAATGTTAATTAAGTTAATGTTAATGATTGCTCGAGGTCACAGATCTTTTCAGATCAATTAATGTTATTAATTAGGAAACTAATAGAGTGAGTTTTCTTCCATTATTATTAAACGAATAAATAGATGATTAAAGTGACATTAAAGTTTCATTAATGGTGAGCAGTGAATGACGTCATAATGCTTAATGAACTGCTTGCTAAGAAAATGCTTGAACTGCTGATTGAGGTTGATAACAAAAAGGGAACAATTACACAATAGTTGATTAATGTAATAACATGCGCAAGGAAATTAGTCTTTACATAAATTTAGGTGAATGACACCAGGCCAATGGGGCCTGTTATAATGTTACATGATGAGATGTAACATGCCACCGAGATTTTTTTCTAAGAGAGAGGCGCGCGGTGTGACGCTCACAACGGAGAAAGAAAAAACTTTAGGGAGTCTCGCGATGTGACGTTATCTTAGCTGCGGCCTTGTAGATGGAAACAATGGGTTTATTGTGAAGGTAGGAATCGCGAAAGTATCTGAAAGCGTTTCTGTCAATACATATATATGGACTATATCAGTACCAGTGTCGCAACACGTTCCGGTCAATCAGCGGAGTTAAGCTACATTCATTATACAAGGACTAGTGATATACAACTCTGGCTTTGTACAGTCACCCAAACATTTGATGAATGTAATTTCCAATTTCCTCTCTAAATTTAATGAATAACTTAATTGAAAATGAAGTAACTCGTAAATTATGGAATACAAAACCACAATAATAAAAGACTCTAATTTAGCCGGAGTCTTCCAGACTACTTTGATTAGGAAAATTGTATTGCCTTTGATTAAACTTTACTACAGTTTTATTCGTGTGTACATATTGTGAAGAAGCTCCGACTGTAAATGTAAACCCGAAAATGTTGACCTGAAAAGCTCTCACGCTTCCCAACGGCATAGTTAGATAAAAGTACTTTGACTTCATTATTTGGCACTCTATACAAAATCGAATATAAGTGCCAATACTCTGTAAATCTATTGATGTGATATTCTCTTTATCTATTTAATGTTGTGTACCTTATGTAATGTATCCATTTTCAATACGAAAATCGTTTATTTGTTTTAAATTCCTTGCTGAAAAGGAGAATGCTGTTAATGGTTTTGCTATTAATTTTCACAGAAGAGACTTCTTGCATATATATATATATGCCCTGTCCAAGTAAAAATGGGTATGAAATGAACCCGCGATGGCAGATCAGAAGCGAAATTATCCATAAACTTTCCTTTACAATTAGCGTTTTAATATTTTTATCAGGTAAATGAAATATAAAGAAAATTAACCAAATTATAAATTAAGCTTTCCTTTACTAAGCCTAAAAACACAAAATTTTGATTTTGGAATTTTCAATTTGACATTTTTTTCAAAAAGAAACTTTTGCCGATCAAACCTCTTCTCTGAATGAAACGAAACAATCTTTATTGTAGTATTAATGAAGAATATATAATACTATATTAAATTTTATGATATTGTATATTGTTATTATATAATAACAATATACAGGGTGTTCAAAAAGAAACGCAACCATTGGAAAATGCATATATCATTGTAACCTAATCCTTTCTTTCTGTTTCGGGATGCGTTTCTTTGTGGAGACCTGTATAATATCATAAGATTTAAGTTCACATAAGTTGGACGCTTTTATGAATGAAAGAGATAGTTTGTAGATTGTAGTGATGGATCGAATAACCGCAACCGCAACCGCACTACAACCGCACAAAAACACAAAAATTCACAACCGCAACCGTAACCGCAACCGCCGTTCCATAAGTGCGGTTGCGGTTGTAAGGTGAAAATGCAGCAAATATTATTCTTGAAATTCACACTGCCTGTCATTAAGTTTGACATCAGTTTTTCAAATGAATAATAATCCATAACTTTCCAATGGGTGGAGGCTGGGGAAAGTGGTAGTGGGATGAACAGTGCGATGGGTCCTCGTCCCTCATCCTGGTAACACACTTAGTGCAAAATATGGTTTTAATTAATTTGACCTATTCTTTCATAATAGCTATATAAGTTTAGAATATACTTCATTTAAATAGTATTTATTTAGTAAATACCTTATGTTGAACACAAGTTTTGCAACACACAAATAGCGGTAGCGGTGTATTGCAAAACTTGTGTTCAACATAAGGTATTTACTAAATAAATACTATTTAGTATATATTATGTACCAAGTGTGGCTAAATCGCACTATAGTGGCTAAATCCAGTTAATAATTATGCATTTTCCTAGTATATGATAACCGCAACCGCAACCGCGGTTGGAAAAAATTCGACAACCGCAAACACAACCGCAACCGCGGTTGTGAAAAACCGACCACTCGATCCATCACTAGTAGATTGTAAATAGTGTATGTTCTTAGGTTACTTTGGTAGCTCTGTAAATAGTTGAATGTTAATTAGCTGACTTCAGATTGACATTTTTCAAAATTTTATTATAAAATATAGCTCATGATTCGGATAACCTCGATAGGCCCCAGTGGCTTCATGTTTTCCAAATGAAATGAATGTCATAACATTATCTTCGGAGTGAAAATGTTCATCTTTTATCCTTTAGAATAAATTAAATCTTTTCTATATTTATTTCAAACCTTCGCCACAACGTATGAAAAAAAAGATAAACACACAAACTGAAATTGAAAACAAGGAAATTCACCTGCTCCTACGAATTAAAAATCCAATGATTGAAATACATTATTTATCCTTATTGATGACGTGCGTGCGTTATCTGATTTGATTCAAAATATCGACGTTATTCTATACGTCTGTTTATCGAAATTATATGAAACGAATAAAAATAAGGGATAGAGATAGAAAAAAGAGAGGCATCTGGCAACTATGAAGACAAACCTAATAGGAAAATGCAAATTAGTTTTAATTGGAAATAAAAAAATTCTTTCAAAAAGCTAAATTAAACCAATAAAGGAATTAAAAAAAAAAAAAATGTATAAAATGAAACTGCAATCAAAATAAATAAAAAATAAAAATTAAAATAAGTAGTATGAATGGTTACCAACTTTTATAATTGAGTTTTATCATTAAAAAAATTATTTAAATTTAATCTTTAACCCTTGTCAGGAAACTTCAATTCACTTACATTGTTAGAATCATGAGCTCTATATGACCCCCGCTGCGATCTTTGCCATTCTTTAGTCGAATTTCAATGCCTGAGCTGGAGCGACGAAGAAATCTCTCTTATAACAGGCGCTAAATAATTGAACGGAATCAAATTCTTCTGCAAAAGCTGCATAATCGAAATAAACTCGTTTACAGTCTTTAAAGCAGAACGAGACTATGAGGAAAAGGCAAGAGAAGAATTTATGAATAGCGACCAGAGAAAAAAAATAGGAGGAACGAAGACAGTAGAAGAGGAAACTGCGAAAAATGAGTAGGAAAAAAAAAAAGAAAAAGCGAGTAAACGGGAAGCAGAAATAAAAGAAGCACCAACAGAGGAAACAGAGGCACAAAACCAAATCCAAAGATTTCCAACAAAGGACATTAGCAGCAATAGGAAAAAACAAGTAGACAATAAAGAAATCAAACTGAAACCACCAAAAACAAAGGCTCCAAGTAAAAATGGGGAAGAAACTATGTGTAAATACTATGCGAAAAGAATTTGCAGCCATAAGAAAGGACAATGTATCATACTTACGAACACCCTCCTTTGTGCAACTACTTCTACAATAATGGTCACTGCAAATTCAGCGGAAAGTGAAAATTCTCCCATCCGGGCATTTGCAAAACCTACGCAACATATGGAACCTCAGAACCTGCCAGTACAGGAGGAACTACCACTACCATCATCTCCCGACAAGTTCAAAGGACAAAGGACAAGTTTCAGATGACAACAGGAGGAATGTGAAGGAAAAAAATATGCACACAAATGGCAAACAAAACTCTTTAAACACAAATAGCAAACAAAATTTTTTCAACATCTCGGACACAATACGGCTGCTAAGTCTTATACAGGACATGCAGCTGACACAACTGGGAAACCTCGAACCAGACCGCTTCGTGGCAAGAAGCTACCAGAACAGGTAGGCGGGAACGGATCTATCTCAGAGGACCACAAGGCTACATAGCACGCGATACCAAAAGACAACGAACTTAAAATGCACAAAGGGTAATGCAAAACAAAGAACATAAACATTGTCCTGGCAATATTCAAGGAATAAAACCGAACAACTCACTAAACAAAGTTTCATACCCGAAAGGTTTTATGGACGAAACAAGGGCGGACATCGCATGCCTCACAGAAACACATCTTAAAGATTGTCAAGGAAACTGCGATAACTGTGAACACTGTATCGATAAGAAAGAATTGCATATCGATGGCTTCAACTTACTAAGAGCGGATAGAACAGCGAGACGTAAAGTGGCTGTGCTGTGCTATTTACGTACCTGAGAGGCATATGACAGAAACAATAATAAGTAAATCCAACAGCTTCGTGGAAACCCTTGCAGTGAAAATAGAGAAAATAAACGTGGTATTGATAGTCATCTATAGCCCTCCAAACTCTGCAACTGAAAATTTTTCGAATGCCATTGATGATATCAGAACCCTAATAAAGTCCGTAAACTCTCCAGCCCTTAATATAATACTCTGCGGCTATTTTAATTTCCCATTTATAAAATACAAAAAGGTGAGTAGAAATATATTTATACAGCAAGATAAGGGGGGCACAAAAGATGACCAGGAGCAAGCAAAAATGCTGATGGCTCTCACAAACGAATTCATGCTGACACAGAAGATAACAGAAAATACCAGAAAAAATAACTGCCTAGATCTGGTATTCACGAATAACACGAACTTGATTGCTGATATAAAAATAACCCCAACTATTATCTCAGACCACAACATAATCAAGTTATCAACAAATATGGCGATAACATTAAAAGACAATACACATACGGAAGGGAAAAACAAATATGGGGCTTTTAACTTAAACTCCAAGATAAATTGGGAAGAAAGTAGATCAGGTCCAAATAGAGTGGAGAACAGTCTTAGAGAATAAAATAACGGAGGAAATCCGAACAACCTTGGAAGAAAACATGCTGAAAATTTTAGAAAAATATGCTCTCAAAGCACAGCCAAAAGGAAAGAGGAACTGGCTAGAGAGGCAAAAGAGAATAATATTCCGCAAAAGAAAGAGTAGCGGCGAAGTTAGCTAATTGCTGAGACAACAATGCCAGGAAAGCAATAAAAGAAAAACTGGAGAGTATCGACAGGGAAATACAAACCCTGAGTAAGGGCCATACAGAGAAGGAAGAGGAAAAGGTGGTAGAAGCAATAGAGGAAAAATCCAAAATACTTCTATAGCTATGTGAAAAGGAAAACAAAAACGCGCGCTACCATCAGGCCCTTAAGGAAAGGAAATGATGAACTAACAGACGATCTAAAAGAAATATCTGACACATTGAGAGCCGATTTTGAATCGGTCTTCAGTGCCCCAAAAAGTGACAAAGCGATACCTGACATAGATGCATTCTTCAAAGAGAAATTGCAAGGAGAATGTATGACATAACAGACTTTGATTTTACCGCAGAAAATGTAGCTAGAGCTATAGGACAAATGAAATCACATTCAGCTGCAAGTCCGGACAAATGGAACGTACTACTGATTAAAAACTGTAAAAATGAAATAGCTACACCCTTATACTGGATACGGAGAAGATCCTTAGACACTGGGGAAATACCGAGCATCTTGAAAAGAGCAAACATTGTCCCTATATATAGAGGAGGGGATAGATCTCAAGCAAAGAACTATAAACCACTGTCATTATAGTCAGAGAGAAAATCTATGACTTCTTGGAAACACTGGAAAGATTCAACGAAAATCAGCACGGATTCCGATCAGGAAGATCATGCCCATCACAACTTATAGAGCACTATAACAATATCCTAGATGCACTTGAAGGCAATAAAAACTATGATGTCATATATACAAGGATTTTGCTAAAGCTTTCGACAAATGCGACCATGATATAATAGCACATAAAATGAAACATATGGGAATAACAGGCAAAGTGGGAAAGTGGGCAAAGTAGAGAACGTCTACCACAAGGTACAGTACTGACTCCACTCCTGTTCATTATCATGCTAACAGACATAAAGAGTGGAGTAAATAACAACAGTATAGTAACATCCTTTGCGGACGATACAAAGACTACGTAAACTAAATCTGTACTCCCTGGAAAGAAGAAGAGAGAGGTACACCATAATCTACATATGGAAAATGATCGAAAAACTGGTACCAAACCTCAGACTAAACCCAATTACCATCCAAACAACGCCGGAAAATAGGAAAGGAAGAATGTGTTGTGTTCCCAAATTAAAGGCCCAACAAGGGACCTCCTCAACACTGAAGGAAAATAGCTTGGTTGTCAGGGGACCAAGACTTTTTTAACCATCTTCCAAAGGACCTCAGAAACGTTACTGGGGTCAAAGTTGAAGTCTTCAAAAGAAGACTAGATGCCTGTCTCAGGACGGTACCAGATGAGCCGAGTGTACCTGGCTATGTGCGGTGGAGAGCGCAAGAGAGCAACTCGCTCCTCCACCAAGCCAGACCTAGAGGCGGGGCTACCAGCTTGACCTTCGTGTTAAGAGAGACCAACACACGAAACCTGAACGAGGTTGACGAGGTTTTATATATATATATATTTATATATATATATATATATATATATATATATATATATATATATATGAAAATTATTTCACGAAAGTAACACGTGAAAAATATTTATGATGAATAAAACCACGAAGGAAAGGAAACACAAAATGGTGCTCAAGCGCTTTCGTCTAATGACATCCTCAGGAACACTGAAGTACATAAAAGGGTAACAGCCTATAATATATAGGTTACAGAAAGAAAAAAAAAAAAGAAAAAAATAAATAACATACATACATACATACACACACATTTATATATACATACATATCTATATATACATATATATATATATATATATATATATATATATATATATATATATATATATATATATATAAAATATATATATATATATATATATATATATATATATATATATATATATATGCAATAAACAGAGAAGTAAAAATAAAAATTAAAAATTAAAAATTAAAGGATTATCAGTGAGGCGTACAGATTTGTAAGGAATAATATCGATTTTTAGCACAAGATCAAATGGATTATAAAAATACAAATTTATATTGGAAAACTGCCCGGGTTTTAACACTCTGCCTATGGTCAGGTTTCGATATATATATAAAAATAAAATGCAAATTAAAAGTTAATAAAGTAGCAGACAAGTTTACCAAAGATTTAGTGTTCTACCCTTCTTATCTAAATCTGTTTGGAAGGAATTCAAAATAACAGGATCGAGTTGAAAAAGACCTTTGCTTATGTTGAAGTTATTTGAAAGTTGGATAATGGCAGACTCAAGAATATTTCTATTAACAATGTTGCTAGAATGGAATAAAACTGAAGCATTATTCCAATCAATACAGTGGGCTAACTCTGACAAATGGACAAAAAGGGCACTGGACACCTGTCCTGTTCTAACGGAATATTGATGCTGTTTTATACATGTGTGCAAATCCTTTCCCGTCTGACCTATGTAAAAGGAATCACATTGTTTACAACCAATTTTATAGATAATGCCTGAATTATTGGTAGGGCTATTTTTTACTATGATATTTTTTCATATAACAATATTGTGAAAAATATCATAGTAAAAAATAGCCCTACCAATAATTCAGGCATTATCTATAAAATTGGTTGTAAACAATGTGATTCCTTTTACATAGGTCAGACGGGAAAGGATTTGCACACACGTATAAAACAGCATCAATATTCCGTTAGAACAGGACAGGTGTCCAGTGCCCTTTTTGTCCATTTGTCAGAGTTAGCCCACTGTATTGATTGGAATAATGCTTCAGTTTTATTCCATTCTAGCAACATTGTTAATAGAAATATTCTTGAGTCTGCCACTATCCAACTTTCAAATAACTTCAACATAAGCAAAGGTCTTTTTCAACTCGATCCTGTTATTTTGAATTCCTTCCAAACAGATTTAGATAAGAAGGGTAGAACACTAAATCTTTGGTAAACTTGTCTGCTACTTTATTAACTTTTAATTTGCATTTTATTTTTATATATATCGAAACCTGACCATAGGCAGAGTGTTAAAACCCGGGCAGTTTTCCAATATAAATTTGTATTTTTATAATCCATTTGATCTTGTGCTAAAAATCGATATTATTCCTTACAAATCTGTACGCCTCACTGATAATCCTTTAATTTTTAATTTTTAATTTTTATTTTTACTTCTCTGTTTATTGCATATATATTATATATATATATATATATATATATATATATATATATATATGTATATGTATATATAGATATGTATGTATATATAAATGTGTGTGTGTATGTATGTATGTATATATAAATGTGTGTGTGTATGTATGTATGTATGTTATTATTTTTTCTTTTTTTTTTTTTCCTTTCTGTAACCTATATATTATAGGCTGTTACCCTTTTATGTACTTCAGTGTTCCTGAGGATGTCATTAGACGAAAGCGCTTGAGCACCATTTTGTGTTTCCTTTCCTTCGTGGTTTTATTCATCATATAATATATATATATAATGAATAAAACCACTTTTCACTTTTTTTTAAAAAATTATAGCTGGTCAAAGTTTTCCCCATGATTTGGTTCAGTGGAAGTACACTGACACCATTTTTACCAAAATTGATCAATATTTAGGGGTCCCGCATCGACCTTGAAAATTTCAATTTTGGAAATTTGGCCAAATTGACAATTTTTTACTGAATAAAGATAAATCATCAAATGACCATATTTTCTGAATCCTCTCAGTGAAAGAAATCCTCTCAGATACCTACCAAGTTGATAGAACAAGTGGTTTAGAAGTTATACTCACCTTGAGATACCATTAAAATTTAAAATACCGTATTTGTCCCCGTACCTCCATATGCTGTCTGCCATTGTCTGCTTTTAAGGATAAGATAAAACGAATAAGGAAAGATCAAATGTGTTTTGTATTAAAACGGTTTACCGATATCACTAAAGGCACTTACTCCGGTGCCCCTAACTAGGTTCAAAAACTGTATTAATCGTGGTTAGAACACACGTCATCTTAAGGCGTGCGCCATGTACTCTCTCTGCTAACTCCCTTTCCCTCTGCGTTACGTCATCTTGGCAAGTGACGACTTTTTGAAGTCACCGAGTTCTTTCCGGCTCTTTTCCACGAGCTGAAGAAGACCCTGCAGCTGTGACTCGTCTTTTGTGACAGTGTTCGCGTAATCTTCTATCAGTTTTATCCCTCTCTCTGCCACGTCGTTGGTAACTTTCAGATGCGAGATGACATTCTTCAGATCACAGTAGTTCTTATCTTGATCCCACTTATTCACCGGCAGAGTGAGCCACGTAGACGCGCACACCTGCAGGCCTGTGAACACGAACCACGATGACTCATCGATCAGGTCCGGAAGGCGCGTCGTGTCATCAACCGAGACGTTGTCATACGTGAAGTCCTCGGGCACAGCGAGGCGGCACAGCTTCTTTGCCATCTCGTGCTTCACAGTGTCTTCCACTTTGTCACTGCAGAGGGCGAAAACGACGGTCTGAGGCCTCAGATACCACAAGTGCCGCCTGATCACTGCCAGTGAAGCCTCTGCAATCTCGCGATCCACAGCCCTGTACTGCAGAAGATGCTGGTACAACACAAGGTCATTCAGCGGGGCATCAGCTGCGACAGGAGCCGCCAGCCAGGCAGGTGCGTAGATGAGTGCAGTAAATAGTACCACTCTCTGAAGTTTCTGTACCAGCTCGTCGTCGAACTCCAGCTGACCGCTGAACATCAGGAGCTTCGTGTAGTAGATGATCTGAAACGAATACGCACTGTGATGTATAAATACCGATACCACTCCATATAAGTTTGTTTAATGGTAAATTATTTATCTTATTTTTTTCTGGTAGGGACTTCAAATGGCTGTTTGCAGAAGGCAAAACAATATTTAACTTCTAATTCAAAATACCAACCTTGGCCATCCACCTCGCATGACGGTAGGCTCCTCGGCGCATGAAGTGTGTGCCACGACGTGGCTGGGCCCCGAGTACCAGGAGTGTAATCTCCGCCACTTCTCGGTAGTCTTCTCTGACAAGACCAGAAGCGGTGCCGAGGAACTTGACTGCCTCATCTCGGAGCTCCATCAGCCACGTCACCTCCGCCAAATGCTCGATCTCCAGCTCGCGATAAGTCGAGAGGTCGAGCTTGTCCCACCTGAAAGGGGAGTTATGAAAATATTGCATGAAAACGACTGAAGTTTCCCTTTTCGACTGCTATTAGCATCATTAGTAGAAGGACGCTGATATCTCAATTGCTCTGAAGGCAAAAAATCATTGGAGAAAACAAATGCGCCTTAGACTTGAAATTCACCTTCTCCTCAGATACTGGAACGAAGGTTCAGTTGGTGCTGTGGTTCTTCCAAACGCGGTGATGACCACTGCCCCCACCGACAGCATGCCTCGGAAATACGAAGGATTTCTGCACAGCTGTCGACACTTCACAACGATGTGCCACTCTTCCACGGCGAGACGTGTCCTTCGAGATACTGAATTTGTCCAGGTCTGCGGGCGGATCTGCCGAACGTAGGACTGCCGCCACGACACTTGCCACCTATGTGCGAAATTGAAAGGAAATTGACAAGGATGCGTATGGTTTTTATGTGACAAAATAATCACTAAATTTTCCGTCGTTACGTCTATTATATCTTTGTCAAGGAAAGATCATTATGATATATACACACACCTGATTATTGGACATCCGGAAGCGATCAGCCACTTCAATAACAGCCGGTGCATTGAGGATGCGGTGAGGAAGGCTGATTGATACAGTTGATTCTCTCGGCTGTCGGTATGGTGGTTCTAGCTGTGATTCGGAGTTGCTCGATGATCTGCTTTCTATAGATTCATCGTCGCTCTCAGCTTCGGTTCCTAATTTCGTTTTGAGGTGCCTAGCTCATCAAGAGATTGTTGTCTTGAGAGTTGCCGTTTTCTCTTGACAACGAACACGTTATCATTCCCACTCATTGTTGCCTGGCGCAGGCCCCGTGATCCTCATAAAATTTAATATCTTCTTGTTTGTTGTTGTCTGAGAGCAGTCGACTTTTCTGTATCTCTTCAATAGCATCGGGAGCTCGGATGTCCCAGAGCTTGTTCAGATTTTCTGAAAACTTCTCCCTGCCTTTTCCCGCGTCACTGTCTCATCTTGCTCTTCTGCAGCGAGCGCCACTCTTCCCACACTAACTCCAGTTTTCTTCGCAGTTACGCCTCGTGATCGTCTTTATACGTGCCATGTTCCAAAATGCCAGAACATTGGCCACCGTGTCTTTTACGGCGGCCTTCCTGTCAGTAGTTTCCTGCTTGGCATAGAAGAAGTACTGGAGAACTTGATGGGTGGTTGGCAATTTGGCACCACCGATCGAGGAAGATGGCTGACCAATTAAGAAGACGTCCGTGGCTGACCTTAGAGAAGGTGGTGCTGTTGTTGCTGCTTTCTCTTTTCCAGAATAAGTAACTTTCAGAGTCTTTTCACTCCTGGTTGTTAACAGTTTATATCCATTGTACTAAAGTCTAGACTTATCAAACAAGAATCAATTGACACAGTTGATCTGTAAAAAGCAAACTGTGATTAGTAAAAATATTGGTCATAGACATAGCGTGTGTGTGATTGGGATTTTAGGATGCGCCAGCTACTGATGCTATGATTACGTCCATAACGAAAGACAAATACGGTATTTTAAATTTTAATGTTATTTCTAGGTGAGTGTAACTTCTAAACTACTTGTCCGATCAACTTGGTAAGTATCTGAGAGGATTTCTTTCACTGAAAGGATTCAGAAAATATGGTCATTTGATGATTTATCTTTATTCAGTAAAAACTTGTCAATTTGGCCAAATTTCCAAAATTGAAATTTTCAAGGTCGATGCGCGACCCCTAAATATTGATCGATTTTGGTAAAAATGGTGTCAGTGTACTTCCACTGAACTAAATCATGGGAAAAACTTTGACCAGCTATAATTTTTTAAAAAAAGTGAAAAGTGATCCACCCTAGTGTATATACTGTACATGATATATGAGGGATGGTTACTGGAATGAATTTCTATGCCTATCCCTATCCGTTGGTTTATTTCCATACGTTTCTATACCTATACCTATACTGTAAATAAATATCTATTTGATATCATATCATCCAGACTTATAGCCAATTTATTGGAGGGCTTAACCTCTCGCAACATCAAAGATCGTATCGCCTGGAAAAGTTTTTGAAAGTTATTTCAAGATCCAAGTAAGCTCTCTCTCTCTCTCTCTCTCTCTCTCTCTCTCTCTCTCTTCTCTCTCTCTATATATATATATATATATATATATATATATATATTACTTACTTCACTTTTGTTACTTTTGTTGAGTTTGAACGACGGTTCAGGATCGACCTGCGGTCGACCCCTCTGCAGCATCCCGCCTCATTTGCGGGACTTGGTGAAGGAGGGAATTGCTGTCTGATCTCCTCCTGCCCTCGTAGCCAGCCACGCCTGGCTGGTCAGGGACTTTGCACAAGAATCTGTCCAGCTTGTTCTTGAAGTTATTCAGGTCGGTGTGCTGGAGATTCCTCACTTCTTTTGGAAGGACATTGAAAAGTTTTCGGCCCCGTATTCTGAGGGTATTTTCCATCCTCGTTTTCATGGCCCCTTGTCCTACCGCAGCTGGGACCGTACAAAATCTGCCTCTTCTCTCATTCCAGTTTGTTTCTATTTCATTTCTGAGGTTAGGGACAGAGCCCTCAAGTATTTTTCATATGTATATTATTGTGCACCGCTCGCGCCTTCTTTCAAGAGAGTAGAGTTCCAGGGATTGTAGTCGAGACCAGTAGTCTTCACCTTCCGTTTCCGCTATCTTAGACGTAAAAGTCCTTTGTATAGCTTCAATGTTCGCAATGTGTCTTTTTCTGTGTGGGCTTGTGAGTACTGAGCAATACTCAATTATTGGTAGGACTAGACTCTTCCATAATTTGAGCATGATGTTTGCTTTTCTGCTGCGGAAGCTCCTCCAGATGATTCCCATTATTTTTCTAGCCGTTGTAATTTTGATTTTATAGTGCTTTCTGAATTCTGCATCCGACGACATTATTACTCCAAGATCCCTGACTTGTAGATTTGGTGTTATCTGTTTGGCTTGCGGAGTTTTGTACCCTTTTTTCTGTAGCTCTTTGTTATTATCATGTCTTAGAAGTTGGAATTTTTCTTGTTGAACTTCATATTGTTGTCTTCTGCCCACTGGAATAATGTTTCAATGTCGTTTTGTAATTTTCTTATGTCATCTTCGTTCAATATTTCCTTACATATCTTTGTGTCATCTGCGAAGCATGATATAATACTGTCCTTAATATCTGCATCAATATCTGCAATCATTATTATGAACAGCAAGGATATCTATTATATATTTTCGCCTGTCTGTTTGTTTGTCCTTTATATTTATGCAAGCGCAAACCGTTTGACCTAGAGCTACCAAATTCGGCACGGGAACCTCTTATGGGATGAAGAATGTCAACACAGAGTCGGTCAGCCTGTCTGTTTGTCTGTTTGTATTACGGGCGGAAATGTGAAGCTCAAGATTTTCATGACTGTGTTCTTTTAATTGAACCGACAGCAATTGGGAGTTCAATTATTTGGTCAGGGGGATTTTGGGGATCAGAAATCTTGACACAATGTGAAGCTCAAAATTTTCACGGCTGCGTTCTTTTCTGTAGTTTAGCCTGTCTGTTTGTCTCTTTGTAAAATTTATCCCGGACAGTAATGGGGGAAGGGTGAGGGTGGGGGTAAGTGGGGGAGATGGGTGAGGGTAATGGGGGAGGGTGGGGTAATGGGGAGGGGTGGGGTAATGGGGACGGGTTGGGGTAATGGGGAGGGTGGGAGTAATGGGGGAGGGGGTTAGCCCCCAAGTTGCATAAAGGGGGGTGAGGGTTTTTTGGGGTATTCAGTTGACCTAACCGGGCATTCAATTAACCCGGGCAACGCCGGGTACCTCACCTAGTATATATATATATATATATATTTATATATATATATACCGACCCACACAAACACGTATATTTTATGCGGGAAGGGATATATACACGGTGTCCCAAAAAAACTAAACACGCCGATTTTTTTGGACTCCGTTTTTTAATAAGCTATAATTTTTTTTATAATTTGAAATGTGAACATAATAGTTAATAATTATAATAATAATGAATAATATTTATACTAATAATTAATAATTATTGAGATATGTTCATATAATTTATCATTTTGGTTTAATATAAATGGAGCTTGTAAATTAACGTTTTTATTTTCCATAGGTTTGAGTGACCCCTGATACCGTCATATGATGAAGAAGACAAAATTTTAATCAAAAACTTAAGATTATCTAAAAGGTGGGGTGCAAGAAGAATGATGCAAGAGTTTCCTAATAAAGATTGGACACAATCTGGCGTGAACTATCTGATAAAAAAAATAGATGAAACTGGTTCGGCAGATAGACGTGAAGGAAGCGGGCGTCCTCGTTCCGCAAGGACTGATGAAAATATTCGACAGCTCGAAGCACTCATTCTTAGTCAAGAAAATAATCCTGGTACACATCTCAGCAGTCGTAAGATTTCCCATGAACTTGGAATTTCTCGTGGAAGTGTTTTCAACATTGCTAAAAATGATTTAAATCTTCATTGTTATAAAAGGCAGCGTGTACATAAATTGACACAAGCTAATAAACAGAGACGTAATATGTGTGCACGATAACTTTTAGAGCGATTTCCAGATGACAGATCGGTATAAAAAATCTGGTTTTCAGATGAGAAGATCTACCATATAACTCCTCCAATAAACAATCAAAATGATAGGGTTTACTCAAGGGCGGATAGAAAAAAAGATGTTAGTCCTGAACGTTTGTTGAAAGAAACGGCAAGAGTTTCTCAAGGTGTGATGGTGGGTGCGTGCGTATCGAAGATGGGCAAATCTCGTTTAGTTTTTATTGCACCTCGAGCCAGGATTAATGCAAACTACTACATTAATCATGTTTTGCCGATTTATCTAGAAGATAAGCAAGCCAGATGTGGTAATAATTTCACCTTTCAGCAAGATGGCGCACCAGCACACAGAGCTCGTCAGACAATAGAGTACCTCAGAGCTCAGGAGGTTAGTTTTATCGAGCCCGAAAATTGGCCAGCAAATAGCCCTGACCTTACACCAATGGATTATGGCATATGGGAAGCTCTATCTTCTAAGGTTTACATACCTGGGCAGAATATTGAAGATTTAAATGATTTAAGACGGAGACTCATAGATAGTCGGGAAAGAGTTTCACAAAATTATGTAGACAAGTGCGTGGACGAGTGGCGATCGCGTTTGGTTAAGTGTATAGAACAAAATGGTTCCCATATTGAACAATTTTTCATATAATAATATAAATTTGCATTAAATTTATTGGAATAAGAAATCTTAATTATTATATTCAAACTTATGAGAAAGCATACATGTTATTAATTTGCGTGTTTAGTTTTTTTTTGGACACCGTGTATATAGGGTGTCCCAAAAAAAACTATATACTCTTTATAGCATCATATATTTTATAATTTAAAAAACCCAAACAATATATTGTTATAGCAATTGCCAATGAAAGGGAAATTAGTAATCTAAGTGATCAAAATGTTATAGCGAGTTCTTTGCATATAAAATTTAATTAACTATGCCAAGTGCTCAAAATGTTCTCCGGCGGCATGAATGCACTTTTGAATGCGTCGACTAAGCCTGGCCTTATTTTATCAAAGGCCTTGTAATGGCGAAGCCTATGGACCGAACGTAGTCTAGTCACTCACTAGCTTGCTTCGGACTTAGCCTACGCTACGCACTCATTCCACGATACAAACTCTACAGCATTCAACTTTATTCAGTTCAGCAAAAGAACCCATGTTGCGTAAACGTTTGACACTGGAGCAACGAAAAAGTGTTCTGAAATGGTATTGGAAATTTGAGAATGTGTCCGAAGTCCAGCGGCAATGGATCCAGGAATTTGGTACAAAGCCACCGACACGTCTCGCCATTACAAGCATCCGTGACAAGTTTGAGGCAGAGATATGCACAAGCGAAGATCTGGACGACGCAAATCAAGTGCGAGTGATGAAAACTCCGTTTTAGTGTTGCAAGAATTTAATCGATCACCACAGAAATCAGTTAGGCAATGCGCCCGTGAGACCGGAATCAGCAAATCAGGTGTTCACCGGATTTTAAAGTCGGCAAAATGAAAAAAGCTACATTCCAAGTCTGTTACACGCCATGACTGAAAATGACCCTGATCGCAGACTCGAATTTTGTGAATGGTTTCAGTCAATGGAAGCCGAAGACGTACAATTTGCCAACAAAATCGTGTGGTCTGATGAAGCTACCTTCAAGCTGAATGGCACAGTAAATCGACACAACTGCAGGTACTGGTCACTTGATAATCCACACGTTTATGTGGATAAACATGTTAATTTACCAGGATTAACAGCATGGTGTGGTTTATCATCCAGGGGTTTGGTTGGACCATTTTTCTTTAATGGGACAGTTACCGGTGCCGCATATCTCGACATGATGCGGACAAAAATTATACCTGCATTTCGGAAGTTGTTTGGAAACGACGACTTTTACTTTCAACAAGATGGAGCCCCCCCTCATTATCATTGTGATGTCAGAAGGTACCTCGATGAAACGTTGCCTAACCGTTGGATAGGACGAAGAGGAAGCGTTGAGTATCCTCCACGTTCACCGGACTTGACTCCACTTGATTTTTACTTGTGGGGCTACCTGAAGGATGCAGTTTATGGTACAAGACCTGCAACACTCGAACACCTTAAGGATGCAATTAGGGAAAAATGCGGGACCATCACAGCATCCACATTAGTCCATGTCTGCGAATCAGTTAGTCGACGCATTCAAAAGTGCATTCATGCCGCCGGAGAACATTTTGAGCACTTGGCGTAGTTAATTAAATTTTATATGCAAACAACTCGCTATAACATTTTGATCACTTAGATTACTAATTTACCTTTCATTGGCAATTGCTATAACAATATATTGTTTGATTTTTTTAAATTATAAAATATATGATGCTATAAAGAGTATATAGTTTTTTTGGGGACACCCTGTATATAATGCCCGTTGCATCTTGCGCAGTAAAAGCCCCCCCTCCCCTCGAAACACAAGGTAGGACGGAACTTGGAAGGGCAGGTGTGTGTTACTAAAACTTGCCTTACTTCTCCCTAAATGTGTATATTAAATTTGATGCAGATTACCCTGTCTACGCCGTAGTAGATATTTAAAAAAATTATGCATAAGTAGCTTACATAATATCTAAATAATTAGGCCTAGTTACAAGACACTAAGCTATGCGTCAATGTCTAAAGTTTAGCCAGGCCTAGCCCTGCGTATCTTTAGGGCCTAGACTTTTTTTTTATACCTGTTTGCTATCAATCCTGAGAAAACTTAGTAATTAATTTAGTACATCTAAAATTCACTGTAATCAACATAAGTCTACAGTAGGGATAAAAAAAATGGGTCAGTTATCTCCAAACCTTTGTCAAGGTCAAGTCAAGGTCCAGGAGTCTAATGTTGTGCCAAATGATGTCCTAAACACGAATTTTACAGGCATTTTCTAATCCGACAAATTTGAATCCCCCCCACCCCCCCTTGAAATTTGCGCATCCCCTTTTCCTAAAAAACCCATATATCTCAAACACTATCAACTTTATCGAAAAATGTTATAGAATAAAAATGATTTAGAATCAAAAGTTCTGTTAGAAAAGTTCATCAAAATAGAAATTTACTTAATTTTGAAAATTTTCATTTATTTTTTAAAAATTTAAATTAAAAAAATTTTTGGCTTGCAGTGCCTTCTTCTTAAATAAGGTGTTACCGCTACCTTTGAAGCATCACCCCAATGCAGCTTCGCGGCGATGGGCTTTGTATTTGCTAGTTATAATGCAAATCATAATTAGTTTTTATTATAACTAGCCTATACAAAGTGAGGACAACCTCAAAACTATATATACAGGGTGTTTGAAAACTTTCTGTACAAATTGTAATGGGGGATAGGCAACACCAAGACAAACCCTTTTCGTCTATAAGTGTATGTCCGCTGACGTCACCATTCGGCGCGAGAGGGCGCCGCTGCAATTGACTAAAAGGTGAAGTGGGCTAGACTCGCGCTTGCCGCGGGCATTCTTAAATCGGACGTAGTACGCGTAACATGGAGCGCTTCACGACTGCTGAGATGGCTGACATGCATATGGTGTATGGGGCTGCCAATGGAAACGGAAGAGCTGCTGTGAGGTTGTACCGACAGCGCTTCCCAAACAGACGTGTGCCAAACCACCAAACGTTTGCGCATTTGCATCGGCGACTGCGAGAAACTGGAATATTCCATGCAAACATGTATGTCACTGGTCGGGAGAGAAACGTGCGCACTCCTGACATGGAAGAAGAAATCCTATGGCGATTTGAGGACAATCCAAGCGCAAGGATTGTGCACGAGGATACGTGCAACACCTCGCGTGCTTGCGCTTGGATTGTCCTCAAATCGCCGTAGGATTTCTTCTTCCATGTCAGGAGTGCGCACGTTTCTCTCCCGACCAGTGTCATGCATGTTTGCATGGAATGTTCCAGTTTCTCGCGGTCGCCGATGCAAATGCGCAAACGTTTGGTGGTTTGGCACACGTCTGTTTGGGAAGCGCTGTCGGTACAACCTCACAGCAGCTCTTCCGTTTCCATTGGCAGCCCCATACACCATATGCATGTCAGCCATCTCAGCAGTCGTGAAGCGCTCCATGTTACGCGTACTACGTCCGATTTAAGAATGCCCGCGGGAAGCGCGAGTCTAGCCCACTTCACCTTTTAGCCAATTGCAGCGGCGCCCTCTCGCGCCGAATGGTGACGTCAGCGGACATACACTTATAGACGAAAAGGGTTTGTCTTGGTGTTGCCTATCCCCCATTACAATTTGTACAGAAAGTTTTCAAACACCCTGTATATAAAATAAAGCTAAAAATTAACACTTTATCTATAGTTGTGAGGTCCCATCGTTTTTTTTTCCCTTTATTCAACACTTTCCTCAAAAAAATAAAAAGAAACAAGTTTCCTAATTAGAAATCATTGATATAAGAGCTTTTTAAACATAAAAATAAGAAAAGACAATTTATGGTACATTTAATAACAAAAAAAAATCAGCCTCTTCTAAATTAAAACAATCTCTGCAAATAAAAATACCTAATCTATCTGTTAATGAACTATTCTTTACTGAGTTTCATTCTTTTAAGAGTCTCTTTACTAGGATCAGGAATTAGTCTTCTATTCTCTTCCACAATTTGCAAAAGACCTTGAAATTCTTCTTCATTTTGACATTTGTCATGAAAGTCTTGAACCAGCTTGATTCCTCTTTTAGCGGTATCATTGACTACTCTAATAGATGAAAGAATGTGTTTTAGTTTGTTGTAGTCATCGACCTCTTCCCATGTTGATGCTGGTTTCTTTATCCATGAGTCTGGTTTTGACCCACAGCATTGAAATAAATGCCATGAAATTGGACCTACTAGCTGATGAAGCTTTGTGTCTTCCTTTAAAATGGGGAAAACAGGTTGCCCACATACATAATTTTCTGGAACTGGATATTGTTTAAGGATTTTGCGATCTTATCTTTTTCATCATTACTTAGCGATCCAAAGAAACTCAAAGGGACCACTTCCTCCGTCAAATACCAGTAATGATTGGCAAAAGATTTCAAAGCAGCATTTGCAACTTCCCTATCTTCCTTCTTGTAATTCACCAAATCATGATAAAACTTCAGATTATTAGCTGGACTATCTAGTGAATTAGAACATAAAAGCCAGTATTTTCCATAAATTAATGCATTAAATAGACACATTCTCTTTAATTTCTTAATCAATGATTCATCATATGATGCTTGGTGGGCAAAAGCATACATTTTATTTGTATACAAAATCATTGCCATCCACCTGGCACGGTGCATTGCACCAGGTTTCCGCCAATGACTGTTTTCTCTGGAAACCTCTCCTAAAAGCATTAAAGTTGTTTCAGCAACTTCCTTATAGTCATCACGTGGAAAGCAGTCAGATTTTCTTAAACATTGGGTCATAAATTCTACACATTCTTCCTTTAGGCCTCTTTGATACCTTGATTTAACATCAAGAACATCGTATGTAGATTTCGTATTAATTTTCTTCCATTTAGACTCGCGAAATTCTTTGAATAACTCAAACTCAGGAGATTTACTTGGGCCAAAAATGGTTTCATACACAGCACACAAACTCTTTCAGCCACATGATGGCGGCATGCTAACCAAATCAATTTCTTTTGCAAAAGTTCTTCAAGTAACTTACAGGAACTTTCATCCATCCTGAATTGGATGCAGTGGTATCAAATGATACTCCAAAGACATTTTGCTTCAAGTTCCATTTTTCAATACTTTGAAATACAGAAGTGGCTTGAGACAATCCAGTGGAATCATCTATTATAGAAACTGGTAAAAGTTTTTCTACATTTGGGTATCCAGTAACAAGTATTGCAAGGCGGTCTTCTTGTTCTGAACATGATTTAGTAAGCAGCTTGCTATCCCAATGTACTAGGCAGTGATCAGGAGGAGTAAAATCCTTGATGCAAGTTTCATATTTCGTTTTCTTGTCTTTCGAGCGGCTCTTGCAGATGTGGTCCTGGAGAGAGACAGTTTTTCAATATCCTTGCCACACCTAATGGCTACTGCAGCAGCAAAAACAGTCCGTTGTCCAATAGAGAGATTAAGTCTGTCTGCAGTGGAGGAAACCAATGGCGAGGCAAGAATATTTTGGGGGCTGGAAGCATTTGAAGGTCCTGCTGTAGGTTCTGTCGGAAACTCTTCATAGCTGTCTGTCTCAGAACTGGTCGTGCTAGAAAGAAGGGTCTCTGATGTTCTGGCTGTAGCACTCACTTGCTTCACTGATTTATGTTTCTCTTTGCGTTTCTCTCTTTCTCTAATCTAATGTACTTGCGCTGTACTTTTGATGCATAATCTGCATCTAGCAAACCTAAACATGTTTCTCGTTTTGTTCTTTGATCTTCTAAGAATGAAATATCATATGCTTTCTGAGGCTCAGTTCTCATGCGGTCTTTTTGGATTAATTCAACGGCATTTTGAGAAGAGATGTCAAAAGGGAATCCATAATTTTCATGAAATTAGAGAGTTCATTTTCAAGCTTGCTCTTTTTTGTGCTTGATTAAATTATTATGCATTTCTTCTAGATTTAACAGCATCTTCCTGCCTTTAGGGTTTTTATTAATATCATAGTAGGAATGCATGCTTTTTGCCATATTATAGTAGCTTCTGTAGAACTTCATTAACAGTAGAATCTTTTGTAACTTTTGGACCCTTATACTGCATTCTCCGTAAATAAAAAAAATGGCTTAGAACATCTTTATTGGATGGTAAAACAATTTTAGATGAACTCATAATATCAGCCTGCAAGCGACCAAGAATAAAGTCATGCTGTTTTGTAGCTGTTTGACTCATTTTTTATTTATTTTTCAAATAAAGCAGTCTGAAAAGAAACAATAAGAGTAAAAACAATGTTGTTTATTAAAATTCAATGTAAAAAGGATTTTTAAATTTGGATTATACTCACAATATACTCATAAATAATGTAACTTAAGCACCTTATTTTATACTAATACAATAAGGTGCTCTTGGACAAAAGAAAATGAAAATTTTCAAAATTACGTAAATTTCTATCTTAATGAACGTTTCTAATAGAACGTTTGATTCTAAATCTTTTATTCTATAACATTTTTCGATAAAGTTGATAGTTTTAGATATATGGGGTTTTTAGGAAAAGGGGATGGGCAAATTTTCAAGGGGGGTGGGGGGATTCAAAATTTGTTGGATTAGAAAATGCTTGT
Organism: Bathynomus jamesi; assembly: GCA_023014485.1. Taxonomy (NCBI): domain Eukaryota; kingdom Metazoa; phylum Arthropoda; class Malacostraca; order Isopoda; family Cirolanidae; genus Bathynomus; species Bathynomus jamesi. The sequence continues at coordinate 233,258 of JAJOZX010006191.1, forward strand.
TAAATTCGTGTTTAGGACATCATTTGGCACAACATTAGACTCCTGGACCTTGACTTTTTGAAAATGACTCAAAAATGGTACACCCTAATATGTAACTCATTAAAACGTTTATCATATAAATACTCTCCGTGTCATGGTTAGAATAAATTTTAGGTTTACTTTTCCACAGTTAGATGCCTAGATATTAAAAAGATCTTCGTTTTTAGAGAAATTAAAAAACTTGTACTGTTTATGGAAGTTTCTACATTGTTACAGATCAAGTACCACAACACACTTTAAAGGCATTTTGTATTTATCTTTTTCTTCTACTATATAAAAGCAAGTTGTGTGTGATTCTGTCTGTCTGTCCGTGAACTTTTGGATCTCTAAAAAAAGCTGAGGAATTTTTAAAATAATTATTTATTACATGGTTAGAGAGAGGAAAAAGAATTATAGTCATGATGAAAATCTTGAGCTTCACTGACTAAGCCTTCACATTGTGAAGCTATTAAGATTTTCATAACTATCATATAATAATTTTATTGACAAAAATAATTGAACCCCCAGTAATGGGGACCGTAGGCCCCTCAATTACTGGGGGTTCAATTATTTGGGTAATAGAACTATAGTCAAAAGAACGCAGCCATGAAAATCTTGAGCTTCACATTGTGTCAAGATTTGTGAAACTTAAGATTTTCATGGCTGCGTTCTTTTCTATAGTTTTATTTACCAAATAATTGAACCCCCAGTCTAAAATAAATGCAAAAAAACTTCACTTTTTTCTACGTGAAAGTCACAATATGATAATAAAAACCCACTCTGTCTATTAGAGTGGGTTTTTATTACCCCAGTCTAAAGTTTAGCCAGGCGAAGTTTAGCCTGCGTAACTTTAGGGTCTAGACTTTTTTGTACCTGTTTGCTACCAATCCTGAGAAAACTTAGTAATTAATTTAGTACATCTAAATTGGAATTACCGCAGGCCCCCCAATTACTGGGGAATACGACGAAAAATAAAAAACGATTTGAATAATTAAAATTTAATACAATCAGCCCACCCCAAGCGAGTGCTGGGCACAACAGCTCGTTTAAAATAAACAAACTTTAATTAACTTCGAATGCTTTGAATATAACTCCAATAAGTTTTTAATTTACACTTGAGTTACAACGTCATCAACCTCCAGTATTTATGATTGGCTGTAAAAAACAGCCACAGGCCGATTTGCAAGATTATAATATTGCATTTTTCAAGATTATTTATCAATTAACTAAGAAATTATAAGTTAAATACTGTACATAATTTTACAAAAATAAATTTTATACTCTGGAATTACGTAATAAAAGTTGCTTGATTAACCCATATTTTAAAAACTTATATACTATTGGGCTACTTACTGATGGCTATAAGCGCAGGCATTTTCATAAGAGCTCTCCCCAAGACTATACAGTATTATGTATGGACTATGCCAGCAGTGTGGAGAGGCGACTAAACCAATCACAGCATTGCACCTCTCAGCCAATCACATCGCGTCTCCTACCCTCCCAACTTCAGTTAAATCCCGCATCGGATGCATTGTGCTCGTTGTGCCTAAGTGCTTTGTTTATTATGTTATTAATACAGTGGATATTTTTATGGATCTTTCTTGTTTCATTAACTGTTTCCGATTTTTATGAAGACAACGTGATATGTACAGTTTTTCACGCTGATTTCAAAATTATAAACCATTTCATCGAGAAATATATAACCAAAAAGTTATATTGTGCAGAAACTAGCAAATGTTTGAAACAGCGTAGGCTATAGAAATTTGAAAATAATACGCTGATTCTAAAAATAAGTTTTATCGAAATGAAAGTAAATTATAGAATATTACAAAAAGTACTAGAACGGTGTAATTACTGCAAGCATAGGTTAGGCTATTTTTTAAACGGTGGCGTTGCGCATCTATTTTGTTCTTCCGCTGCAAGCATAGGCTAGGCACTAGGCTATTTTTTAAACGGTGGCGTTGCGCATCTATTTTGTTCTTCCGCTGCAAGCATAGACTATAGTTCAACATCTTTTTACTTTCCAATGACTGACAAATTTAATTTTATAGAATTATATAGGAAGACTGAGACAGAAGAAAATGCAGTAAATTTTTTACAAGAATATAACTTAATACCGAAAGAAAAACAGTGTCCTAGAAAACATCAAATGCTAATAAGCCTAACTAACTAACCTAACCTAACCTAAGTATTTCTTGATGAAATGGTTTATAATTTTGAAATCAGCGTGAAAACTGTACATATCACGTTGTTTTCATAAAAATCGGAAACAGTTAATGAAACAGGAAAGACCCATTTTTATTAACAATGAGTGAAAATAGTGGCAAGATGTCTATTAATTAAAGCATTAACTTCTAACATGCCTGCTAAAGGTTTCATAGATATACCTGAGGATATACGCCTCCAGACCAATTACGTCATCAATCTTGACGTGCAGCCCAACAAAACGAATTACAGTGTTGAATTTTGCTGTTATGTTTTTAATACTTTATATTTAGTTTCGCCGGTTACTAGCTAAATGCCTCATTTCTTATTAAGTCCCAGAAAGATGTTTTTTTACATTAAATTTCCTGTCGATTGATACCAATTTCGATTTTCGACGTAAATTCTTCCAATTATAGACCATGTCAAACCTAGGCCTACGATAGGCTAGTGCTAGTCCCTCTCCAAAGCTAATTCTATTCTACAAGTTAGGCTTGACACTAAATAAAATATATTTTGCCTAACAATTATGCGAGTTTTTGACATAATGTAACATTAACGTGAAAATATTATTGAATTATCTCTGTTAGAGCTGTGACAAGGCCACCTATTTACGACTATCAAGAAAACATGTCAAAGCTACAGTATCTCAAAGAATTGGCTCGTATGTAAGCTGACCAGACGTCCCGATTTCGGCAGGACTGTCCGCTTTTGAGCTATGTGGCCTGCTGTTCCGAAGAAACTTTAGGGGATGCGGAAATGTCCCGCTTTGGGAGATGATGAACTTGAATGTCCCGCTTTATCAAAATTACTACCTGTAAGCAATATGACTTTAAGGAAATTTTGCTGCCGTAAAGCAAATACAAGTGAAAATACATTTGAAAAGTACAATTATTTAAAGGTAAGCAGGTTATTCTTTTGCATTCAGTAAATATAATTTTATGTTACAACCTATTTTATACCAGTAGGCTTATGAAAAAACTATCTAAGGCTATGGGTTGATTGCCTGTTACCCTCATCCGTTGGAAATTTCCAGCAGATTTCAGTGGAGAATTAACGACAAAAGCCCTACGTTTTTTCGTCAAAGAGTTATGTATGAGTAGATCTTCAAAGGACCTCTTTATGTACCGTTTTTAGTGGTTAATGTTAAATTTATTTGCCTTCGGTATTTTAGCGCTGCCTAATGGTAAAGAAAGGAATTACCTTACCTTATTATTTCGTTGGGCCTCGCTTCTGTTTCGATGTAGGGCGCGACGAACTTTTTCGATGTAGGGCCGTAGTATGGTGGAGTTACAGAACGAGTTTATTCGGTTTAATTAATATAGGCATTCACTACACTTAAATACCTGAAGGAATAGGCCTATCCTTTTGTATTATTACTCATAACAACACAAAAGGACAAACAAACATTATGCCGGATGTTTAGGCACTAATAAACTACAAAATAGGCAGGCAAAAAGGCAAAATAAAATACAGAAAAAGGCACAAAAAAGGCATTTATTTTCTTACAATTCAAACAAAACATATCAATACATGAAATACAAAGAAAGAAAAATTGCATGAAAAAAAATGTTTTTATTGATTGCAATAAATGACGCATTTTTTTCAAATTTTACGTTTAATTTTACACTTTTCGATGCACTGACATTGATTGTGACAAGTGCGTACAGCAGAAAACGAATGACCATCATACCATGTGTCGCGGAGGGTTCTACGACGAAACTACGGTTGCCAGTTAGGAAATAAATTCACAAATGTAGAACAATTAACCAAAGCTGGGCACTTGCGGTACTGCGGTACTACCGCACTACCAAACCGGTACCGCATAACGCAGTACCGCAAAGGATCGCTGAAAGTACCGCAGTACCGCTACCGCATTCAAATTTCCCGCGGTACTTTCCGCGGTACCGACAAACACGACTTTTCAAAAAATTAACACTTTTTTGAAGTAAACCTTATTACAGGAGTACAGTAAGACGAATGCTGCGTGTGTTGCATCAGCCTAACTCTAGACACGTTAAGTTTTCGTTCAGAACATGTTACGTTGCCATCCTATCACAACGCCTCAGTGCAGTGCTTGCTTTTGAGCCGGTTGCACGTGTTACATTTCTGTGACAAAGATCGATTTTTAGCCATTATGGCAGAAAGTTCAGGTGCGAAATCGCCGATATGCAATTTCTGAAAATATGTGCTATTACTTGTGTTGTTCTTGTGTGCAGTACCGCGGAACGCACCAGGGGGACCTGAAAAAGTACCGCAGTACCGCGTAACGCACTGGGCATGCTGAGGTACCGCAGTACCGCGTAACGCACCCCCAAATTTTGGTACCGCGCCCACCACTGCAATTAACCCTTAAACTAGTCGCATTAAGCGTTATCGTAATTTCAATCGTATTTAGGCTAATGATAACATATTTTAAAATCCTTTTTTAATTAATGAAAAATATGACAAAAATGGCGCTTTACCAAGATATAGGCAGTTACCTTATAAATAGGCAGAAAAGGCATTTTATGGCGTTTTGCTTGAACATCCGGGCTCTAGAGCCTATTAGTTTTATATTATCAGGTATTCACTCAGAACTTATAGGAAGATTAAGTACGTCTCCCTTGCTTAAAGCATCGCTGTAACATAAGCAAGCTCAGAATGCCGCAAAATATGAATCGTTCGCTTAGGAATCTGCTAATTTTACAAAGTTCATTGATTCTTCTCTCGAAGTAATTTTCATGAGTTAGCAGTGGAAAGTTTTGAATACAAAATAATAAATTTTTCTTGTTGTTGGGTGGGCCCAGTGCTTCCATATTGGGTTCTATGTATGTATGGCAATTATTTTCATTCCCAATAGGGTATGTCGCCAATCCCGAGACAATTTTGTAGATATTTAATTCAATTAATTAATAATTTATATTTAATTAAGAAGTAAAGGTACCACATACGATACAATGTTGTAAGCATATATAGTTTTTCCATAAGACTGTTGGATGTAAGCGAGCGCAATATTTTCTATTCATTATTCAAGAGATGTCTTGCTTTTAACTCCAGAAAATCTGGTCACCTTACTCGTATGATAGGTTCAAGACCTATATTATGCTTACTGCATTATCATTATTGAAGGTTAGGCAGCGTTTTCCTATGTTTGGTCAGAAGAATTAATTTAATATTTAATTTCAACCTCGTAGCTCTTAACTTTAATGCGGGACATACAGTTAGGGAAATGTCAAGGGTGGGTGATGTATCTGGAAAATTAGTTGAGAAAAAATTGAAGAATTTAACAAGTTATGTCTTCGATAATAATGAAACTAGAAGGTCATGTAAACGAAAATGGAAAATACCCTCAGAACACATGGCGTGAGACTCTTTAACGTGCTACCGAAAGAACTGAAAGACCACTAGCACACCAGCCTGAATAATTTCAAGAATCAACTGGACAGGTTCTTGTGCAAAGACCCTGACCAGTCATGCGTAGCTGGCTAAGCGAGCAGGAGGAGAGTGGAAACCAACTCTTCTGAATGGTCGTTCGAAGACATCAAGTAATATATATATATATATATATATATATATATATATATATATATATATATACAGGGTGTCCGAGAATTATCTGTACAATGTTTGGCTGTTATTAAAAGTCAACCATGAAGTGTAGAAATTCCAGTGTTGTCCCATTTTACAGAGAATCTCATTAAGTTTTTTCTGATACCACGTTTTGACAAGTTTTTTAGAACTGTACGCGGGTGACAGACATTGATGATTTAAAAGCAAGAATCACAGCTGCTATTGAGCGAATTGATGTGGATATGCTGCAGCGTACATGGCAACATTTGGAGTATCGATTGGATGTTTTGCGAATCACTAATGGTGCACATATCGAATGTTTGTAACAACGTTACTTTAATAAAAGAAACTTTTGAAAATACAGATTCTAAATAATCTTGTTTAAGAATTTTACGTGTGTTATCAAGAATTTTACTAAAAGATGAAATTGTACAGATAATGTTCGGACACACTGGAATTTCTAAAAAACTTGTCAAAACTTGGTATCAGAAAAAACTTAATGAGATTCTCTGTAAAATGGGATAACACTGGAATTTCTACACTTCATGGTTGACTTTTAATAACAGCCAAAAATTGTACAGATAATTCTCGGACACCCGGTATATATATATATATATATATATTTATTTTTTTATTTTTTTTGTAGTCAGCGATGCTAACCAGTACACCACCATATATATTTAATTATTTATTTATTTTAGCCTACAGTTTTTCCTTAAAATTATAAAAATGACGATAAATATGAGTTGATGAAATTTTGCATGTCCTTTCAAATAACCTTTTTTTATTAGTAATTTTACAGCTGCATAAGCGAATCATGATTCATGTCTACAATATAAGAATCTTCATTGCTGGTCTTCTACGACCTTTCTTTGAACCAATGTTTTGCAATATTGCGCATCCGAAAATTGGAAATTTTTGTTTGATAGTCTCTGTACTGGTATATTTAATTTTCTGTACACTGCAAGGAGTAAAGTTCCGTATGGTTTCCTATTACGTGCCAAAAGAGGTAAAGGGAAGGTTTCTCCTAGAATTAGGTTCCAAATTGGGGCCGCATAGACACTGACCTGGAACTTACTGGCTCTCGTTTTGATCCTATACATATACCAAAGGGGGAACCTATACAGTCAGTGTTTGGAACCGTTTATTACTCGGAACGTTGTTACAGTCACAAAAGACCATTTACATAACTTCCAAGTGAAGATTTTAGAAGCTGTCCTGTTAACGAGTTACTCCGGGTAATAATCAGTAAATAGTTGAATGTCGTCGCTTAACCCATTAGTGGTCATTGGTAGAATTTCCTACCAACAAAATTGTTTGTTATTATTGCATCACTTTTTCTTGTAATCACGTGATCTTCGGTATGAGTCAGTGATATGACGCAATCTTTTAGATTGCGTCATACAAGAACCCGTGAATACAAAAACAACAAAAAAAAGTGATGCAATAATGAGAAACAATTTTGTCGGTACGAAATTCGGTAACTTTATAGTTTCGGACATCACGAGTTTTGGAAATTGAAATTATATTTTTCAAACGTTTTTCGATGTGTTTTGAACGATGCTGACCTTCATTTCTATCGGAAATCACTAGTTTTTGAGATAGCCCCCCCAATCTCTGAATCTAGTGTTTTCTCACAGAAATCTACGTCAGAATCGTCCAAAACACATCGAACTTAACGTTGGAAAAATATAATTTAAACTTCCAAAACTCGTGGAGTCCGAAACTATAACCTAACCACCTGGAACTGATTCAAATTTTTCCCGACACCAACCGATTCACTCTGCTGAGCTGCTGTGATTGGTTCAAACAAAAACAAAACCACCAATAGTATTGAAGGTTAAATATCTCGTTTATTTGTAAGACATACATATTAAAATGTTAAATATCTCGCTTATTTGTAATTTGCGACAGAAATGCCATAAAACAAAAGTGTCTTAGAATTGCTCAAAATACCTAAATATAAAATGAAAATCCCAAGATTCGAGTGATGTCCGAAACTATAATACCGAAAAATTCTACGGATCAATGAAAGAAAGCCACCCCCAGCCTTCTTTAGTTACCTTTATAAGGCTAACGAAAATATAACGACCTAACCTAACCAATCGTCAAGGGCGTACAGTTGACCTAACGATTGGTTAGGTTAGGTCGTGATATTTTCGTTAGTTAGCCTTATAAAGCTAACTAAAGAAGGCTGGGGGTGGCTTTCTTTCATTGATCCAATTCTACGAATGGGCATTAATGGATTAATAAACTGGATATTGCGAGTATTATCGACATAAAGTAACGTAAGTAATTTTGGGCTGAAATTATTAATTTCATTCATGAGTGAGTCTCAATTTCTCTTTGGTCTCTTGCTATATAGCTACCGAAGGTGATCCCAAAGTGTCTTTTTATGTATAATCTTTACACAGAATATTCAAGATGTTCTATTGCACGGTATTATATTTCAGTTCAGTTACAATCTTTTTTTTTTATTACCTATTTTTCACTTAAAGGGCGTGGCATTCTTTCGTGGGAAATAAATTCTGAATATTTCAAGAGAAAAAATTTTTATTGAACGATTTCTCCATCAATAATAATAATAATAAAATTAATAATAATAATAATACTGATAATAATCTATACTATAATAAGAGAGCTGTCCGTCCGTCTGTCCGTCTGTCTGTCTGTCCGTCCGTCACACTTTCAGAAATTACGGGCGGCAATGTGAAGCTCAAGATTTTCATGACTGTTCTTTTCTATAGTTTTATTGACCAAATAATTGAACCGACAGTAATTGGGAGTTCAATTATTTGGTCAGGGGAGTTTTGGGGGATATCTAATCAGATTCAGAAATCTTGACAGAATGTGAAGCTCAAAATTTTCACGGCTGCGTTCTTTCTGTAGTTTAGCCTGTCTGTTTGTCTGTTTGTGAAATTTATCCCGGGCAGTAATGGTAAAAAGGGGGGGTAAGGGGAGGGGGGGGGTAATGGGGGACGGAGTTAGCTCCTAAGTTGAATAAAGGGGGGTTTAGGTACCCGGAGGGTAGCTAACCTTAGCCCGGGCAACGCCGGGTACCCCGCCTAGTAATACTAATAGTAAATTTCCAAGTTTTGTGCTTTTTTTAATTAAAAGTTTATTATTGATTTTACAATATGAGTGTCATTTACGAATGGCCGTATCGTATCGATCGAGTATTACATTTACTTTGGCCCTTATTAGACGTCTGATCATCTATTATATGGTCTATTTTAGTAATATTTCAAAGGTATAATTCAATGCACCTTCATCACCAGGCTGGTTACGCGCTTCAATCACATCGTATAACCAAATTACGACACAATGTGCATGAATTATACGTTTCAATTGAAACGTATAACTGAAATACGAAAGAGGAGCATGAATCATACGTTTCACGCGAAACGTATAACTGAACTATTAATAAAGGGGCATGAATTAACGTTTCAGCTGAAACTTATAATAATCGAACTACAAAAAACTTAGATTGATTTATGCAATTATTATTATTATTATTATTATTATTATTATTATTATTATTTGTGACAATAATACCACAAACCAACTTTCTGGGCTACGTCGTGGCCAATGTCGTAACACCGCTTCCCGTCGATCAGCGAAGTTAAGCGTCATTGGGTCTGGATAGTAGTGTTGGATGGGAGACCTTCCTCTTGTGCCCACATTATGTAGCGACCCGTGGTTCGGCCCCCACGTAAAGCTGTAAGTCCCCTTCGTCAAATGACCTTACATGTTGCGAAGGAGATTAAACAACCCTATCAATCGAGTCAAAGTTTGGAAGTGTAAACAACCATAATGTTGTATACACATTAATTAATTGGGAAAACGACCAGATATTTTTGCACCATTATTTCTTGGACACCTTGTATATTTAACTATTTTCATTTATTAAATTTTCCTACGCTTGAATAAGCTTTAGCACAGTGTGTGTGTGTGTGTGTGTGTGTGTGTGTGTGTGTGTGTGTGTGTGTGTGTGTTTGTTCACGGCGAAAGAATAGCTATTACGAAAGTAATCCTATCAGACTAACCATCCTGAATGTCGAAATGAAGAGGGAATTTATTTGCGAGTGCATTGTCAAACCAACCGTTGTTAATCCCAAAGGGATTAATATTTAATATCGTTCTAGCAAAGTTTATTTTTACTATTTTCCCTCAGAGTACATGTCTCCTCTAACTTCAACCAATTGGAACCAAATTTGCAGGATACATTGAGATTGGAGGAGAGGTGTGGCGGAAATAGAATCTCGTAACAATTTTCACAATATTGATGTAAAAATCAAAATAAATTATATTTTTTTAGTGTAGAACTATAAATACATAAACTCTTTTACACTTCTACGCAGATCCGGATTAACCATTAGGTTAATAAGGCCTTAGGCCCTCGAGTTTAGCCCTAATTTTTATATCATAAACCCTAAATCTTTGTCACAAGGTTGGTTAAGTAATATTATATACAGTGCGTTCGAAAAGTCTCTCCGCAGCATAGGAAATTGAAGAACTACAATGTTTCCATTCAACCATGGTTTAGTGATTTTATTACATAACCTTTTGATTTTACTGCGGAGAGACTTTTCGAACGCACTGTTAAGAGTGTCTTTTTTAATATGTCATTATATCTGATGGTGTATTATATAATTATTGTCGATATGTACGTACGATTTTCATCCATTTTTGTATGATTGGCTTCTAAGGGTTAATCTGTTTCCGAAATTGTTTTTAGTCTTTGGAAATTTGGGCGTAGTGTAAAGCTCATTCAGCATGTCGAAGAAAGGGGGGTGTTTTGTTTGATATCACATTTTAAAGCCAGGAAGGAAGAAATCATTCTCTATTTGAATTGTGTGCTGTTTTTGCTTGGTTTTTTTTAATGTACATAGCTTTGCTTTTTGTTAGTTGTTAAATTTAGATAAATATACATTTCTACTCGTTTGAAAATTTTATGAATTATATATAATATATAGTACATAGATAGGCCTTTCCCTCTTATTAGCCTTAGGCTCCTCACAGCCTTAATCCAGCCCTGTTTGTAGGTTTCACGTTTGCGCGCCATTCTTATTATTTCCTGATTAATATTATCTGCTCTCAGAAGAGGAGAGTCGTTTAACTATTGAATTTTTATCATTTTACTTTACTTTCGAGTGATGTACATCTTTACTTTTTTGTTTACCGGCCGAAGGTTGAAGTAAACAGTAAGACCGGCCTTACTCACCACTGACGACTCATGTCGTGAGTCGTGAGTCGCAAGACGATCCTATGTGCGAATTTTTGTAGTCATCGTAAACGTTTATGAAAATTTCCTTAAATTGTGGAAAGGTATCTCCCATCGTAATTACTGTGTATTTGGAAAGCTTTCGTAATTTTTACTTAGTGTGTAATTGTTTGAGAAAATTCAGGATGCGGTTTTTATACTTTGTGGTGGGGTGGGGGTCGGGGGTTAAGCATATGTGTTGCATATATGGGGACAATATTTCTTTAGCAGATACAAGGTCAAGAGTAAAGTACAGGCTGTTCCATAAGTCTCTTTACCCTCACCCTATTCTAGTAGGAAAAGGTTCAGAGGTAAAGAGACTTATGGAATCACCCTGTACATTAATTTGTAAACATACCATTCTAATTATTGTTTATCTGTAAAAATTTTGTAATATTTAGTGGGTGAACAATTTTTATTAATTGAAGATACGTTTTGTTTGGCAATTTAAGCAACTTTCTTTTGTAAACAATGAATTTTTTTCTTAAGGGCAAGTTTAGAAATCAGATTGTGTATTACGTATTTTGATATCTTTTTACATTACTGTAATAGTTTATAGCAGCGGTTCTCAAACTTTTTCTTCTTTTTTACCCCTTGAATTCTTTCCCGGGATTTTCTGGATTTTAGAGAGAGAGAGAGAGAGAGAATTTTTACTTTCTTTACGACCGTGTGACTCGTGGCCGTTTGTTAATCGTGTATAAAATTAAAAGGGTTATATTTTCAGGACCCCTTCGCGTACCCCTTAAGATTCCCTCGCGTACCCCAGTTTGAGAACCACTGGTTTATAGGATTGTAAAATGAAACTAACCTATAGGGACTTGTATAGGGGCTAAGTGGATTACCATATTACCTAGTTAATTTAATAAATCACTTTTAAGATTTTTTTTCAATGATTCTTCAAAGAGACACTGTTATTCGTCACATGATGTAAAAAACTTCTTAAAACCAACCACACTTACAATATATTCACCGGTAATGTTGATTGGACTGAAGTCTACCTATATCTAGTCAGACTTCAAACAAATTTCATACACTTTGTGAAATACGGATACGACACTCACTCGGTGAATTTACGAAATAAGTTAACACAACCATCAAATTTTTTAGCTTCATACTGGAAGGCAATGGGACAAAATTAAAGTTACACTCAAAATCGAAGTGACATGAATTAAAGCAGGGTTCCCCAAACTTTTTTATCCAGCGCTTCCTTCAAACTGAAGTCAGTCCTTCATGACCCCCTTATTTCAACTGCAAATGGCATCATGGAGTGTAAATACTGGTACCGTAATCATTGCGGAATATCATTAAAATAGATTTATTAATTAATATAATGCAGTATATGGCATGTCTTTTAAACATTTGTTACATATCAGAAAGGGTAGAGTAATAGTGATTAAAATTATTGAACTATCGACAATTTTACTTTTATACTGCTCTTTACTAACCTCCTCAACCTTCCCCTTCAGTAGATATTCCGCACCCCAACTGTGTAACGTAACTTTTGACCTTGTTTATTAAAAGCTTGTGTATCTAACTTTGAAGTTGCCCCAGGCTACTTTGTGGCCACGTTGCAACACCTTTTCCCTTTAAATCAGCGAGGTTAAGGGACTTCATCTGCTCAGTAGCTGGATCGGTGACCGTCCTCCGCGTTTAGATGATTTAGCGACCCGTAGATGGTTCGGATCTCGCGCAAAGTTATAGGTCCCCTCCGTCACCATTACTTTTGCCGTTACAACCCAAAACTTTACTATTTGAAGTTACCTTTTTTAACTTTTCTTTTTTCACCTATTAACTGTAAAGTACTGTAACTTTTTACAGTACAGGTGAATAAATGATTCGTTTGTCCACACTACTGTGAGAAAACTGTATTTATCCCATTTATTGCATAGAGAAAATCTTTTTTTTTTAGGTGAATATACAGTACAGGTACAGTTTCAGAAAAAGTTTGGTTAGATCACAGATTTAAAAAAGGAAAAAAAAAAGCAGTTGGTAATATTCTGCTTTACGGTTTTTTTTTTTTAGCGCCAGTAATAAAATCTGAAAAAAAAAACCGCATTCATTAAAGTAATTAATTTTTTTCTTTGAAAAATTTATGTTTCTAGGCGAACTTTTTTCCGAAACTGTACATAAAGAATTATTGATAATGGGAATAATATCTTACCTGACTATTTTTTCGGTTATGAAGACTCAGAAGGCGCTGAAGGGGTTAATAAATCATAAGACTTTTCTCAGGACTAATGCGCTAAAGTTCTGGAATGAGATGCCATACAATGAATATATCTCTTTATTAAGAAAAGTTACAGAGGTAATTTCGGAAAAGTTAATAAATTTTGTATTATATTTTAGTCTGTGAGATGATTTTTATTTACATTTATGTTGTAATTTATGTACGAGTGTAATTGTATATGTCAAATACATATTTTGAAGGAGTTATTCATTCTTACACGATTTTTTTTATATTCACAATTTAACTGTTGCACGTTTTTTAATTTTCTTGACAAACGTTGTTTGTCAAATCCAAAATTTCTGGACGACAGTTTAAATTATCATCATCAATGTCATGATCATTACTTAAATGTCTTGTATGGTTTCTTCTGTGGCATTATTCGCACCACAAATAATTGTAGAAAAATGACAGGGAAAAAGTATAAAAAATTCAATTCAGAGTTAATGAACGAAGCTCTTTTCAAAATTACGATCCATTACTTAAAAACGTAAAAAATTTTCTTGAATCTAAAAATGAGTCATTCATTTTTAAAATAAGAAAACCAAGATTTTAATTAGGCTTTTGAGAAACTCATACTGAATGCTGTCCTCTTTGAATTAATAACCCGAATGTGAGAGAGTGTGTTTCCCAGCAAAGATGAGCAGTCTGATATACTTCTAACTATCCTTTGAAAGCAGCGGCTTTAATATCCGCAGATATTGAGAAGGATTAAAAAAAACCTGACTGTTCTCGATGGTATTTGAGAACTTAATCTTTTACTCACTATTTACACACACACACACACTTTTAACAATAAAATATAATTTCATTTCTTACTGCACAAAAATGAATAGAAATAATATAGAAACACTAAATTATTAAATATCTTAATTATTTACTATTAAAATTTTCATTATTAAAATTATTTAAGACGTCAGATTAATATGAAAATTTTTTAAGTTTCCACAATTAAATTTGTTGAAAGTAACGTTGATTTAAAGGGGATTTTGCTGGAAAAGCAAAGATATAAGATAGACATGCTTTAAAAAATTTAATTAATGGGACATCAGCTTGCCTATACAGTACTCACTCAGTTATCCGTGATTGAGGGGGCGGTCCATGATGACGGGTAATCCGATTTCACGGTTAACTCGGTATAAACCGCTGGTGGGTGGGTGGTGCAATTGCTGCTGCTGCTGTTGCTGCTGCTGCTGCCTACCACCACACACAGTATTATTTTATTATAGTATAAAATACAATTAAGTAAGTTTTACTCACCACAAGACGTGAAGATATGCGAAACCACAAGCGCACACGTGTACTCTATGAAGCGCGGAGAGGCATTGACTGAGGCGCGTTGTGGTAGGTTGGCGGGAGTCGAGCCGCGGATGTAAACCGCGCCAAATCACGGTTAACTCAGTGTCGTAATCACGGATAAGAGCACAATGGTCACAATTATCAAATCACGGTTAACTCGAGTTACAGTTGAGTAAATCACGGATAACCGCGTGAGTACTGCATACGAACACTCGTATAACTGCTGCACGATTATGAAAGCCAGGCCTTTCATTTATTTCATTCGTGGTACTTGAATCTCATTTTGCCTCCATATTTAAAGGGAGTAATTGAAATGACTAATATAAAATGCGGAAAGGATGAGCCAGACTCATTCAAGAAAAAATGTTGATGTTTAAAGATAAGGGAACTGAATATAGAATACAGAGTAACATAACTTTTAGATGATTGAGAACTGAACAAAATTTGATATGACTACACGAAAATAATATTTTTTTGTTTTGGGGATTATGGTAAGTGGCAACTTCAAATCTAAGCATTTTTCATAATTAGATATTAATGAATGAAATAGTACTACAAAGACCTTATGCTATGTAATGCGTCATAAGCAGGCAGCCTAATGGGTGTACAGCAGTAGGCCTAAAGATATACCGGTTCTTTACATTTGTCCCAGGGTTGAAAACTTCTCTCAAATTTTGTGGGTAATTTTGGTCATGGGTAGTATAAAAATTCCCATTTATTATTGTTGTTATTTGCAAGAGGAGTACTTGTGTTACTTGATGACCCATGGTCACTTATACCGGCATGACATCCCTTATATATATATATATATATATATATATATATATATATATATATAGAGAGAGAGAGAGAGAGAGAGAGAGAGAGAGAGAGAGAGAGAGAGAGAGAGGAGGGGGGGTTAATCATATCTTTTGCAGTGAAAGCTTCTTGCTTTACGAACGCTACAAATGTAACAGATTATAGTATTTAAAACTGTAAAAGGAAGCCTCTTCCAATAACTCTTGAAGGGGATATTTCCCCAGAACTCAAATAGTGATTAAGCAGAAGGTAAAGTGAGTCGTATTTTTTCAATAAAACCAACAAAAGATCTGTTGAGAACTGCTCGTAATCTCGCGTCTGTTAATCTAACAAATATATAATCTCATAATACCAAACCTGCAAATATTACTCCCAAGGAATTAATTGGAAAAGTGATGCGCTATTCTTTAAAGGGAACCCAATTTCAGTTGCTTCAACAAAGGAAATACTATACGAAAAAAGACAACAATCATTGTTCCACCTGAGGAAGGTCGAAAAGGGAGAAATTTCGGTAAAAAATTGTTGTTTTCCTTTTTGGCACTGAACAAAAACAACAAAAGACGTATGGCACAGTTGACACTGTTAGGAATAAAGTAGGCACAGGAAAGGCGTGGAAAAAGGAAAAAAAATGGTGTTTACATAAGAAACATACAGAGTGTTTATAAAGTCCAGCATCATAGGCAAAGTTTATTAATTTCAATTAATTCTTTGATACTCGACTTTTTGGACTCCCTGTAGGTTAAAATGAAAAGTTGTGTTTAAATAACTGCAAAAATAAGTACTATTACACCGAAATAAAATAATTTAGTTACCACAACTAAAAAAAACAATTTTTTAAATTTTATTATTACCTGTCTTTTTGTTATCAGAACATAAACTTCGTTTTTATTGCTAATATTTACTACAAGTAACTAAAAATATATTTGGTGAAATATTAACTCAAATTCTGGTAACAGTAGCCAAAATTTGCTTTATGTAACTAAGCATTCTTTTCAGTGTAGAGAAAGCCTGATTTCTTCCTCAGCAGTGAAAAGTTGTTTGAGATTGGTCGGTTTCATAGAACAAGTTGATGACAGATAAGGTCTGCTACACCGTGGAAACGTGACAAAACGTTTGACATGGACAAGTCAAACGCTTTATCTTATTTTGACGGCATAACAGCGGCTTTGTAAAGGTTTATTAGCAGTAGAGAGCTCTCGTACTCTTGGTGGGCGTGGAGATGAGGTCCAACCTTCTTTTATTTACTTGAAATAGCTGTAGATTGCAGAGAATAAGACAATTATTATACAGTAATTTATCCGTAGGATTATATATCTAAGGAACAGCAATACAATTGCAGGAACGAACATTTTCATTATTTATATAAACGACTAAACGTTTCGAAAGTTCAACCTCCGTCTTCAGTAGCTACAAAAAAGATATATAAAATATTTAAATCAATTAGAAACTAAATTGGCAATAAAGGTTAACACAAAGTACTTCTATAATTTTGCAAAAGGAAGTCGAAAAACCATGCGACTATTGGACATTTGAAAAACGAAGACAGTTATTTATCTGACGATCTAACAGAAGAATCCGAACTATTAAGAGCTCAGTACGAATCATCTTTCAGTATCCAAAAACGGACAAACTGATAGGCGATAGAAACGCGTTCTTTGAAGAAGAACTACAAAGGGAAAGTACAACGGACTTCGACCACGACAGATGATATTACACAAGCTATAGGGAAACTAAAAGCACACTCAGCGGCAGGACCGGACAAATGGAATGCCACACTGATCAAAAACTGCAAGAATGTAATCGCTGAGCACGATATTGGATATGGAGACGATCACTAGACACGGGAGAAATATCGGGCAACTTGAAGAGCGCGAACATAGTCCCAATATATAAAAGAGGAGATCGATCCGAGGCCAAGAACTATAGGCCAGTGTCGCTTACATCTCATCTCGCTAAAATATTTGAAAGAATAGTTGAACAGAAAATATATGGCTTTTTGGAAACTTAGAAAAAATTAAATGAAAACCAACATCGTTTCTGTCAGGCAGATCATGCCTACAACAACTAATGGAACACTACAACAACATTATTGATGCACTGGAAAGTAATGAAAACTATGATGTAATATACACAGACTTTGCCAAAGCGTTCGACAAGTGTGACCATGAAATCAATACATAAACTGAAATATATGGGAATAACGGGAAAAGTAGGGAAATGGATATATAATTTTCTTAGTGAGCGGTGGCAAGTCGTTACAGTACAAGGCGTATCTTCATCAGAATCAGAGGTCCTCAGCTCAGTACCACAAGGAACAGTATTAGCTCCACTACTCTTCATAATCATGCTAACTAACATAGATGAGGACGTTACCAGAGACAGCACAGTAACATCCTTTGCCAATGACACAAAGATCAGTAGAAAAATAAGAAACCCAGAAGATATAGGATCTCTTCAAACCGACATGAACAGAATCTACAAGTGGACGAAAGACAGCAAAATGAAGTTTAACACTAAGAAATTTCAGATGTTACGGTACGGAAAAAGAGAAGACCTGAAATCCATGGAATGAACAGGAAATTCAGAGAAATTCTAAAGCAAAATATTTAGGGGTTGTAATGACTGATGATGCGAAATTTGAAACACAAAATAAGATAGCAGTAAACAGAGCAAAGAGAATAACTGGGCAGATACTGAGAACCTTTAAACGAAGGGATAGGAATATAATGATTCCTCTACTGAAAACACTGATCATACCAAAATTGGAATACTGCTCGGTCCTAACATGCCCATAAAAAAAGAAGACATTAGACAACTAGAAGGGATTCGGAGAAGCTTCACAGCCAAGATCAAGGGGTGCAAAGAACTAAACTACTGGGAAAGGTTACGCGAATTAAACCTATATTCACTGGAAAGGAGGAGAGAGAGATACACCATTATTTACACTTAGAAACTAATGGAGAAACTAGTCCCTAATCTTACTCTGAACCCTGTAACTCCCCAAACAACAGTGGAAAGTAAAAAAGGAAGATTGTGTCGTGTTCCCAAATTAAAGGCTAGACAGGGAACATCCTTAACCCTGAAAGAAAATAGTTTTATTGTGAGAGAACCAAAACTGTTTAATCAGCTGCCCAAAGACCTAAAGAACACGAATGGTGTTGCAGTGGACATTCTCAAAAGAAGATTAGACGCCTGGCTCAGAACAATCCCCGATGAGCCGGGCGTACCTGGCTATGTGAGGTGGAGTGTACCAGAAACTAACTCACTACTTCACCAGGCCAACTCGAGAGGAGGGGCGACAAGCGTGACCTTCGTGAAATGAGGAATCATCGCACGGAACATTTGAAAGGTATAGTATGTAACTTAATAACTATTGGCTTATTTAGTTTGTCAATTATTATTACCATACTCAAATTAGAAGTTTCAGGAATAGGTTTAGGCTTATGTGACGGGCTGCATCCGTTTTTAATTTTAAACGTAATGGATTGCAGTACTGTTTATTCGAGAAATGAAGGCTACATAACTGATAAACTTTTGTAAAGCTGATCAACTGAATTGTATGAAAGATCTGTCGTTCCACATTTAATTAACCACAAATGGCAACGAGTTTTGTCGTAATGAAATTTAAAATAATGAAATTTGACGTTGTTCTCGTGGTCGAAAATACGAACAGAATTACATCTATAATAAGGACAGCATTTAACCATTCCTGGTCTCAACCTTTGGTTTAATTTTAATTTTGGCATTTTTAATTGCTGAAAATTTCTGAAAGAGAGTAGTTCCGTATCTTCATAATTTACGTTCATTTTGAAAGATTTTTTTTGAGTATGTTGGGTTTTGTGTTCGCGCTTACTAAATTTTTAGACTTTTCAGTTACCATGCATCCAACCTCTCTTATGTCCATTGCCTACACACACACACACACACACACACACACACACACACACACACAAAAAAATGTGTGTATCTCCGAAACACTGCGGTGTCGACTTTTAATTCCATATAGCTATTCAAAAGAAAATTAATCTAACCTAACCCATAAACATACATAATCTTTAAAAAAACAAAATAAAAAAATGCTTCATCGAAGTTGTTTTTAAGACTTCAGCTTCTAATGAACTGATGTCAAAGTATCTTTTTCGTAATCCGTTAAATGTAACGGTTTACTCGCAACGTCTCAACTCTCAACGTCATTCCCATTCTCATCCATGGCTTTCCCACTTTGTTCCAGGTTAGGTTAATTTAGGTTAGGTTTGTTTAGGTTAGGCTGATGTTAGGTTAGGTTAGGTTAAATTAAGTTAGCAAATATTAGCCATTCTCATTTGGCGCCTTTGCCGCGAATGCGAATGACATTCAGTGGTCAGTAATCAATGTAACAAGATAAAATTAGGTAAATACCGTATTTGTAGGGTTTGATATATAATGTTTTACGCACACACACACACACACACACACACACACGATATGGATACATAAATTGTATTTCAAAATGGAAAAGTTGTACCTGAGAAGAAATAGAGGCTAACGAAATAGACAATTGGACTGTGAAATGAGATGGTGAGGATAAAAGGATATCAGATGGTGTCGTCAACAAAAATGAAAAGGCATAAAACGTAACTCGAAATTATTTAAAGAAAATAATTGAATTATGAATAAATATAGGAAGAAGCCTAAAATATTATACAAAACTTTATAAACAGGAATGATAAGTATAATAATGAATAATAATTAGTAAACAAAACATAATTATAATAATAATAATAATTACATTATATAAACAAAACTTTTAATGAGGAGAAAGGAAGGCTAAAATATGATAAAATGTTACTAACAATACACAAAAGATTCGTGTGTGAAAGGCAATAAGATTTCCGAATCTTATTGCCACTAACTTCGCATTAAGAGCATATAGCAATGTTTTATCTAATGTCTGAAAGAGTGCATATTTTGTATTTTTTTTTTTAGTTCAGAGAACTCCGCTTGTCAAGCAGAGAACGGTATCATCCTACTCAATGTCACTCCCATTTCATTCCTCACCCAGAAGTGGGGAAGCTGAGAGTGAGAATTTCGAAAGAGACATTTTCAAATCGGTCCCTTCTCAATTCATGCCATTCTCATTCTCATCCACGGCCTTTCCCACTCTGGTCCAGGTTAGGTTACGATAGGTTAGGTTTAGTTAAGTTAAATTAATCTAAGGAAGTATTAACCATTTCTATTTGGCATCTTTACCGCGATTGTGAATGGAGTGACGTTGTTTTTCAAATCAAGAAACACTTTTCTCAAATGTGGGTTTTTCACTTTTGTGCATTTTCATTTGCTGACCGCGGATAGGAATAGGAATGGGTATAATAGTCAGTGGAAAGTAATCGCAGAGAACCTCTTCAAATGCCCTTGATGTACTTTCCACTTACACTATCATCGTACTCTTGAAATAATTCATTTTTGTCCAAAGCATTTTGTACTATTTTCATTATTTTGTACTATTTGTACTATTTTTTACTATTTTCCTCTCTGAAGCAACCACAGCGGACTATTTTTCGATTGTATTAGTCATAAAATTCTTAAGAAAATAGGAAAATATTTTAAACTTATAAAATAATGAACTGGAATCTAATCCTGCTTCCAAACGCATGCGTAGGTCTTGATTTAAGCCATCGTTATTCGTGACCCGTCTTTCTCTGGTTTGTTCTGGTGGAGGATAAAACAGCGTTTCAATTACAATTCAGCACGACATGTTTACTTTTTAAATTAAGCTTTCACCGTAGTTGCATTTTTCCTGAAGGTCTTCATTAGGGTGTCCCATTTTTGACCAACTTTTTTTCCCGGTCCAACCTCCTAATATCATTATGCCTGTCGGTCTAAGAAAATAGCAATTATTTTCCATTTGATGAAATTTTGAACCCCCTAGGGCTGCCTACGAAACCAATTTTCCCCTTTTCTTTATCAAAAATTGTCGATTTCTTTCATTTTATTATAACCTCATTCAATGTACATTTTTGGATAGAAAATTAAAATAGCTATTGATTGATACCTAATTTACTGTGCTTTTGTACCAAAATAGAAAATTAAAAGGCAAAAATTTTCATTTTTTAACATTTTCTTCTCCATTTCTGACCCTAAAGCCGTATAAAACTATCTATCTATCTATCTATTTATCTATATATATATATGTGTGTGTGTGTGTGTGTGTGTGTGTGTGTACACTAACTGTACTTTTATTTATTCAGATTTATGATTATGATATGATTATGATACAAATTTCAGATTAGATTAGACTAAAATGGCTTGTGTAAAAGTTGAAATTTGTACCACGGATAAGCCGGAAGATTGGCTTCTCATAAACTTAATTCACAATCTGGAGCCTCAGAAAGAGTCTTTTGCCATCTAATGGTGACGTCTTACGTCACTATCTATTTTTATGAAGAGGACTTATGAAAAAGAAATCACAGTCATATGTGATCCAAGAAGTACTAAGAAAAGTTAAAAAATTTTGGGATTGGGCCGGTATGACATGCTAAGATACTTCAAAAAGCCGCCATCCGAGATAAAAAGTAGAACAGTTGATAAAGCAATATGAATACTTCTCGAAAAACAAAACACAGGAAGAAAGAATAAATAAGAAGAGACCATCTTTCCTGAAGCAATTAAAGGAGTTATTTGATATTTGTTCTCAAAATGCCATAAAAATAATAAAAAAAGATCCACTAAGAACTTCGGTAATAAAGCAGCAAGATATAGAGTTTGTAATAGACCAAAGAGGACCCAAAAAGCTTTGCTTAGGATCAATAGAGAAAAGCTATCAAAACAAGTATGAGTCAGGTGAAAAGAGTGGAGCGTGAAAAATTATTTAAAGAGAAGGAATTGGAAAGACAGGAAAAACTCAGCATGACCTTGAAAACAGATACTGAAAGAGAAATAGCGATTCCTAATGAACCAAATCCTATTCCAAGTACATCATATGCTAGAGATGAGGATTATACGCCTCCTCCATCAAAATCCTCATGCAAAAGAAACAATATTGTACAGAATCCTATTGTTTCAAATATGGCAGATCGTCTTAACCTTTCTGTTCGCCAAAGAACACGGTTTGCTGCTGTTATTGCAAGTCAGTACGATAAAGACCCGAGCGATATCACTTCATCAAAATCAACGATGCACAGACAAGGGATAAAAAGCAGAATTGAAAGAACCAAAATGGTCAAAGAAAAGTTTATACCACCTGAACATTGTGCTCTACACTGAGATGGGAAGCTCGTTTCTGATAACATTGGGAAACGGGAGGCCCAGAAAATGTATTATTTAAACAGTTTCGAGATAAATGGAAGACATTAGACGTCACAAAACCTTATACAACTTTGAAAATTATAAATAGACAGATGAAATCAAAGATGCAATGAGTAACCCAAGTTCTGAAGATGTTAAGCAACAAAGATACCGGAAACCTATTTCTCAGGAATGATTATAGAGAATGCGCAGAAGTTGTTCTCCAAATTCTTGGATATATACCACCTAACGGAGTTTGTTGGCTCCGTCCGGGAGCAATTCATAATGCTCGCTGGATGGCAACTATTCTCCATTCTGCTAAAATGCTGGCATTTAACAAACAAATGGATTATTCTGAAGAATATGTGAAACACTTAGAGGAGTTCTGCTTATTCACTGCTTTATATATCTAACCATGACTCAAAGCACCAAAAGCGTCGGATGCAGCAATCACTGATTTGACTTTCTATAGTGACCTTCACATATATGGTGACAAGGTGGACAAATATAGCTCATCGTACAATCAAGGTATTCGAAGGCCATTGTTAGTACCTAACTGAGGAGCTTATTCCATTTTCATTATTTTCTTTACTTATATTTGATGAAGAGAAAAGAAACATTGCTAAAGAAATTATTAGATCACAGAGAAATGATAAAAACAGCTCGTATGCCCAAAATGGCAAACCAGTATTTCCTCTGATCAATAAATCAACCAAACTAGCTTCCCTAGCTGGACCAAAATCTTGGTTTTTCTTTCATGCTCTACATAGCAATGAAAAATGGTTAAATAAACCTGTTAAAACATGGAAAGAGGACAGATATTTTATTCAAATTTCCAATTTTCTACACAGTGTTAAGGTTGTTAATGATGCGGCCGAGCGTGGAGTACAGTTAATTGAACATTTCGCAAATTGCATCACAGCAGATGAAGAACAAAGACAACAACTCCTGCAAGTTGTGAAATATCAAAGAAGTTTGTTGCCATGTTTTAGAAAGAGTTCCTTAGTTCAACTGCTAGAATAGCTTCAATCATTATCAGTATTCACATTTTATTTCATACATTCACTTGCTTTACTAAGTAATTTTTCTGTTCAAGATATTGTATGTTTATTGAATAGAAAAAAAACGATGGGGCTCAAGAGCTGGCATGAAATGTTCAATCTCTTGAATTGTTCCCATCTTGGAACTATTGAGAGTCTGAATCTGCCCGCCACTCTGAAATATATTCCAAGGCCCATTGTCCCGAAGCTGCATTGGGATGATATTTCACAGGTGGCAGTAACACCTATTCTCTAAATCCCATTCAAAACAAAATGTAGAAGAAAATGTTAAAAAATGAACATTTTTGCCTTTTAATTTTCTATTTTGGTACAAAAGCATAGTAAAGTAGGTATCAATCAATAGCTATTTTAATTTTCTATCCAAAAATGTACATTGAATGAGGTTATAATAAAATGCAAGAAATAAGTATATAACCGAAAGACTTCCGAAAATCGACAATTTTTGATAAAGAAAAGGGGAAAATTGGTTTTGTTGGCCCCTAGGGGGTCCGACATTTTCATCAAATGAAAAATAATTGCTATTTTCTTACTTAGAGCGACAGGCATAATGATATTAGGATGTTGGACCTGGAAAAAAAGAAGTTGGTTAAAAATGGGACACCCTAGTCTTCATATATATATATATATATATACTGTATATATAACATATTTTCGCCTTTTTGTCTGTCTGTCTGTCCTTTATGCAAGCGCAAACCGTTTGACCTAGAGCTACTAAATTTGGCACGGGAACCTCTTATGGGATGAAGAATGTCAACACAGAATCAGTCAGCCTGTCTGTTTGTCTGTTTGTATTACGGGCGGCAATGTGAAGCTCAAGATTTTCATGACTGTGTTCTTTTCTATAGTTTTATTGACCAAATAATTGAACCGACAGTAATTGGGAGTTCAGTTATTTGGTCAGGGGGGTTTTGGGGGATATCTGATCAGATTCAGAAATCTTGACACAATGTGAAGCTCAAAATTTTCACGGCTGCGTTCTTTTCTATAGTTTAGCCTGTCTGTTTTTCTGTTTGTCTGTTTGTGAAATTTGTCCCGGCAGTAATGAGGGAAGGGTGGGGGTGGGAGTAATGGGGGAGGGGGTTAGCCCCAAAGTTGCATAAAGGGGGGTGAGGGGGTTTTGGGGGGCATTCAGTTGACCTAACCTGGCATTCAATTAACCCGGGTAACGCCGGGTACCTCACCTAGTATTATATATTTTCGCCTTTCTGTCTGTCTGTCTGTCCTTTATGCAAGCGCAAACCGTTTGACCTAGAGCTACCAAATTTGGCACGGGAACCTCTTATGGGATGAAGAATGTCAGCACAGAGTCGGTCAGCCTGTCTGTTTGTCTGTTTGTATTACGGGCGATAATGCGAAGCTCAAGATTTTCATGACTGTGTTCTTTTCTATAGTTTTATTGACCAAATAATTGAACTGACAGTAATTATTTGGTCAGGGTGGTTTTGGGGGATATCTGATCAGATTAAGAAATCATGACACAATGTGAAGCTCCAAATTTTCACGGCTGCGTTCTTTTCTGTAGCTTAGTCTGTCTGTTTGTCTGTTTGTGAAATTTATCCCGGGCAGTAATGGTGGAAGGGTGGGGGTGGGGTAATGGGGAGGGTGGGGGTAGTGGGGGAGGGGGTTAGCCCCCAAGTTGCATAAAGGGGGGTGAGGGGGTTTTGGGGGCATTCAGTTGACCTAACCGGGCATTCAGTTAACCCGGGCAACGCCGGGTACCTCACCTAGTATATATAAATGAATAAATATAATGAACGGAAATATGGAAAAAATAGGTCCTGCTCCAACCAGATTAGCCTAAACACAACCTAGGCTACGTTGGAGATGGAAGACCTAGGCCAAAGATGAACTAGCCTAACTATTTGTCCATAAACAGGACTTCCATACACTTTTGTTAAACAATTACAGCTGAAATGTCAGCTTATTTAACCTAAATTTAATAACCGAAGGGAAATTTATGAACTTCTTACCTTGAAACTGTTATAAATTTTATCTCTTGACACCATTAAAACATTTTTATTCCGGCTTTTTCCGTCGCTGTTGTTATGCTTAATCAGCTTATGCTTATTCAGCTTCTCGCCCTCTTATTCTGCTTATCCCGATCTTTTTCTTCTTCTTCTTAAAACCGTGTTGCTATTTCTAGCCATGGGATCTTTTTTCTTTTCATCCCATATTTGTTTTTTCGTTGGTGTTTATTTAATTTTTCTCAGCAAGAGTTCATGTTCTCCTTCTGAGTTATTTTTTATTATTATTATTTATTTTAATGTCAATATGGCTTATCCAAGATTAGGTGGGTCTTCCATTTCGGTACTCCCAAATTTTCCATACATTGGGGCCAGCCAGAAAGGAAAAATTGCATGTGAAACCCAATTTTTTCTTTAATATTTATTAACCCATCTTAGATTACCTATATTTTATGTTTTATTTGTTATTCCATTTTTGTTTTTCCTCACTTTTTAATATAAGAAGTGTAGCATTTTATAAAGTCCTCACCCTTTTCAAAATGAAAGGGTGTTGCATTTTAGTTTATTTTCCATAGGAAATATTACAATACTCCAGCCCTTATCTTTTGTTGTAACATCTGCCTAGCTCGTAGAGCAGTTGAACGTTGTGGTCTACTATTTGTGGTATAGGTTATTGTAGTAGTAGGACTAGTTACATCATTTATTGAACAGGTTAGGTTTGGTATAGTTTGGGTCAAATTTTGATCATCATCAGAATCTATTATAGATTCATCATCTTGATCATTTTTGTTAACAGTAGTTGGTCCTACTTCTAGGGGATATAAGAGTGATACATCTCTTATAGTTTCACCTGAAGCAGTTTTAAGTTTTACAACCCTGGTTAATCCATCTTCCCCAGTTTTTAGTTCTAAAACTCTACCTAATGGCCAACACTGTCTTGGTGTATTTTGTCTAATTAGAACTACATCTCCTACCCTAATTTTATTAACCCAGTCTTTGTTTTGTATATATTTATGTCTTTCTCTCAACCCAACAAGGTATTCATCACTCCATTGCTTTTTAAATTTTGTTTTTATATTTGTTATTTGTGATAATCTATTTTGCAAATCATGATTATTATCACTCCAAGGTGGATCATCCAAGAGATATTGTAATCAGGTAGAAGGTTAATGACTTCTCCCTTAATCAAATGATTTGGGGGAGAGGCTCTACATCATTAATATTATCCCCTACATAAGTAAGAGGTCTGTTATTGACAACATTCTCAATTTCACTAATGAGAGTGAGAAGTTCAAAGAATTCAATTTGTTTTTACCTATTGATTTCTTTAGGCAATTCTTTATTGTTTGGATATTCCTTTCCCAGATTGCTCCATACCATGGTGATGCAACAGGGATGTATTTCCATTTTATTTTGTTATTTTGTAGATATGTTATGGTATGTGAATTTTGTAATATGTCATTTATTTGGTTTTCACCAGCCTTGAAATAGGTTGCATTATCTGTCCAAACAATTTTGGGTACAGAATGCTTAGCACAAAATCTTCTAAAGCTATAGACAAATGATTCTGCGGAGAGATCACTCACTACGTCTAAGCTGACTGCTCTAGAAGATGAACATGTGTAAAGTATGATGTACATTTTTTGTTCTGTTGTTCCCAGACCAACAGTCAAACTTCCTGTATAGTCTATGCCAACTGTTTCAAAAGGCCTATTAAAGGTGACTCTCTCTGTTGGCAAATCAGGAGGATTGGTCTTCCTGAAAGATCTGGAATGAATCCTTTTG
The DNA here is from genome assembly GCA_023014485.1 of Bathynomus jamesi. Lineage (NCBI taxonomy): Eukaryota > Metazoa > Arthropoda > Malacostraca > Isopoda > Cirolanidae > Bathynomus > Bathynomus jamesi. The sequence goes on from JAJOZX010006191.1 coordinate 260,687, forward strand.
CAGGTGACACAGTTATTCAAAACTGTCTTTACAGTCATTCTGCCTTTGGGTATCCAATACAACTTTCTAATGGCATTTAATGTTTGTGGAACGCCCATGTGATAAAGTTCATTGTGTTTCTCTCTAATAATTAGGGTTGTAATGTGATGGAACCTAGGAAGAAGAAGGGGTTGTTTACTGTTATATGTGATTTGTGATTTGTTTAATCTACCCTTACATCTTAATAAGCCATCTTTGTCAATGTAAAGATTCAAGTTTATTACCACAGAGGGTACTTTGTTCCTTTGTTTACCAATTGTTAAAAAATCTATTTCATTTTTGTATTCTGTTTGTTGTATGTGGTTAATCCAATATTTGGTAGCTAGACTTGTATACATTTCATTATCATTATTTCTTTGTTTATTTATTTTCTTTAAACAGTTGTGAATGAATCTGAGACAGTAAGATGTTACCCTTACAAGTTTGCCAAAGTCAGAATAACTGTTATAATCTAATAGTGGCTCAACTTTATTTGTGGTTATCATGTTAAGTTTTACATTAATTTGTTCTGCTGGCCACATTGTTTCATCCTGAATGAATTCAGGTCCATGAAACCAATTTTTGTTGGATTTTAGTAATTTACAGGATAATCCTCTTGTGAGAAAGTCTGCAGGATTTTGTTTTGTTGGAATGTATCTGAAGGTTATGTCCAAATTTTGTCTAGCTTCTTTAATGTCTCTTAATCTGTTACGGACAAAGATGTTTTTTGAGTTTAGCTCATCAGAGTTGATCCATGCCAAGCAGATTTGACTGTCAAGCCAAATATATGTAGTTGTGATGTTTACATCATAATAGACTTCATGGAGAAATACTGTTATTTTTACAGCTAGATAACCCGCAAGTAGTTCAAGCTGAGGAATAGTTTTCTTTTGTTTTAAGGGTGTTACTTTCCCCTTGGCATAGATCAAATGGCTGCCATCCTCACCTACAAGGTAAGCGCAACAGCCATACACCTTTTCACTGGCATCACCAAATACATGCAAGGTTTGAGGTGTATCTCTGTGTCCACAAACTCTGGGAATATTTATGTTTTGTAATTTATTGAGATCTTTAGCTAACCTTTTCCAGCTATCTTGTTGTTTATTGGTTATAGGATCATCCCAGTCTACTTTCTGTTTCCAAAATTCTTGTAAAAGAACCCTGGATCTGATAGTAGAAGGAAGGAGTAAACCCATAGGATCAAATATTTTTGAACTTTCGGATAAGATCTTTCTTTTTGTGTTAGCTGTTGTATCTAAGGTGTAGCCTTTTGTGCAGAGTGAATCATGAACTTTAGAATCTGAGTTCAAATCCCAGATCATGCCTAATGTTTTCACCCTGTTTGTTGGTTCTGTTAATCCTTTGTCTTCTGATTTTATTTTTTGATTTAGTCTCTCATTATTTGTGATCCACTCTCTTAATTCAAAATTACCTTCTTTCATTATTTTATCTGCTTTTATGTAAACTTCATTTAATTCTGACTCTGTTTTGGTTGATCCTACAAGGTTATCTACATAGAAGTGATCTTTCAAGAACTGAACAGTTAAATCATTTTCATCATACAAATTTAAGTGATGTTTGATGGTTAAAGCCAGTAAACTAGGACTTGCATTTGCTCCAAACAAAACCACATTAAATTTAAATGTTTTAAACCCTTTATTTAAGTCATATGGATCATTAAACCACAAGAATCTTAGTTGATCTTTGTCATAGTTATTTTTCAGATGAATTCTCAAAAAAGCTTTGCTTATATCACTTTGAACTGCATAGTCATCTAATCTAAATCTTAGAAGGATTTTTACAAGGTCTGAAATAAGATTAGGCCCCTCTATGAGACAGTCATTCAAGCTATGCTTATTGCCATCTTTAAGACTACAGTTATACACAACTCTAAGTTTTGTTGTGGGTGCATCCTTTCTATAGACTCCTGTGTGAGTAAGATAATGGCAGTTGTCTTTTTTAAAGGGGTGATCTTTAACTTCTTCAATGAAGCCTTTTTCTAACTGGTCCTTGAAAACATCATCATACATTTTAATTCTCTTGTCATTTTTTAATCTTCTCATCAAATTATAGAGATGACCTTTAGCTACCTTTAGATTATCATTTAATTTTGGACTATTGATCTTCCAAGGTAGTTCAATTGAATAATGGCCATTTTCATACATGATGGTGTTTTCAAAATTTTCAGCCATTAATTGATTTTCATCTGTATGATCACCATCTTGCACCCCCACTGACTCTAATAGCCAGAGCTGTTGTACACCTTTATCTAATTCTTCAGTTGTTAATGATTTATTTAATATTTCAGTATTTATGTCATTATTTGAGTTGTGTAAGACCTTGTCATAATAGGGCAAGTTTGTTAGTCATATATTTTTATTTTTCATTGTTATTTTATATTTATCTATGTGTCCCAGTGGAGCTATACCCCAGTGAGTATCTAGAGCAATCCCATCTCCTATTCTGACTATGCCCTTCTGAATTAAGTGAATATAATCAGCTCCAATTAACATTTGAACATTATCTATTATATCATCATTTAAATTTCTATCTGCAATTTTATATTGCTTTTTAAGTTGTTGTATTACTTCTTTTAAATTTGGTATTTTAAATTTTTGTTGACCAACTTGTTCAATGACTACTACTTCTATGTTTGTTGTTTTATTCTCTGTGGGTATATCCAGATCTAAATTGACTGTATTATATTTTTCTTTCTGTTCATTTTCTTTGACAAATGATGTTATACAATTCTTGTTCATTTTTATGAGTTTGTAGGCCTAATTGATTAACTAATGATTGATCTACAAATGTTTGTTGGGAACAAGAATCTATTAGACATCTTATAGGAGTTGTCCCACCTTCTTTATTTTTTAAATCCAAGGTTATTGTAGGTAGGAGTACACTAGAATTTTTATTGACATTATTTATTGATATATGTCCATTAAATGTTTTTTCATTTTTCTTTAGGTTTTGTTTATTTGAATTTTTAAATGAATCACAAAGACAAGAGACATGATTTAAACTTCCACAATTAACACATTTGAATCTTATTTTTGTTTTGCAGTCTTTGTTAGTATGTCCTGCCCTGTGCATTTAGTACAAAGGTTTAACTGAGAACACCTATTTATCCGGGATTCTAAGTCTACATATTTAGTACATCGTGTGCTATAGTGATCATCAGCCGAACAAAATTTACACTTACGTACAAATTCTGTCGTAACATTAAAATTTCGTAGTGTAGGAGTTAGACCTATCACTTTTTGTTCTGATTTGTCTTTTTGTTGTGGTTGTGGTTTTGTTTGTATTTCTTTGTTTGTGAATCAATCTTTGTTTGTGAATCAATCTTTGTTTGTGAATATCTTTGAAGATTTGTACATTGACAAAACATTTGGAAATTCATTCCTTATTTCATCAAGGGTAGGGTATGTATTTCCCGTTATTCTTTGGAAAATATCCCTAATTTGGGTAGGTAAACAATCAAATATTATGGCTTGGATAAACCATGCTGATTTCTCTAGATCTATATCATTATTTTGTAGATGACCTAACATGCATTCAATTTCACAATAGAAATTGTACAGATCCTGATGGTTATCCTTGGCTGGTTTTATATTTTTTAATTTTATTGCTAAATCATTTACTATTTCTTTTTTATTTAGGAAATTTCTTTCTAGTAATTTGAGAGCTATTTTATATGAACTGCCAATTGCCGGTAAGGCATCAACCAGTTTTAGGGCTGGGCCCTTTAAATAATTAAGGAGATAACTGAATTTGTCAACATCAGATATATAATCTTTGTTGCCAATTAAACTATCAAATTTTTCTAGAAAAGACTGAAATTTTGTTCGATCACCCTCAAATATTGGTACTTGTAATGTTGGTAACTTGGCTTTTAGTTGTTTATTGTCATCATTAGAAATGGATACATTTCTGAAGGCCTCAATCAAACTTTGATTTGTAGCCTCTAAATTATTTGGTAGATTATCTAAAGCAGCATATAATTCATTTATGTGAGAATCTATTTCAAAAATATTCTGTTCTTGTTCACACAAAAGTGCTGTATATCTCTCTTCACCAACATTTAACGCATCAGTTTCTGTAACAATTTCCTCATCTATAATTATTATTTCCTGTTTAATTCTATTTAAACCACCCAAAATAGTATCATAATCCCTTTTATTTGGATTTTCTTTGCTATTAAAGGTAGTTAAAAGCCTGGTAATGACTCCCTTCCTTGCTGATCTCTTCCTTTTTAATGATTTAATCGTTGCCTCAATTGCTTCACATTCAGCCATACTTTATTTATTTTATTTTTCCAAAATTAAGTCCCCAAAATCCTAAAACCCTTTCAACTCTATAAATAAGCTTTATTTTGGTTAAATAGGCTAGGCTTCTGATTACCCTTATTCTAGAATTTTACCACATTTATGACCAAATGATAAGTTTTGAAGCATTTGAATTATTTCTTATTTTTATTTTTAGTTAGGGCTTCGTAATTTATTATTATTTATATGTAGTATTTGAAAAAGCCAAACATGGAATAAATTCTGTTCAGATGTCAAAATGTTTGATAAGGCGTAATTTTATTATTTTTTTATTTTAATTTATTTTATTTTATTTTATTCAAGGTTAAGGTTTTCACAGCAAATAACCCTTCCCCACACGGGCCACCATTATATATGGAAAAAATAGGTCCTGCTCCAACCAGATTAGCCTAAACACAACCTAGGCTACGTTGGAGATGGAAGACCTAGGCCAAAGATGAACTAGCCTAACTATTTGTCCATAAACAGGACTTCCATACTTTTGTTAAACAATTACAGCTGAAATGTCAGCTTATTTAACCTAAATTTAATAACCGAAGGGAAATTTATGAACTTCTTACCTTGAAACTGTTATGAATTTTATCTCTTGACACCACTAAAACATTTTTATTCCGGCTTTTTCCGTCGCTGTTGTTATGCTTAATCAGCTTATGCTTATTCAGCTTCTCGCCCTGTTATTCTGCTTATCCGATCTTTTTCTTCTTCTTCTTAAAACCGTGTTGCTATTTCTAGCCATGGGATCTTTTTTCTTTTCATCCCATATTTTTTTTTCGTTGGTGTTTTTAATTTTTCTCAGCAAGAGTTCATGTTCTCCTTCTGAGTTATTTTTTATTATTATTATTTATTTTAATGTCAATATGGCTTATCCAAGATTAGGTGGGTCTTCCATTTCGGTACTCCCAAATTTTCCATAGGAAATTCATACAATATATTTAAATAAACGTGTGATATTAATGTGTTTATAGGGTATATTTAAGTAATTAAAATTAAAAATAAAATAATATAAAATATAGAAAACTGAACAATCGTCAAAATATAAAGTTAAATGTGAACAAAATTGAGAGGACTCTTACCAGGTTGTTATTATCGGGGTAAGGGGACTAATTGAGTAGAGGGTTGGGAATGACTGGTTGTTGGAAGGGGTTCATATTAGAAGAGTTGGAGCCAGACGAAGTGATGGTGGATTTCTTCTCAGTGGTAGGATATGACAGTTTATTTGGCTATGTTTAAGTTAAAGGCAGAACTACAGTCGTTGACAGTTGGTTTAATACTGAGGATGTATAGGGACTCGAAAATGCGGAGGTCGGTTAGATGGTTGGTTGTGTTAATAATTTTGAAATTGGAGGGAAGTAGTGGATGGTTGTGAAGGTAACAGTGATTCCATATTGCTGATTTAGAGGGTTTAGGTAAAGGCTGCGATGTTCTGGTAGAAATACCGCGATGCTCGTCGACTCTTGTTTGATATTGGCGAATGGTGCTGCCAATATAGTTGGCTTTGTAGCGAACACAGTTGAAAACGTAGATGGTAGACGAAGCAAGGGGCTGACGTGTTTTTTCTTTGTGGTTGAGGTATGATTTGATGCTATTGTTAGTGAAAACGAATTGAAAGTTAATTTGGGGGTAAAGAGGGGTGAGTAGGAGGCGGAGTTCTGAAAGTATTTTGTGGCCGATATGGTCGTAATAGGGAAAGGAAAAGTATTGTACGTCTTTTTTAACGTGGAAACTTTAAGGGGAGGTTGATAAATATTATTCAGAAAATTTCTGATTAAAAATTGTAAAAGATGTTTTGGGAAGGAGTTGTTAATGCCGAAATTATGAATGAATTCTATTTTGTTGTGGAGGGATAAGTACGAAGAGTAAAGATGATAAAACCCCTCTTTTTAATAAGCAAAGAACCACAGGGAAAAGGAAAAGGAAACACGAAGTCCGAGCGCTTTCGTGATGTATTCACATCTTCAGGGACAAGAAAGAAATAGACAGAGTTTACAAAGTACATAAGTTAAATACACAAGCGAAAAATTCCCCAATAGGCAACTCACTCTAAAAACAATAAAAACAATCTTAAACTTCCCCAACAGATAACTTAATCTAAAGGCTACTAAATTATCGAGTACATAAAAACTATATAAAGGAAATTATACAATTAACATATACACAAAAAATAGAAAAGTTATTAGAAATAGTATTAATTAAAACAAGGCAAATAAGTGGCAAGAATGCAGTAGTCTAAGGAAACAAAGGACATGGCGCAATCGTCAGCACGTGCTACTCCCAGAATATTTCGTACCTTTTAGGGAAGCGAAAAATTCCCCATAGGCAACTCAATCTAAAAACATCTAAAACTTCCCAATAGATAACTTGCTCTAAAGTCTACTAAACTATCGAGTACATAGAGACTATATAAAAGAAATAATACAATTAAAATGCACACAAAAAAATGATAACAATTATTAAAATAATGTTTATTTAATTAAAACAAACAATAAGTGGTAAGAATGCGGTCAGAATAATCCACCACCTTCTTAACAATGTATGAGTCTAATTTGTAAAGCCCAGGGCTAAATTAAGAACA
>JAJOZX010006192.1:0-102500 GCA_023014485.1 Bathynomus jamesi
ACTTACGAACCGCCTATTAGTCTTTTGGGGATCATGCATATAAAAGGAAATATTTCAGCTGGGATTCACAAAAGTTATTTTCACCAGTGAATAAACATTCCCTCCGTCATGAATCATTCACAAGAAATTTAGTTTACCGGATTTATATCAAAATGAGGACACTTTCGCGTTGTCTACAATTAATCTTTTAAACGCAGCCGACCGGGACGGATTATTTCCACCGCAAACCGTTGATGATATTTGCAATGACGCTCCTTACGATCCGACGCAAGGGACTGCCGTAGAAATGTAAGTAATTATGTGCCTGTAATTTAAATGTTTGTAGCCAATTATTCTTCGCGAAATTGTTACTTATGTACTGTGCCTGTCATTAGGAGAAAGAGCACTGTTCTGGATTATTTCATCATATATATATATATATTATATATAATAGGAAAAAATATATGTATACACCAGGACAAGGGGGTCACACGAGAAGACCAGGAGCAGGTAAAAATGCTACTAGCTTTAACTGATGAATTTATGTTAACGCAAGAAATAACAGAAAAACAAGAAAAAACAACTGCCTAGATTTGGTATTCACAAACAACAGTAATCTAATTGATAATGTAGAAATATCCCCAACTATGATATCAGACCACAACATCATTGAAATAACAACTAATATAAAGGCAACAAGAAAGGAAAGAACACGCACAACAGAAAGAAGCAAATTCGAAATTTTTAATTTTCACTACAAAGCTGGGAAGATGTGACATCCAGCATGGAAGTAATAGATTGGAAAACCATTTTCGAAGCCAAGACAACGGAAGAGATGCTAATGACGTTAGAAATTGTGGAAAAACATGTTCCAAAGATACAACAAAGAGGAAAGAGAAGCAGGTTCGAAAGACAAAAGAGGGCATTGTTCCGAAAGAGAAAAGAGTGACTGCAAAATTAAGTAATTGTAAAGATAACAACATCAGAAAAATATTAAATGATAAACTACAAGTATCGATGTCGTCATACAGGAACAAATCGAGAAGCATACAGAAAAAGAAGAAGATGACGCTATAGACGCGATAAAGGCTAACTCAAAGTACTTCTATAATTTTGCAAAAAGAAACTCGAAAAACCAAGCGACTATCGGACCTTTAAAAAATGAGAACAGTGATTTATCTGATGATCTAACAGAAGTATCTGAAATATTAAAAGCTCAGTATGAATCAACTTTCAGTATCCCAAAACTGACAAATTGATATGCGATAGAAACGCGTTCTTTGAAGAAGAACCACAAGGGAAAGTATAACGGATTTCGACTTTACGACGGATGATATTACACAAGCCATAGGGAAACTAAAAACCCACTCAGCGGCAGGACCGGATAAATGGAATGCCACACTGATCAAAAACTGCAAGAATGCAATCGCTGAGCCCCTATACTGGATACGGACGATCATTAGACACGGGAGAAATACCAGGCATCCTGAAGAGCGCGAACATAGTCCCAATATATAAAGGAGGAGATCGATCGGAGGCCAAAAACTATAGGCCAGTGTCACTTACATCTCATCTCACTAAAATATTTGAAAGAATAGTTAGACAGAAAATCTATGACTTTTTGGAAACTCAGAAAAAATTCAATGATAACCAACACGGGTTTCGATCAGGCAGATCATGCCTATCACAACTAATGGAACACTACAACAACATTATTGATTCACTTGAAAGTAATGAAAACTATGATGTACTATACACAGACTTTGTTAAAGCGTTCGACAAGTGTGACTACGGAATCATAATACATAAACTGAAATATATGGGAATAACAGGAAAAGTAGGGAAATGAATATATAATTTCCTTGGTGAGCGGAGGCAAGTCGTTACAGTACAAGGAGTATCTTCATCAGAATCAGAGGTCCTCAGCTCGGCACCACAAGGAACAGTATTAGCTCCACTACTCTTCATAATCATGCTAACTGACATAGATGAGGACGTTACCAGAGACAGCACAGTAACATCCTTTGCTGATAACACAAAGATCAGTAGAAAAATAAGAAACCCAGAAGACATAGGATCTCTACAAACCAACATAAACAAAATCTACAAGTGGACTGAAGACAACAATATGAAGTTTAACACCGAGAAATTTCAGCTATTACGGTACGGAAAAAGAGAAGACCTAAAGTCCATGGAATATTATACCCCAAATGGACAGGAAATTCAGAGAAATTCCAGAGCAAAAGATTTAGGGGTTGTAATGACAGATGATGCAAAATTTGAAACACAAAATAAGATAGCAGTAAGCAGAGCAAAGAGAATAACGGGTCAGATATTGAGAACCTTTAAACGAAAGGATAGGAATGTAATGATTCCTCTACTGAAAACCCTGATAATACCCAAATTGGAATACTGCTCGGTCCTAACATTCCCATAAAAAAAGAAGACATTAGACAGCTGGAGGGGATCCAAAGAAGCTTCACAGCCAAGATCAATGGGTGCAAAGAACTAAATTACTGGGAAAGGTTACGAGAACTAGACCTATATTCACTGGAAAGGAGAAGAGAGAGATACACCATTATTTACTCTTGGAAAATAATGGAGAAACTAGTCCCTAATCTTACTTTGAATCCCATAACTCCCTAAACAACGGTGAAAAGTAGAAGCGGCAGACTGTGTCGTATTCCCGAATTGAAGGCGAGACAGGGAACATCCTTAACCCTGAAAGAAAATAGTTTTGTAGTGAGAGGACCAAAACTGTTTAATCAGTTTCCCAAAGACCTAAGAAACACAAAGAGAGTTGCAGTGGAAATCTTCAAAAGAAGACTAGACGCTGGCTCAGAACAATCCCCGATGAGCCGGGCGTACCTGGCTATGTGAGGTGGAGAGCGCAAGAATCCAACTCACTACTTCACCAGGCCAACTCGAGAGGAGGGGCGACAAGCTTGACCTTCGCGAAATGAGAAATCATCGAGCGGAACCTTTGTAAGGTTGTAAGGTAAGGTAAGGTATAATATATATATATATATATATATATATATATATATATATATATATATATATATATATATGGAGGGTTGTAGTAATTCATCTCATCACATTTAAAATGCTTCATTTAAATAGTAGGTATCCGCAGTTATAGATTAGTTTGCAATTAATATTATGCTAAAGTCCTGTTTTGATTCGTTGAATTTTTTTATAGCAATACTTTGCATGTTTTAAATAATTTAAAAAGATTCAGTATGAACTAATTAATTATTCTTTCTCCTTTAAGGTCCGACGAGGATTTGACTCGTGTTATACAATCTTTTGGTTTTGAAGAAAAGCATGTCGTGAACCTGAACACGGAAGCAGAAGATTTACCGCGCAGTCAACCCAGCGATTGTCACATTATTAACGAAATAATGTAAGGTTTTTCTTATGTTTCAACCTGTTTTTATCGGGTAAGAAGACAATGTATTTTCATCAATTTAGTAAATGAAAGAAATAATGTTTTTAGTACAATAACCATCTTATTGTACTATATATATATACACACACGAACAAAACATACTATACGAGTGCGCATAATCGGAAAACGGCATTTTATATGTCTGCATACCATTTCGTCGTTTCCTTAAGTGTGACACGTGTCGAATAAATTTTAAAAATTTATAAATTCCTTACCACGTGACATATGCATGAGAAATGAGAGACAGTACATCCCGCAAGTATTACTAAAATATCCTTGTATTCTAGGGATTCCATACAATTTCGGGGATATGCAACTGCTCGAGAAATTTTACAACAACAGGGTCACTGCAGGGCTGAGTCCCGAGTGAATCAAAATAGTACATCCGATCCCTATTTTAAAATAGATTGCAAACCAATGAATCCCTTCACTACCAATAACATCTGTGTTCACAATAAGACTACCGCAATCTCTCGTATTTGGTAATTTCAAGCTTCATTCTTCGCAAACACACCGATAAATTTGGAACGTGTGATTCGTTCACTATTCATTACTCTCTGAAGTGTATTCGCATCCATTTTAAAAGTCAGTGACAACACCCCCTATATCTCTCTACTATTAGGGCTTGTGACTCGAGGTATACTAGTACACTAATAGGCGTGTCTATCGGCTTGGCGAATTCCAATCTGACTGAGATGTTTCCACTCTGTTGTGGACTTAAGTGTATATTTACACTAGCACAGAAGTCAGGTGTGATGTCAAACGGATAAAGGTTAAATTGATCTATGAAATCTTTCTGCGTTACCTCAATCCAGAGCTCATCACAATCACCTGCAATATGGACCAGATTACTATATGCTCTCGCGCAAGGCAGGAACACAGCTTATATTTTTAACGCCGAAAATCTCGAATTTAAAGGCATTCTTTTTATATTTTTCATTCATCGAATTGTGTTCCTGCATTCCAATTAATATCCTTTTAGGTAGAACTCCCAGGGCGATGTTTTCTATCTGTTTCGATGCCAACCCTGCTGGCACCGTGTATAGTTTGATCTGTACTCTGTTAATTGGGTATTTTACTGTGGCGTGTAGTAAATTTTTCTCAATTTCTATTTGTTTAGGCGAACTTAATTTCACTCGACCTACGGGGAGGTATGTCTCCATAATGTGAATCACAACGGGTTTTGCTCCCTTTTCTTGATCAGCCTCCAGATTTCAACAGATCTCAGGAGTCGTGCGGGTGAGCTTTCTTTTCATATCCACCCCATTCATAAGCAACTTCTGGAATGTGAAGTCTGTAAGCAGGCGTCCAAAACACTCATATATCTTCTTTTTAGAATTTTTAAATTTGTCGTTTATACTACTTTCGTCTTTAGCTTGATAATAGCCCTCGGCACTTAAAAAGGTATTCTTAGCTTCTTTGGAAAAGTTCAGCACATTTTACAGATAGGTTCGTAGGTGATAGTACCCCGTTCCTGCCGATATGTTGACCTGATTTAAATATACGTCACACTGGTTGAATATGGAGTGCAGAAAGTTTATTTCAGGGTATACAGCATATTTGTCATCGCAGTCCGTTCCATCAGAATGGGCTATACGTAGTTTAGCGTACATGTGCACACAGCTTGCGTCAAAAAAGTAAGGGCCTGAGCTTTGTATCACGAATTCTATCGGAGCACTCTGGGAACTCATTGTGTTTAAAGGGTTAATTGTAATAAAGTCACTGTGTTCAATAGAAACTTCAGTTGGGGCATGTCAAAGAGGGACAGCTCCGATTTACAACATGGTGAACTACAGGGATGGATGAAGCGTGCCATGACGAGTTAGAAATAGCGCCTCCTCTCGACAAGTAGTAAACAAACTATGTTTCATGAGATCAATGTCCTAAGCTTATATCAGTCAAAAAAATGGCCAACCATAGGTTTTATTCGCTTAGAACACTTCTTTTTTGTTATCCTTTTTGTCGTGAATACCTCATTTATTAATTATATTTCATTATGTTTTACTCGCTATTCCATTTATCGCTTGCTTTCTCTGTACACTCGTTTTCACTGTACCGTATAAATTCATGGTAGCCACGCCGAGACTATGAAAGCCGTTACAACACAAAGGGTGAAGGGGGTTCATTAACACTCTTTTAACGCATGTTAACACTTTATTTAATTCCGAAAATGCTTTAATTAATTCGAGGGGATGCGAGTAGGAAATTTTCTATAATATTTTACGTCGGAGAGGGGCACAAAACAATTAATTTGATTTTAAGGTTACATGGCCCCAACTTTACGCTTATCGCGCTGCCGAATGACTATCTCTTTTTGGGGGTAGTCCGCTCTGTGGGCCTCTGTTCAGGATTGCCAACTCTTCCAATTTTAAACAATTTCAATCTAACAAACATACTTTTTCGTAATTTCATAATTATTAGAAAATGATTTATATTAAACATTATAATCTTAATTAAACAAAAATTAATATTCACTCTGTTCAATAGAAACTTCAGTTGGGGCATGTCAAAGAGGGACAGCTCCGATTTACAACATGGTGAACTACAGGGATGGATGAAGCGTACCATGACGAGTTAGAAATAGCGCCTCCTCTCGACAAGTAGTAAACAAACTATGTTTCATGAGATCAATGTCCTTAGCTTATATCAGTCAAAAAAATGGCCAACCATAGGTTTTATTCGCTTAGAACACTTCTTTTTTGTTATCCTTTTTGTCGTGAATACCTCATTTATTAATTATATTTCATTATGTTTTACTCGCTATTCCATTTATCGCTTGCTTTCTCTGTACACTCGTTTTCACTGTACCGTATAAATTCATGGTAGCCACGCCGAGACTATGAAAGCCGTTACAACACAAAGGGTGAAGGGGGTTCATTAACACTCTTTTAACGCATGTTAACACTTTATTTAATTCCGAAAATGCTTTAATTAATTTGAGGGGATGCGAGTAGGAAATTTTCTATAATATTTTACGTCGGAGAGGGGCACAAAACAATTAATTTAATTTTAAGGTTACATGGCCCCAACTTTACGCTTATCGCGCTGCCGAATGACTATCTCTTTTTGGGGGTAGTCCGCTCTGTGGGCCTCTGTTTAGGATTGCCAACTCTTCCAATTTTAAACAATTTCAATCTAACAAACATACTTTTTCGTAATTTCATAATTATTAGCAAATGATTTATATTAAACATTATAATCTTAATTAAACAAAAATTAATATTCTTAACTAGGCCTTACTACACTCGCATCACCCCCTTGAAAATAAGTTTTTCACTAGGAAAACTTATTAATATCGTTTAACAAATTTAATAATTTATTCGTTATATATTTTGCAATTTTTTTTTTCTTTAACAAATTCAAAGTGGAGATAGACAAGAAATAATTAGAATGACAAATTCCACATATATTTTGTATCATATTATAAAAATCGAAAACAACTATAATTTTCACATTTGCATAAAATAACATTTCACACTAATAATGAAATTATAACCTGTAACTAATCTATACATACCAAAAAAAATAACGGAAAATTTTCTTATAGTGGCTACACAAATCTCAAGTTCACAATCTATTCCAGCGACTCCTCATCAAAGATCGCTTTATATTTGAAACAATTATTTGTATAGTTATACAGTTACTATTAGGGCAACAGAAAAAAATAAGAAAAAGTTTACATAAAATACTGACCAAGAGCGCACATACTATTTCACGAAAAACGCAACAAATATGGGCAATAATCGCACCCTTTCACTTATAATTTCATTACATAATAATCAGTACATTAATTTGATGGACGTTGTTTAGATCACAATCCGCACGCTGACAACGGACTTCTTCAATTTTCAATCGCAGCTCTCCTGCTCACTTCGCTAGAATGCAAGGGATTGCATCAATCAACATGCAACAGGGCAGCACGCTTTAGTGGTTCCGCTCTCTCTCCAAATGGCGAAAAAAAAAACAAGAGAGACGTCCAATTCTAAAAGGATCAGGGGGGGAGATATACTGAAAGCGGGACCACGCGCCGGAATTGGACGGAATTTGCAATTCTAGAAGTCGATGAAGAAACTCGCCTTGTCTCATCTCCACTTTTGTCGGTGAACGCTGCTCTTCCTACGTCCAGCTGAAAGACTCTTCCACTGGCAACAATCAAACGATCACTTCGCCGTAGGCCGTTTCCCAACGAACCTACTGTATGTCTGTATGGACAGTACAGTCTTAGACACCCGTTCAAGCTCTCGTGGCTTGCCTACCACGTGCTAAAACAAATATTTAGCGAAGCGTTCGAGCAGCGTGACCAGCTACTGCCCGAAAAATACCAATAGACCATCTTCGATCGAAACTTTCAGCTTCTCTTCTCTTCTCTTCCGAAACTGTCCTGCGCCAATCTGCGCATTCGGTTTCTCTCTTCTGTCTCTTCTCTTCCGAAACCATCCTGCGCCAAGTCCCTGCGCCATTTGGTTTCTCTTCTCTCTCTCTCATCATTGGTGATCGATCACCTATCTGGTAGACTAAACTCAATGGATGGAACTCGGATTCAACTTGGTTGCCTCCAAACCGAGCATTTTGAAATTTTGAAAAAAAAGTTTATTCGAAACGTGTTTCTGTACTGCTTATCATTTAATATTTAATTTACCGAATTTTCTCGACAGTTCACTTCGAAACAATAACTACACATTTGCTCTGGCCAAATTCACGGAAAAAAAAAAGACAAATCTTAAAATTTCGCAAAAATTTAATCACATCTAGCTACCAATAAGGTCACTTATGGCAGTTACATCGGAGAAGATAAAAAAGTCATAAAACGTACGAAACAAAATTGTACAGTATAAATATAAAAGCGCCCATACATAGTAACTGTTAGTATAATTTAAGAAATATTATTGTTCAAACTACCGTCAGAAATCACATCGATACTTCTAAATACAAAAGACAAAAATGAACCCCAGAAACTTCATGTCATCACTTCTCTGACAATCATGAACCTTCTCGCCCTTTGGGGGGGAGCACACTAAGACGCCACAAAAACGTTACTGGCTATCTAGAAGGCTCCATTTCCGAGTGAACACTCGAGCCAATGTTTTAAATGCATTAGTACACCCGACTGAAGGTTTAAACAATAATAATTTTCCAAAACAGTTATTAAAAAGTAAAAAAATTAAATATTACTACCAAAAATTATTTTAATACAGTAATTCCAACTTGAAACTCTAAATTTCATATGAATCCAACTCGTAATTCACAAATTACATCTGAGAGACAACTCTCTCCTCCAACAGAAACCCCAGTATGGTTTGCAAATACAAAAATCCCAGTAATTTATCGTTTACAAGTGAAACTACAAATTTGCATCGTTATACTAAATAAGAATAGATAATATGCACTCACAAATACACGCAACCTACTGTAAACAAAAACAAAACACTGCATAATTGAGAGCGGTCGCTTTGTTTGTAAGCGAACCTCTATACAAATATCCCTAACCGAATGAAATTGCATTATATCCTGACATAATTTTGTAATGTTTTCTATGCAAACGCTCGAACTAAAAAAAGACATTTTTCATTTTTAATACCCAAATTAAAATATCAAATCAAAACATCCTTTTTGCAATACAATCTAAATTCCAAATAAAAATTTGACCATTTTCATTGAACTGGAAGAAAGAAAGAAATAAAAATCGGCCTACCTATAAAAATAAAATTCAATGAATTTATAAAACGTAAAGAAACAATATATGAAAAGAATTATCTACACAAATTTCTGTAATTCAAAAATAATAATAATAATATCCAGATTTCGTAAAATAAATATGTGTACGTAACTCACATAGGCCCCAAAATAAAAATAAAATTTACTGCCGCACTTTTAGACCTACAATTAATAAATTCAATGTTACGCGTAGAAAGAACAATTTAGAATTTAATGCATAACATTTGTGCTTATTAAAAAAAATCCTATGATTATTTATGTTAAACCAATTAAAATTTTGTTAAATAATTCTCTAAGAATTTAATACTCAATAGACATATACCGTAGTAATGGTCAATATCCGAACAATATTTAACGATAGGCCTACAAGAAATCTTTCTTTAGTACAATACAATAGCCATTTTACAAAATATCAGTCGGAATTGTCGCCTACCTACCAAATTTTATGAGTATATAAATATATATAATTATATATATAACTAATATATACGTATAAGTTAATATGTAAGTATATAATTAATGAGTATATAAAAAAAAAAATGAATTTATCGAAAATTTCACGACACAATTTCTCTATTTCATTTAAACCAATCTAGCTTATTTTGAAGTCTAACACAATCCTATACGGCCAGCCTATAATCTGACGAATTATTATGTTTAAGATTATTTTTCGACTGTCCCTTAAAATGTAACTTAATCCTATTTAGCGAGAAGCGAAGCGAAGCAAAAACCCATAAACCTACATAAACAATAAAATAAGCCTATCATTATAAACAACCAATCGAAATATAATAAAAATCTACTAATGAATCCCAGAAAATTTTACATGTTCATGAAATGTCTTACAATGCTATATATATGTGTGTATATACCTAGAAATGCGGTACAAATTTTCGCTAAAACATTTTTAAAGGACCGTATAAAATGTGTATCACACTGTATTTAAACTAACGTAATTCACTTACGTACAAATTCAGTAAAATTTATTTATTAATCGTTATTCTTATTATTATTATCACAATTATTACTAATTCCAAAAGTTTAAACACAAACAGTAAACAAAAGGTAAGCTGAAACAGGCATAACAGTGGAAGAGACGAAAAAAAAAGAAAAATTGAGCCCTCAGACAGCACGCTAAATTTTGAAAACTGTTTTCCTCTCCGACGGAATGAACGAAATTTAACGGAATAACGACTCTCGCAATATTGAGTCACGTAAATTTTTCTACCGACTCACTGAACCAAGACTAAAAGAAATTTTGAGTCACTAGACTGCGAAAAGTAACGAAACCATACGATGAAAAATGGAACAAACGAACATTTCAGAATCAAACGAACTCCACGAAAAGAAAGAAAAAACAAATTAAATTTTTAGGCGCGAAGTTTGTAAGGGACGCTATAAGGATGTCGAAGGTGATGCGCCATTTTGAATTTACATTTACAATGAATATTTGCTTAATTTGATAATTACTCTAAAACGGGTAGCGAAACAGAATATCTACTAATTTTCTTTATACGGAGAACGTGAAAACGATCGTGATTAGTCGAAAGAACACACGCACAAATTTTGAATTCCTATTTATCAGACACGAAAAAATATTGCATAAACCTATTTGAAGAACGGAGTGCATGGGTTCGTATTATTAAATTGATAACAATTTAATAAGGTTAGCTGCCACCAAAATGTCGTGAATACGTTTTATTATTTATTATACTTCATTATTTACTCTACTTTCTGCTCTCTCTTGCATTTATCGCTTGTTTTCTCTATACACGTGTTTTCACTGTACCGTATAAATTCATGGGAGCCACGCCGAGACTATGAAAGCCGTTACAACACAAAGGGGGAAAGGGGTTCATTAACACTCTTTTTAACGCTTGTTAACACTTTATTTAATTCCGAAAATGCTTTAATTAATTTGAAGGGATGCGAGTAGGAAATTTTACTATAATATTTTACGTCGGAGAGGGCACAACACAAGTAATTTAATTTTAAAGTTACGTGGCCCCAACTTTACGCTTATCGCGCTGCCGAATGACTGTCTCTTTTTGGGGGTAGTCCGCTCTGTGGGCCTCTGTTCAGGATTGCCAACTCTTCCAATTTTAAACAATTTCAATCTAACAAACATACTTTTTCATAATTTCACAATTATTAGTAAATGATTTATATTAAACATTGTAATCTTAATTAAACAAAAATTAATATTCTTAACTAGGCCTTACTATATTTTACGTTTAATGCCACCGTGGTGGTAATCACTTCTTCCGGACACCCCTCTTCTTTCCACCACCACCACACATTTTACTCTTTGCATCTTTGACGATTTCGTCCTGTGTACGCTTTAAGTGTTTTTTTAGAGCTTCTTTAGGTTTATCCCCAGCCAATATGTCTTCTGCGTTGTTAAGACCTGATTGTAGCGCTTTCCTCCCGAGATATCTGGCACCCCTCTTCAGCAAGGGGACAGCAGTACGTAGTATGAAATGGATCCAAGTCCACTACCACGCTGGTATCTCACACCTCGATAGACTGTGAAAGGCTTTCTGTCCATTATAACTCAGTGCGTCGAAAGTGCAGCTTCACTGTTAAGCTCCTGTCACCGAATGGGAAATTTTTTCCCTCAATCGTTCTTATATATATTGAGATATTGGTTATTAGATTAGTCGCGACATTCACATAATGGGGCCTGTCATACGTAATACTCAAGCTCTTCCCTCTATGGTTGGGAATGTGAGCAGTGCGTAGCAGCGTGCCTGGGTATCCCCAACAAACTGGTGCTCCACTATATTCCTGTAAATATAGCACATGTCTGGGGGTGTATAGTCAGCAACCAATTTCTCCAATTTCATCTGATACATTAGGCTGGACAAGTCATGTTGTACCTCGTGAAAGGTATCTCTTTGGAAGACTGATCGATATAACCCCTTGGTTATAATTTTAAACAGCCCTTTGTCTTTAATATTTCTGTTAGCCTTTGATTTTAGGATTAGTGTATGTGCGGGGTTTTCTTTGTTTACTATTTCATATACTAAATAAGCCGTAAGATTTGAGATTTTTAAACTTACGTTTAAGCCTCTCACAACATCCTCAGCCGCACCATAACGGCCCGGACCTAATGTTACTACTGTACTGTAATACCGTGCATCCCCAATTCGGGAGATACGTATAGTTTCATCCCGAGTTACTCCGGCTTTTTCACACTCAACAAGGTCTCTAAGCATCATAAAAACGGGATTTTTATAATCAATATTTAAAAAGAGGGTGTCCAGCTGAATTTCGCATATCCCCACCTCATACGAATCACGACCCAATTCAATGCGTCCATGGAGTTCTGTTACAAAGTTGGCCAGGGTGTTGTTAGGATGTACAGACAGGGACGAGGAGGACGGTAGTGTGACGTAGAAATGGTTAAGCGCCATGTTGCATACTATTTAAGCTTCATTATTGCATCAGCGTTTATATAAGTGTTGAACCTTTCTGGGTACCCTAGTCATTTCACCAGGTGCATTTTTCTCTTTCCTGACCCTTTGCTTCCTAAAACTTTTTAAATTTTAAACACATTTTTTCCCTAAATTAAATGTCAATTTCTGCAACTCCTCTCGGTAAAAGCCTCCTGCGATTTCTTCCCCATTCAAATCTTCAACGTAATACAACATTATCTCGCATTTAGGTCTCATAGCCCTAACTTTAAAAATCTCACGTGTTCAGCCTTGCTCAAATCACTTCGCGAATTTATTTCCCGAACGCGATAGCCTTACATAATCATTGATTTTGAAACGCGCAGTGTGGTGGTGGTGTTTCATCTCTTCTCACATCTGGCTCTGTGCGCGTGCCTCTTTCTAAAATCTCGTTAGGTGTTGTCCCAATCGTGCGATAGTGTAAGCGGTTGTATGAGGTCACTGATTCCAGAATATCTGTATATCTGCTTTTATGTGTAAAATAGAGGTGCATGCGTTCCTTTATGGTTCGTTGAACTCTTTCAGCTAAAGAGGCCTTATGTATAGAATTGGTAGTGTAGTAGCTTTTCTGAAAAGCTCGGCCTATAAATTCTTTCCCCATATCCGTACAAAAATAGCCAGGAACCCTCTTTTCTTTCAACATCAACGTTTTGGTGGCTTTAACAACTGTTTCAGACGATTTATTTTTCAGAGAAATTAGCCACAGATATCTAGAGAATACATCTATTATGAATAGGATGTAGCGGTAACCATCGTTATACACTGAATATCTTTGCATGTCTGTCAAATCTGCTTGTCAAATAGAGTCAATCGATGTCGCTGTTGTCTTGGCTGTTTTAAAGCTTTTTCTCAGAGGCTTATGAAGTGTATAAGCGTCCTGCTCCCGCAAAAACCTCTCAACATCTTTTTTCCCTACTCTCTCATTGTAAACACTTCTGTACAGTCTATCTACGCCTCTGTAGGAGGCTGGGCTAGAAATGTCATAGTAACGTCTTATTTATATGTTAGACATTTGCGTATTTTAGAGGCACGTGGTTAGGGTTGATCGTTGTTTATCCTCTTCTTTCTCCTCTTCAGAAGTGTTACCGCCGGCGGTGATGGCGTTTTCAATTGTGACACGTGCGATGCATGTTCCAAGTCTTTTACCCTGTTCAAATTTCCTATCATTGCTTTGGGGATATTTATCTGTTGTAGTCTTGCTTTAATATGCTTCCATCCTAATGGTGAGGGCCTATTCCCCTTTCTCACCTGATCATGGACGATGTCTACGATATTCGATCCCTGCACCTTTGCTCCTTCCACAATGATCTCACCTGTATCGGTCCACTCTATGTTGGGATCCTCAGTCAATAGATTATAAAGATTTAAACCCTTATTTCTCAATGTATGTGGGAGGGTTCTTTTTAATACATGCTCGACATTTTGTGTGGCCGACCCGTTATTCTTTGGTTGGTCAGTTCTATCGTTGGACACAGGCTTTATGTCACCATGCCCATCTTTGTCCGAGCTGTGCCTAATAACCACGAGGATCTCTGTCGGATTCTTTAATTTTCGTACTCGTTAAGAAATTTCTGCAGAGTTCTCGTTATATGATTCTTTTCTCATCAGGTATTTTTTCACTGTTTAATAGGGCTAACAATTCACTTTCCATTCTTTAAGCCTGCTTTTACGGGGTTCTAGAACCGTATCTGGATTCTTTGAACTTTGCAGTGAAGCATACACCTCGTGTGGAATCACTACCACTTTCTTCATTATATTAATCTAGTCAGTAAAGGACCCAAAACTGGAAATAAGATAGGGATGAATGACCCTCCTCTTTGTACAATAATTCGGTTTTTTTCCCACAGTCTGACTTTTACGAGCGAGTGTACGTATAATGTTCTTATAACGGCGTAGGCGAGCCTTCTGAGGGAGTTTCATTGATACATTGCAATTTACGTATAACGTTAAGACAGATTTCACAGATGCATTTTAAAAAGTCAGAGTCAATATTTTTAGCAAACATCTGTTGCATTGCCCGGGCCAGTCGATCATAGATTTTTATTAATTCATGGTATTTCTTTAGCCTCTTTGTCATTCTGGAATATACACCGTTTCAGGCTCGTTTGGAAATATATTCGTTCTTAGAAGCATCCTAAACGTGTTTCGCGGGTGAAGGTCACAAAGCAAATATTCGTAACGCTGGCTTGTAGCTTCTTTATAAACTTCCAAAAACTCCTTACATTGATTCGGAAACATTTGATTGGCTAATACCTCAATTTGTGATACATCTCTACGTTGTGCGAATAAGACTAAATATTCTGTATTCAACGACACATCGCGCATGTATCTATTTTTGAAATATAGATTCTGATTGATGAAGAACACGCTTATGTTAAGATGGTGGGAGAACACTGTAAATGTTTCGGCAAACGTTTTATCCATCTCCAACATGAGATCGTCAATTACAATGTCTGTATGTTCATTTCCCTTTAACGAATTAACGTCATATACACCTTTGTACAGCAAAATATCATCTTGGTACTCGATCAACACTGATTGATACGTCGAATAGCACCATATAACGGGAATGGGACAACTGGCCGCGGCCAACTAGCCGCAGCCAACTCACCACGGCCAACTCGCCGTAGCCAACTGGCCGCGGTGGCCAGATTTTATAATTTATAATTTTATAATTTTAAATTTTTTATTCTAAATATAATTTTAGAGGCTGTGCACCTGGGTGTTGAATGCCCGGTTAGGTCAACCGTACGCCCTTGACGATTGGTTAGGTTAGGTCGTGATATTTTCGTTAGCTTTAACGAAAATATCACGACTCAACATAACCAATTGTCAAGGACGTACAATTAACCTAATCGGGCATTCAATTAACGTACCCAGGTATTCAATTAATCTAATCGGGCATTCAGTTGACCTAACCGGGCATATACTGTGTGTACACACACACACATATATCTATATAGCGTTCAACATCCACCGGCAACGCCGGGTCGCTCCGCTAGTATATATATATATATATATATATATATATATATATATATATATATATATATGTATATCGTGTGTATTTCCACAGGAAATGTGGAATGTTTATCAACGCTGCTTGAATGACGAAGACAGGACTAACAATCACGCAGAAGCTGCGCACCGAAGACTGCAAAATGAACTTGGAATGCAACATCCTACGATTTGGAAATTTATTGATGGTTTGAAAAAAGTTCAACGAGGAAGAGATCTATATTACGAGCAGCTGATTGCAGGGCAAAATCCTCCAGTCAAGTTAAAAAAATTCAGAGAAGCAGATGCAAGGATAAAATCAATTGTCAGTAAATTTGACAGTCGAAATTTTGTTGAATACCTTAGGGGAATTGCCCATAACTTTTCATAGATATTTGCATTTTTATCCTTATTTTATTTTTTTTACTCCAATAAAGTACTTTCATAAAGCAATTTTAACACACTTGTTTTATTACACACAATTTTCATAAAAAAAAATAATTTTTCTATATCACGGCGAGTTGGCCGCGGCGAGTTGTCTTATTCCCTATATCTGCGGCCAGTTGGCTACGGCGAGTTGGCCGTGGTGAGTTGGGCTGCGGCTAGCTGGCCGCGGCCAGTTGTCCTAGACCCCCATATAACTTTATGCATAAATTTTGAGAATCTCTCTCCCTTTTCTTTAATAATTTTAAGCATAAACACACTTTTACCACAACCTGTAGGGCCAGATATAATACAGGTGGATGGGCTCGTGAACCTGAATTTTTCTACAGAATCCATTTCTAACACGTCACACTCCTAAGTGGAACATTTACAAAATATAAAATTTTAAATGATGTTCTTTATATTCTACACTCTTGTTTTTCTCTTCTCCCACAGAACCGTGAATGACGATGAGGTACAGCACCCCTTCATCGATATTACAGATGACCCCGACGACAGTGTGGTTGTGATCACAGACTCCATCACCACTGCCGAGTCCACACCACACCAGCGATACCTATAGCACGCGACAATTCAAAGCGGAGGCATGATGAAGAGCCCTCCACGTCAGGTATAAAGTGTGGCAGGATTGCGCGGGTTTTAGACCCCCAGCAATAGAGCCCCAACCCTCTACGTCTTACGACACAACCCCCACAATAGTACCTTCCTCAAATATACCCCCTTATTTCTGTTCAATTCCGGGTACATCCTCCACAGTTGGTGCGCACCGCTACCCCCACCCCAGCCTTGACTAGAAATCGGTATATAGTCAGGGTTGATCCTAGATCCATGTATAGCAATGGTGTTGAACACGGACTGCGACGCATAGTTGAACGTATTGTGGAGTTTGTCTTTCAGAACTACGACAAACGTGAAGTCAGAACGCGGCTGTCCTTCGAGTTCGGGTCAGATGACGGAGATGTAGATGATTTTTGGATAATAATACGATTCAGACACTTGGCAGCTGTAGATATAGAGTATATATTAGGCCGTATAATGCAGGACTCTCAAAGTAGTATAGCCTTCAATTTGGACAACTTTACGGTAAATATTGTCCGTGTATTCCGTGTGCGGGACATAATGCCACACCTTATACTCTTAACTTCAAATCTCAGGCTATGTACAGGCGGCATATAAACGTCGATCGTGGTTACGGTTTTATAGCAGTAGACTTAGCTCGTATGTTTACTGTACTAAATACATGGACCCAAAAAATTTGGTTGCCTACTGTAGTGGAGAGTGCCCGTAAACTAGCTGTAGACTGTAAACTTGAGTTTGACTCTAATATGGGTCCTGAAGAGCTGAGAAGGGTAGAGCAGGAAATGAATGTTCGTATAGTTGTATTTGGAGTGGATGATCGTCTTAGGACTGTGTATGTTTTTAAAAGCTGTGTGAGAGATCGTATAAGACCCCTAATTATTTTAGGGCTGTCATGGACAACGTATCTCCCCATCCGTAATATAAGGGACCTTTACGCGAGTTATCATAAAAGTCGAAAATATGGACGGCATCATGATTTGTGTAAGGGGTGTATCGAGTTTGCGGATGATACAGTGAAACATTTTAAAGATTGCCACATGATATGTGAACAGTGTAAAAGCTCCAAATGTGAAAGCCGAGTAGTTGAAGCTGAGAACAGGGATTGTGATGTGTGTAGACGCACATTTTTCAATAATAACTGTTTTGAGCTCAATAAGTCAATTGGCACGTGCAGGAAAATGAGAATCTGTGAATGTGGTATGTTTCACATGATAGATAGTTGGGGAAAATTCACGCATAAATGTGATGAAATTCACTGTTCTATGTACCATGACAAATATAAGGCGGTTGGAGTAAAGCATGTATGATATATGAAAGACGCTAAGCCAAAAAATAGCCCTTGTATAACTGTACTACGATATAGAAATATACACGAACACTGAAACCAAAGAGGTTATTCCACATTTACTTTTAAGCCAGACTATCTGTGATGAGTTTATGGAGATCGAGTGTGATGAGTGTCACAAATGTGGTAAACGGACAAACGTTTTTAAAACGATTGCACACGATAGCCCTGTGAAACTCTTTGTGTCCTATATTGTCAATTTAGCGGACAAATTAAAAAAAATAACTGTATATTCTTGCCTATAATGGGGCAAAATTTGACACACAGTTCCTTTATAAGGAGTTGTTTGAGCACGAGTCATCTGAGATATTTACAGGTAATCTCTTGAAAAGAGGAAACAAACTTATACAGATGCAAATAAGAGGTAATGTACAGTTTAAAGACACTTTATTATTCACATCTTGTAAATTAGCAAAGCTGCCCAAGGTCATGGGTGTAGCCGCTGAAGTTTCAAAATGATATTTCCCTTACACATTCCTCACTAGCGAAACTTTAAATTACGTGGGACTACCTCCACCAAAAACATTACTTTAACTATGAATGTGTGAGTACAGATGAACGTGAAGATTTTGACCGCTACTACAACAGTTTTAACGAATCTAATCCTTATAATATAGCTGATGAATGTGAGCGTTATTGCGTGAATGATGTGCGCGTGCTTAGAGTATGTTTCAAGGCCTTTAGAAGGATGTACATAGACCGTTTCAAATGCGATCCTTTGCAAATCGCAACGACGATCACCTCATTATGTTTTACGGTGTTCAAGAATAACTTCATGCCTAAAGACACCTTAGCCGTCATTCACAGAAACAATACCTGCAGTTATGGGCACAAGGCTATTTACTGTCTCATACACATACAGCAGCAGACAGGTGTATACATAAAGCATGCCCGCAACACGGGGGAAGTACACATTAAGGTTAATGGTCGTGTTTTTTGGGTTGATGGTCTAAGCGAAAACCGTGCCACTGCTGAGAAGACTGTGTACTCCTTTAATGGTTGCTGGTGGCACGGCTGCCCCCGTCCTTAGTGTGGAATCGTAGGAGATATCTACGGTAGATCTCCTGTCGACAGTATTGCATGGGCCCGCACCCGCGATCAACTTATAGGATCCCAGTTCACTCACAAGGTCTTGTCGGAGCATGAGTATGATGCACGGATGGAAACAGATGGAGAGTACCGTGAAGATATAAACACGATCAAGCATTCACTGGTGCTGGATCCTCTCAAATGCGGTGATAGCTTGTTCGGAGGTTGTACAAATCCCTTCAAGTATACTTTCCGCCTATGGAGGGAGTGAAACTCCAATACTACGACTTCTGTTCTTTATGTCCCTTCGTGATGAAGAACAATCCTTACCCCGTAGGTGTACCTGAAAAACTGGTGGGACCTGACCTGCTTCCCATCGAGGTGCTCTCCACAAATTTGAACGGGTTCTATTTCGGCCTTTCTTTCGTAGATGTGGTCTCCCCACGCGATTTATGGATGCCGACCTTGCCCGTCGTTATAGATCACAAGCTCATGTTTCCGCTGTGCGTGAAGTGCGCAGAGGAGAACAATCGGGATTGTAATCATACAACCAACCAGCATAAGATCAGAGGTGTATATAGAAGCCCTGAGCTGGACCTAGCTGTTCTCCATGGCTTCAGAATATTGAAGATACATGAGGTGTGGAGGTTTCAGAAGCTACCCAACCTTTTCAAGCCATATATAAACGCTTTTTTGAAGGATAAGGTCGAAGCATTAGGGTATCCGCGAAGAATTGATACCGAAGATGAAAAACTGGCATATATTGGACGTTACTGTGACCGTGAAGGCATACAGTTTGACCGTTCCCAAATTGTAAAGAACCCAGGCAAGCGCTTTAGTGCAAATTTGTGTCTAACCAGTCTTTGGGGAAAATTTGCACAGAATACTGACAAAGGGAACGTTCATTTGGCACAAAGTTATAGTGAAGTCTGGGATTATGCCAAAGCTCCCGATAAAGAGGTGATGGAGATCGTGAATGTAGGTAATACTTACATAATAAAGTACAACAATACCGAATTGGCCACAGATACCTCACGGGTTACAAACATACCTGTAGCCAGCTTCACAACGGCCTACGCACGCATAAAACTTTGGGGCCTATTGCATTCTCTTGGTCGGAGGGTTCTGTACGGCGATACAGATATTGTGATATTCACAGAGAGGGAGGGTGAATATATGCCTCCTCTTGGTGAATTCCTCGGGGAGTTGACTGATAAGATCAAGGATGAGTATGGAGACATTGCATACACCGCCTCTTTCGTCTCAACAGGACCAAAAACTTTTGGAGTACGGGTGAGGGTTGGGGAGGATATGAAATATATTGTGAACTAAGGATATCACGCACAACCAGGCCAATCGGCGGGGCGTTAAATTTGATTCGTTGAAGGGTCTAGTATGCTTGGATGATGATGTGGGCGACCAGCCATCCCCAGTAACTGTAGGGACCCACAATTTTCTGGCGCAGAAGCTAAGGGTACGTCGGTGTGCCATAACACCTATAGGAAACGTTACCAGGTGTCTGGTGCCCTTTGGATACCATAATCCTTGATTGTTTTATATATATATATATATATGTGTCTATTGTTAACGATATGTTTATTTTATTTATTACATGTATTTGTGTGTGTGTATATATATATATATATTGAATATTTCGTTTATTAAATAAATCGTGTTTCAATTAGCGTTTCACTTTCTCCTTTGTGTGTGTGTGTGTGTGTGTGTGTAGAGGAGAAAACTCTAAGCTCCGCCCCTGCATGATCGGTCACGTGACTCCTGCTACTACCTGGGCATATCTCTTCCCTGCGTGTTCAGTTGACCGCTGCATGCCCTGGGTCTCAGACGTGCATTTGAAGAAAACCCATGTAAATAAAAAATAGTAATGGCTACCTTTAATATTGTGTGTTCGACGTTTATGAAGTGGTATTCGGCAAAGTGTGAAGATATAGTGGATACCGATTGGCTCCCCATTCCACCCTTTTTTGATACTTTTAAGGCTACATTGAACCGTGCGAAGCTTGAGGGAAAGAGGTACAAATACTCTACGGTATTCTGGCGAGAGCATTGCGGGATTTCGTGTACAAGCCATGTATTGAAGTATGTTGTAGGACTAAACTTTATAAAAGGTTACATATACCGTGAAGTGGAAGAAACAACACGTGCAGAAAAGAAGCAACGGTTATGGTTAGTGAGTCTTGTTGATGAGTGGTATTTCAAGCGATATTATATCATGTTGCATCATACCGAGTGCTCGTACCCTGCAGCTGAGAATGTAAATCATGTCATCATGGATAATCTTAAGTATTTTTACCACTACATTAATATATATGATGACGAGGTTTGTAGTGAGGTTGTGGCTAAAGGCCTCCGTGAGTTTTTAACAGAATTTAGAGACGAGTATCGTCTGCTAAGCAAAAAGGGAAAATATGGGCATATGTTTCTCTCAAATAGTGCGCCGGAGTGTGAATAAAATGTGCTTAGTTCGTGAAAATAAACGAAAATGTCTGGTGCGCATTCTCGGGAGTGATAAAACACTAAAACCGGTATTGCTTCATGTATCGGAAAATTTCTCAAAACACCTACCCAGTATAATGGGTTACAATTATTCACGTTGGAACAACGCCGTACACGATTCATCAGCTTATGGTGTGACTCACTCCTCCCGTCGAGCCGATCCGCTCTCCTGTGGCTCATAGTCATCTCAGAACTTGAACCGATTGGACGTGCACTCCTCGAATACGATGGAACTTCCTTTGAGCAGTGTTATAATTTTTGTATGTAGCATTATTAGTTTGTGTACCTTATATGTTACTATAGTATTATATTTTCTCCAGGTATAGGTATTCCATAAAATACTGTATAATGTAAAGATTGATAAAAGATAATAAAGAAAACATAAATAATATATCAGAGTCAATCATAGATAATGGTCTTGGATAAAAGCAACCTTTAATAATAGTTGTCTTCTCGGTACGTATTGTAATTTAAAGAGGTGTATATAAATTAGTAACTTATCTTTGCCTTAAATTACTAAGTTAACTTTCTAAGTTAACTATCGTTAAACTTAATCTTAAAGCAATTCATATAGTTGACTCTGTTTAGTATAATGGTACTAAGTAATTGGTGCTCTATAGCGTGATTCCTACCAGTAACTTCGATACTATAGGGTGATTCCTACCCGTTTTGGTTCGAAACTACAGTACTGTAGAGTGTGATTCCTATCCAAGGTATAAATGAAAATATAATAAATATAAAGTGCTATTTATTATTCAATTTTATTTATTTAAAAATAGTTTCGGTGCTACTATAGTATGTGGTCTACCTACGATTGTTAGGTTTAGTCACGATATTTTCGTTAAAACTAACGAAAATATCATGACTAAACCTAACCAATCGTCAAGGCGATGGACATTGGAATGTAAACAAGCAATTAGTAAACAAGGTAAGAAGCTATAATTAAAAGGTAGACCGCCGAATCGAGGTAGGAATCACGCTATAGTAGCACCAAGTAATTTTTATGTTTGTTATTTTGCAGTTATTCAGTAGATGTCAGTAAAAGTTTTAGTAGATTAAAGCCTAAGTTGAATTGAGTTTCATTTGGGTAATTCTCATTTCAATTTAATCTACTAAAAAAACTCAGCAGTCATCATGGAACGTGGACTTCGACCAGAGCGACTTGATGTGCTACCTACTTCACCTGAAGCTTCACGCACATTCAAACATTGGCTGTTCTTATTTACGCGTTATAAGGCGTCACTCGAAGGGGATAGCGACTCGTTTCTGGGACTCCTCGCAAATTCAGTCTCCCCAGAAAACTTCGAGATCATCTCAGAAAGTTCTACGTACGACGAGGCCTTAACCGCTCTTAAAAACGCTTTTATTCAGCCAGCTAATGAGGGCGACATAAGCTCGTTACGCGAAAACAATTGTCCACGGAATCTATTGATGAATACGTCCGTTCTCTTCAGAAACTAGTCTTGATTGTAACTTCAAGAACGTTACAGCCGATACCTATAGGGACGAATATATCCGAGATTCTTTCATAACGGGAATTTCTTCAGCACGTATACGAACAAGACTACTCGAAAACAAGACGCTCACCTTATCATCCGCCGTGGATCAAGCGCGTGCCCTAGAGATCGCGATGAAGGACTCTCAAACTTACGATTCAGCTTCCCAAATCGAGAACCGCCCAGTAGCTTCGGTCGAATCGCATGTTGGGGGTTCTCGAAATCCTGAAGCAGGCCCGTCTAGTGGAGAAAAAGCTGAAGAGCAGGACTCTTGCGCAGTAGCCACTCGCAAACGTCAAATGTGCTATTACTGTGGCAATTCTGTTAGCCACGATCGCTCACAGTGCCCGGCCCGTGAAGTTACTTGCTACAAATGTAAGAAGAAAGGCCATTTTTCAAAAGTATGCAGGTCCTCAAAAGACCCACTTAGCGCCTCTATCCCGTCTGCAACATTAGCTTGCGTGCCTTCCACTCTAAAAGAATCAATAGTAGACTTACACATTAAAGGTACTTACTTAAAGGCTCTTTTAGATACGGGCAGCTCAGAAAACTTTATTTCAAGATCTGTCGTACGCGGACTTCGTCTACCGGCTATGTCTTATAATGGCACCATATCTATGGCTTCAGTTAACCTAACGTCCCCCATCAGCGAATGTTGCGAATTAGACATTCAAATAAAACAACGCGCCTACAAGAAAATTAGATTCTTAGTTCTACCTGATTGTTGGACTGACATAATTCTGGGAATACCGTTTCTTAGCAAACATTCTTTTGTAAAGATGAACTTTGGGGGACCTCAGCCAGATCTTGAAGTCTGCTCTCTAGCCTCATTGGCTATTGAACCACCGCGAGTGTTCTCAAACCTATCTCCCGATTGTCGTCCTGTAATTACGAAGTCACGTAGGTTTAAAGCTTCCGACGCCGAATTCATTCGTTCAGAAGTCAATCGCATGCTGAAGGAAGATATCATCGAGCCGAGCGACTCCCCGTGGCGTGCGCAAGTTCACGTTGTCAACAATCAAGCAAAAAGGAGGTTAGTGGTAGACTATTCAGAAACCATTAATAAATTCACGTATCTGGATGCCTATCCATTGCCAAACTTAGATGACCTAGTTAATAAAATCTCTACTTACAAGATATTCAGTACGATAGATTTACGAAGCGCCTATCATTGTGTTCCCTTGTATCCAGATGATAAGACTTATACTGCCTTCGAGGCGGGCGGCCGGTTATTCCAATTTAAGCGTTTAAGTTTTGGGCTTACGAACGGCGTAGCTTGTTTCCAAAGAATCATGGACAACTTTATTCGCCAAAATGAGCTCGAAGGAACATATGCTTATCTTGATGATGTCACGATTTGCGGCCGAACAAAAGAGGAACACGATAAAAATCTCTCTAAATTTCTTGAAGTTGCCGAAAAATTTAAGATGACCTTAAATAAAGAGAAATGCACTTTTTCAACTAATTCTATTTGTATTTTAGGATACCAGATAAGTCATAATGAGCTAAAAGCTAAAGGCCAGCCATTCACAGTGGAAACTGACGCATCGGAAGCAGCAATTGGAGCCACTCTCAACCAAAACGGTAGACCGGTAGCCTTCTTTTCCAGGTTACTAAATCATGCCGAGAAGAGCCATTGTGCCGTGGAAAAGGAGGCGTACGTTATCGTAGAAGCTGTCAGAAAATGGCGCCACTTTCTAATAGGAAAAAGCTTCACCTTAATTACTGACCAAAAATCAGTGTCCTACATGTTTGATGTGCGCCACAAGAGCAAAATTAAAAACGAAAAGATAGCTAGATGGAGGCTTGAGCTAATGCCGTATTCTTACGAAGTAGTACACCGCCCCGGAGCCCTTAATGCTGCCGCCGACGCCTTGTCTTGAGAATTTTGTTCTGCGGCGTCCCAAAATGACCTAATAGAACTTCATAAGTCTCTCTGTCATCCAGGGGTTACTCGCATGATGCATTTTATTCGCGTTCGAAACCTTCCATATTCCGTAGATGATGTAAAGCGCATTGTTTCTGGGTGCCATATCTGCCAAAGACTGAAACCGCAATTTTACCGACCTACGCAACAAGAGCTTATTCGTTCCATGCGTCCATTCGACCGCATAAGCATTGACTTTAAAGGCCCTTTGCCATCTTCTTCTAGTAATAAATATCTTTTAATAGTGGTCGACGAATACTCTCGCTTTCCCTTTGCCTTCCCCTGCAAGGATATTTCGTCGTCTACAGTAATTTCGTGTCTTACCACTCTCTTTTCTATCTTCGGCTTACCTGGTTACGTGCACTCTGATAGAAGCACCTCTTTTATGTCTTCAGAACTTAAGTCATTCTTGCGTAAAAGGGGTGTCCCTACTAGCCGCTCCAATCCTTATCACCCTACGGGAAATGGACAGTGTGAGCGTTATGTTGGAATCGTTTGGAAGACGGTGACTTTGGTCTTGGAATCAAAATGTTTACCTAGTCAAGCTTTGGAATTAGTATTGCCAGACGCTCTTCATTCGGTACGATCACTATTATGCACCTCAACAAACTCCACTCCTCATGAACGGTTGTTTACATTTCCACGAAAAACAGCCACTGGGATGAGCATGCCTACTTGGCTTACTTCGCCGGGTAAAGTCTTCTTAAGACGTCACGTGAGAAATAAGGACGAACCCTTAGTGCAGGAGGTCGAACTGTTGGAATCAAACCCGCAATATTCCCACATTCGTTATCTAAGCGGACGAGAAGATACCCCTCGCAATTAGAGACTTGGCACCCGTTGGAGACGCCCCTAATAGTGTCGAGACGAGATCTGATCCACAGACTGAAAATGTACGTACTCCTCAAGACGACACGATGCAGAACCCGGACCCTGTTATCGAACCGCCCGTGCAATCCAATGAAGGCACTATTCAAAATCAAGAGCCCTCTCCTGAGCCTGTACCTCGGCGCTCGACGCGAATAAGAAGGCCTGTGGAACGCTACGGCTATTCTCAAGAAAATTGAATTTCTTAATTATGTAATTTTAAAATTTAAATTTAGTTTCTTTTTTTAGGGAGGAAGAATGTTATAATTTTTGTATATAGCATTATTAGTTTGTGTACCTTATATGTTACTATAGTATTATATTTTCTCCAGGTATAGGTATTCCATAAAATACTATATAATGTAAAGATTGATAAAAGATAATAAAGAAAACATAAATAATATATCAGAGTCAATCATGGATAATGGTCTTGGATAAAAGCAACCTTTAATAATAGTTGTCTTCTCGGTACGTATTGTAATTTAAAGAGGTGTATATAAATTAGTAACTTATCTTTGCCTTAAATTACTAAGTTAACTATCGTTAAACTTAATCTTAAAGCAATTCATATAGTTGACTCTGTTTAGTATAATGGTACTAAGTAATTTTTATGTTTGTTATTTTGCAGTTATTCAGTAGATGTCAGTAGAAGTTTTAGCAGATTAAAGCCTAAGTTGAATTGAGTTTCATTTGGGTAATTCTCATTTCAAGCAGCATTCTCAATGCCGTGTACGATGTGTCCGTGACGAAGTCATTGCGCGTATTCAGGCGTAAAACCAACCGGTGCCATTAACTATGTACTGGAAACGACTTGTACACAAACAAACTCTGGTAAACGGAATATTGTTTATTTAAGTGTTGAGGAGATGAATAGAGTCTTCGAGGTAGTTGAGAAGTGGAGTGATGATCGTTATAAAATTCCTGCAGGTGTGGGTACAAGAAGAGAGCAGATTAGTGATATCCCCTCATATGCCATTGTTTGTACGTTGTGTATAAATAACGAACAGCCATGCATTGATATACGACTGATGTGGGAGAATGCTTCTGATAATAACGTTCTTGTCCCTACGCGAAACCGTTTCATCCTCGACAGAACGTTTGAAATCGTCGGTTTCCGAAAGCTGAAGCCTATATTAGACGCGCGTGTTACGGATATGCTTTATTTTGATACGGTTCTTGAATAAGCATACACCGCTCTGCTCGACGGATTTATCGAATATAGGAATGAGCAGGGCGAGAATGTTCTAGAGCTGGATGCTTATTTAAAAGGTTTAGA
The DNA here is from genome assembly GCA_023014485.1 of Bathynomus jamesi. Taxonomy (NCBI): domain Eukaryota; kingdom Metazoa; phylum Arthropoda; class Malacostraca; order Isopoda; family Cirolanidae; genus Bathynomus; species Bathynomus jamesi. The sequence goes on from JAJOZX010006192.1 coordinate 27,075, forward strand.
CTCTTTAAAATATCATGAACTTTGGTACAAAGCACTTGAGCGGTACAGGGCTGAGCTCACCTACACCGTTCATCCTGAGGAACTATTTCTTTATATAATGAGCAGCTGTCGTAACGACTTAGAAGATTATTTCAACTGCCGCTGTGCATTGTGAAGAGTTCACGATTGAAAAGCTCGGATCAGTAAGAATAAACCATCGAGTGGAAATGAGTGTTTATAAACTTGTATTTAATAATGATATTGTGGCTAACGATGACCTCTTTGTGCGTGCTTTTGATTGTATTCTGTCCGTGTTTAAAGATAACTTGCCAACCGGATGTAAAGTGGGCACAAAAATAGTACTGAGTCTGAACGATATGAAGGCCATTTACATCGAATATAGGTATCCCTACAACTTGAGTGGTGAAATAATGTTAAATCGTATTTACTGCGTAGAGCAAAGCAACAACAATGTGACTGTAGACTCGATTACGTGCGAGTTTAGTGTTTATTTAAACGCAGTAGAACATAAAGTGAATGTATTTTGATGTATATTTATTTTCAATATATTTAATTATTTAATATAATTTAATTGTGTATATATATATATATATATCCTGTACTGTTATATTGTTGGTTATACACCATCGTTTTGTATTTCTTATATTTTTTATTTTATTTTTTGATCATATATATTCCATCGTTTTTATAGGATTGTATATTTGTTTTTTATATATTTCGTGAAATTGATTCCAGTAATTCGTCTAAATAAACAGAATGTTGTAATGGTGTTTTATTTAATTCTTTGGTTGTATATATATAAACGATATTATTATTTAATTATATGTGTACCAAATGTATACATATATGTATACCGACTGACGGATTTCTAAGCCAAATGTCAAGAATATCTGAATACCGCAATCTGGCAGCTGAAAAGTTAATTAATATATACATATACACCTGCCTTCTTGGTCTTCTAAGTCAACTGACGGGTTAAGCCAACTGACGGATTAAGCCAACTGGCGGATTATGCCAACTGGCGGATTTCTAAGCCAACTGTCAAGAATATATGCTTTAATTAAATAAATAGCGCAATCTGGCAACTCAACCCTAATAATGTACACCTGAACAAGCCATTTACGCCTTCTAAGCCAGATTAAGCCTTCTCAGCCGACTGGATACTTAAGCCAACAGGCTGATTTACACCTTAAAAGACAGCGGGCGCTCGGATGAACTCTCATTATGCGTCTAGCTGGAGCCAGATGAACATCCCTCTCTCCTCCTTAGGTGAAGGCTTAGGTTAGGGTTTCCCTTTGGGGTATGAGGACATCCCAACTTCTCCCCCAAAGACCCTCCTCCTTCTCCTTTCTCTCCCTCTGTTAGGTTAAGGTTACCCCTTTGGAGGATAACCCCTCCCCCTTGTTGCATACCCCTCCCCCCTTTGCAGCACTGACTTGTTGCAAGACCCCTCACCCCTTTGGTGCATTACCCCTAGCAACATTTTCCCCCTCCCCTTTCTTGCATAACCTCTTGCAACATCCCCTCTCCTTTTGCAACAGTGATCAACATTTGTACCACTGCAACATTGCAGTGCACTCTCCCATTTTGCAGTCACACTAATAACCGCCCCTACATCCAGTCCAAATAGCAATTCTAGACGTGTCGCAATTAGGGCGTAGCAAACTTTTACTTTTCTGCACCCTTGAGTGAAGGCATGAGGCATGAGAGGAACAGCATTTGGCGACGTTTATAACATTTATAGCCAGAGAGTCGGAGAACACTTTATCATATCAACTTGTTGTATATCATCCTTGCAACATCTTCAGCGGTGAAAGATTTTCTCTTGATGCGCAAAACATGCAGATGGCTGTAACTGGTTTCAAAACCAATTTACACGTGCACCCGTATGAACGGTACTGCTAAAGTTCTCCGTTCAACACTCTCGTGGGTTCTCCCACGGAACTTCGCGTGCACAACCACTTTCTGACGACGAGGGACCAATTCAATCATAGGTTCATCAGGAGACCAACAACTCTGGAAGCGCTTGTTCCAACTCCGTCCTTCTAGTCTGTATTCCTCTGTCGAGAGACCTTTTAGGTTGGAAACTACCTCAGAGATGCGTCCACCTCAGTTTCCTCTGTCTTCATAATCAACGATTTTGTGACAAAGCCATGTCACTCGCATTCGCTGGTCATCAGGAACCTTCGATATACTCGAACAGCTCTCTGAACAGGTCAACTAACTGTCGTGAAATCTAAACGTAACTTAGTCACTCTTCCATCGAATCCTTCGAATTCTGATCATATACAGTAATTAAAAAATTGTTGAATGATTTTTTTCAATATTCTCATCAGACATTAATTGTGTAAACTGACAATCAAAACCACTTCACTGTAAGGAACTGTAACATCATTGTAAATTTCAAACCAACCAAATATTTAAAAAATGCATAAAAATTGCAGAATTTTGCAACACTTTAATCACACGTTAACTTCTAGTACGGTAACTCATGGCATTCAAATCGAAAAAATATCGAACGAACCAAAACAATAACGGCATTGTACTGTACAGTATATAGAGCAAAAATATATGAATGTGCCCATCCATAGTAACTATAATTATAATTTTTTTAAGGACACTATTGTTCAAGCTGTTCTCAGCAATAATAATGATAAAAACAAACAACAAAGGCCCAACTGAAAAACAAGAATAACACTTCGTCTAACTTGAAGTAGCAAGAAACCACTCGCTCCTACATTAATAAAAACGATCGAACGATGCATCGCGGGAGAGATACAGAAAAGGCTCAGAAGCCGCTGCAAAAACGTTACCAGCATTCTGAGAACAACCCATCTTTGGTTATCGTTAAATTTTAAACCATAATTGTATGAATATACCGAGTAAAGTTAGAAAAATAATGCGTTTACCTAAAAATATTCAGCCATAAAATTTAAACGAAAACACCGAAAAATTAAATCATTACATAAATTCTGACTTGTCATATTAAATTTAACAATAACGAATCTTATAAATCTACAAAACATCTGAGACAGCAAAGCTCTCAACCATCTTACCAATCCGCGAAAAATTCGGCAACATGGCCTCATTATGTCTTGAAAATCGCCAATTCCACATTATTTAATGTCACAAAATCAAAACGGAGTTACAATTCAAATAATAAAAAAATATCATTTGAAGTAAAAATATTACCGAAAGTTATGCAAAATGGAAGAAAATAAAACACGTGAAGAGAATATATTTTATTTAACAACAAATTATCCTCTTGTACAAAATAAAAAATGTCGTATCTAGATTTACTTATAAAAATTCTGGCGGAGAATTCGAAGGACCAATACAAAATTAGAAGTAAATTAAGTTGGACCTAAAGTATGATACATTATTTCAAACCGTTTTCTTTTATCCTATTTAATTTGCTACTCACTAAATCCTGTTTCAACCGAACGAACGATTTATAAGATAATATATGCCCTAATGTTATTCACTGAAAGAAATAAAATTTGCATATAAAAGTACGGGTTTATTTTCTTTCTTCCGCGTTCTTTCTTTGTTTGCTATATAAACAACATTTGTTTTTAATCGAGCGCTCGATAGTTCAGTGGTTACGGTGAGGCTCTGGTTCGCTCCCGGATGCTAGCACCTAGTGAGGTTGTGTCAACCACTTTCCCTGTTTCTGCTCTGTCTCAGATAACCATTGAGTACTCACCCTCACACAGTGGGGAAATAAGCTGCCTGGAGATCACTTTTTAACTTTGGTTTTAATTAACAATCGCATTAATTTCTCTTAATTAACGATGACCTTAAATTTCATTTTTTACAGTACAAAATTTGAACTCTGGACCCAAAAGTCTTCGCATACACACACACACACACACACCTAAAATTATTCATTCTTTCCACATGACCGTACCAGTAGTATACAGTATACTGTTTTCTATTCTCATCTTCAGTGACTTAGTAATTTCACAACTATCACGACTTTACTTCTCTCACATCGACAAGAATCTTAAATATTTTTATTCACACTCACTTTCAGTAATCTCCTTTCAGCTACGCCAACAAAATTTGCCATTGCTATCCTCAATTCCTTCCCTGATTCACTCAGAAGCACCACATCATCAGCATATATCAGATGCTACAGCAACATAAAAACTTCCAACTACATTTAACAACTCACCACAAACACCATACAGGCATGACTCGGTTTACGAATTAATTCGTTCCTAGAGAGCGTCCGTAAAGCGAAACTTCGTAAAGCAGAGCATTATTTCTCATAGACTTAATGTTATAATGAAGGGTTACGTTTTCAGAACAAAATTTTACATACAGAATTATATAAAAATCGCAAGAAAAGGTAATAAAATAATAGTTTATGCAGCAAACAATGGTTTGTTCATAGAATGCATCATTTTAAATAAAAAGTAATCCTTTAAAATAAAAAAGAAAGCAAAGAAAGGGGTAATTGTAAGCAATATAACAGTGAAACACACTTAGCGAGAGAGTGACTCAAGCACAACCTCTCTCGTCAAAGCAGACATATAAACTGATGCATTCCCAGACACCAAGATGCGTGAACGCGCCAGAGCAAACAAACGCACGCACGATGCTTCTGAAGCGATTACCACATTACGCATTGTATATGCTTGCGTGAGATAATTATTTTTACCTTTTAAATTTGTTTATTTAATTTTTTATTTAGTGTAAAATAAAATTCGTAAACCCGGGGATTCCTAAAACGAGGCGTCGTAAAGCGAGGAATGCCTGTACACTCTAAGCCACTGCTACAAGAGAGATATAGTCATTTTATCATGTGCTTTCTCCTAATCCATAAATGCCATATCCACCTTTTGATTCTTCATTTGTCTCGCTGCAAACACCTGATCGATCAACACATCTTTATCTGAATCTGCTTTGTTCATCTCCAACTAACGAATCCGTAGTTTTTTACTGTCTATCAACACTCTTTTTCTATACTTTTCCGGCTATACCTAAAAGACTTTTATCTCTATAATTTTCACATTCTCTTCTTTCACCTTTATTTTTATACAATTACAATTACAGCTTCTGTCCAATCACTTGGAACGCATCCACCTCCCACACTTTTTTATACATCTTCCACAGTCACTGAAGCACCATTCCGTCAGCACACTTAAATATTTCATTACATATCCCATCATTTCTTGCCGACTTTTCCTTCTTCATCCCTCGTTCAGATTCCTCAACTGTAATGTTTTTCACCCCTAGTATACACTGCTACATACACAACCAAAACCAATTGCATTCACATTCGCTTTTTGTTCGTCTACCTCACCTATCAGTTCACTAAAATACTCTTTAACTTTAAATCGCGTAGCACGTTGCCATTCTTATCTTTCTCATTATCAATCATTTCAGTAGACTGACCTTTGCATTTTCTATCTTCCACATATCGTTAATTCATCTTTCCTCCAGTCATAATCTATTCTCTTTTTATTTTTTTACAAATCGTTCAACAGTGTTCTTATATTCTTTATATACAACTGTTCTTTCCTTTCACTACACTCCTCACCTTATCGTTCCACTATGCAGTCGCCTTTCTCTTCACTCCATTTCGTACGTACACATATTCATCAGATCTTGCTATTACTAAACATTCCTAAAAAATATTCCACATGTTCTGCGCATTCATTTATCACCATTTTTCTCTCCAAGAACTTATTCTACTCTTCGTCTATACTCTGTTGTCATCGCATTTAAATTTAGCCGTTAGATCAGCGTTGCGATCAGAGAAGTTAAACGACACAGCCTAAGTAGTAGTTAAATGATGACCACCCTCCGCCCCCAGATGATGTATCGACTCATAGTTTGGATCTCACATAAAACTGTAGGTCCCTTCCGTCACATGAAGAAGGTTAAACAAACCAAAGCTACATCCTTCAACTTTTAGTATATCTGTCCATTGGCTTTCTTCCTTTTAATACTAAACACGAACCAACTTAACTCTACGCAATACAATTACATAATCTGAAAAAACATTCAACAATCTTCAAACAGACTTTGTGGAATTAATGGTGATAAAATTTATTTCATTTATATAGACAGATAGAGAGTACATATATATATATATATATATATATATATATATATATATACAGGGCGTCCCAAAAAAATGTATACACACTTTAACAGCTGATAGCTCAATTGATGTTTCTTTCTTTCCAAGTTAAACCCATTAGAATTAATAATGGCAGTCAGACTAAGCTCTGAACAAAGGAAATTCATTCTAAAATGCTACTGGAAGTGTGAAAACGCAGTTGAAGTGCAAAGACAGTTTAGGAGGGAGTTTCAAACAGATCCACCAACGCGACTTACCATCACTCGAATTAGAGATAAGTTTGAAGCCGATGGAACTGTTCAGAATGTCCACAAGAAGCGTTCCGGAAGACCACGGACATCGACAAGCCCCAAAGCAAGAAAGAAAGAAAGAGTACTGGAAACGTATCACCAAAGTCCAAGAAAATCTGTGCGGCAAGCGAGTCGTGAGGTAGGAATTTCAGAATCGTCTGTCCAACGCATTTTGAAGCGCTGTCAATGGAAAAGTTACATTCCAAGATTAGTCCATGCTATTAATGAAGATGATCCGGACCGAAGAGTGGAGTATTGCGAGTGGTACTTGGCACGATGTGGATGTGGATTCGACGAAGGGGTTTCGTAGAATACCCTCCGCGTTCACCAGACCTCACACCACTAGACTTTTTTTTATGGGATACTTAAAAGACAAAGTCTACGCTATAAAACCTGCAACAGTCGCTGAATTGAGAGCAGCCATTGAACGAGAATGCACACAAATACCAAACGAAATGTTTCGTGATGTTTGCGATTCCATTGCTTCGCGTTATCAGCAGTGCCTGGACCAGAACGGACGTCAGTTTGAAAACAGGCGTTGACAAAACAATTAAATAATGTCTGTAGATTCTATTACATTTTGAAAATGAAATGTATTTTAATAAACACTGCCTTTATAATTATTTAAAGTGTGTATACATTTTTTGGGGACGCCCTGTATATATATATATATATATATATATATATATAGAGAGAGAGAGAGAGAGAGAGAGAGAGAGAGAGAGAGAGAGAGTGTGTGTGTGCGATTCAAAAAGGTGTTCTCAAGACTTTATGTGAGAAGTTATTTCTGGGGACAAATTTTTGGATAACCATATACAGTATATGCAAAGGTGAGCAGGACCGAGTTCCAAAAGGACCGAACTCCAGGAACTCGGTCCTTTTTAAGGACCGTGAGCGGGAAAGTCGGTCCTTTTCTCAGTGAGGACCGAAATGAGGAGCGACGGTCCATTTTTAAGCAATTCCGGACGGTCCGGTCCGGACGGTCTTTTTTAGTGATTTTAGTTGACTTGTTCATCAAGTTTAACACGCCTATCCCATCCAGTGCCGCCGTGGAGAGGCTCTTCTCTTTGGGGAAGGACGTCCTCAAGCCGAAAAGGTCAGGGCTCAGTGACAGCCATTTTGAAATGCTAGTCTTCTTGAAGGGAAACGCAAGCATTTAACTTAATAACTTTTTTTCATCATTTATGTATTGTATTAATTATAATTTACGTTAATAAAATTAAAGATTTCCGGTGTCTTTAATTTCATTTTTCATTTTAATCAAATTTTTCACTTATATTATATATAAGGACCGAGGACCGAGTCGTTCCTTGGTCCTATCTTCAGAAAGGACCGGGACCGTCGGTCCAGTTTGAGGCAAGGACCGGGACCGAGACCGTCGGTCCTTTTTGAGGCCCGGGTGCCCACCTTTGTATATATGTTAACCCTCCGTCGATGGCCTTGGGTGGTTCGAAGTTAACGGGGGTTCTGGTTAAGTGGCAGCAACGGATTTCTCACTCTGTGGTAGCTGGTACTGCGGAGGAGCGTTCGGAATCGTAATAATTGCTTTGTACTACACTCCGATTTCTTCTTGCAGTGGATCGGAGGATTCTACGAAAACTTACTAGGTTATCTGACGGTTCCCCAATTCTTCTTGTAGTGTATCGGAGAAGTTTGTGAGGCAATACTGGTCTCAGTCTTAAAACTTACTGAACTCTACCTTTACTGCTTCTTGAAAATGATGTGTTATTCTAACAAAAATACTTTGGAGAATACGCAATCAAAGGTAGAGTTAAACATATCTTTTATTGACCTTTACTGCTTCAAAAAATATTACAGGATACACTTTCAGCCTCTAGGTAAGATCAAACAGAACAGAATAATAATTTAAAAAATGACAGTGGCTTATATACGATTTAATTTGGTGACGTCATTATTATTTAATGTTGACTTGTTTTTTTTCGATTCTTAATAGACTGAATTGTTTTGCTAACTCAATCCATATGTGGATCTTACAGAAACTGATAAGCAAACTATTTGAAGATGGAGGCAAATTCTGCTATAACAACATATTGAAAAATCTGATGTTAACATGATTTGCCGTGTCATCTGAAAATGGAAATTAAGATATGCATTTTATTAGAATTAAATGTTTAAATTTAAAATTAAATGCTGATTCAGGATATGACTTCATCTTTTATGATTTAAGAGAGAATAAAAAAAATGAACATTGCAGAATTTAACAAGATTACATGATTAAGTTTAATATAAAAAATTATTAGGTAATAAAAAAAACATAATTCATCAAGTATTAGAGAGGAAATTACTTAGCAAAAATAAAATAGAAAGAAAATTAAATTTTTTATTTTTTTCATACTTGCATGAATTTTATATAGTTAGTGTTATGCGAGTTTGGACTTTATATGCAAAAATGAAGTAGCCGTTAGATCAACGTTGCGATCAGGGAAGTTAGACGACACTGGGCCTAAGTAGTAGTTAAATGGGTCTTCCGCTGTATGTACTGTATATTTTTTTTTTTTTTTTTTTTAAGTTCGGGAAGAACCGATTCGCCTCTATTTAAAAGGGCATATCTCGGCGGAAAAACAAAGAAAAAGTGAGAGGAAAGACAGAGGAAAAAGAAAGGGTGGAGGGGACAGTCGAAGTGGAAAAAGACCAAGGATGACAAGGACTGCAGGGTCGAGCCCCATCATCCGTGGGTGCTAGGGCCGGGAGCGCGCACGTGAAACCTCCAGGAACAAGCACGTACAAACGAGCACAAAGAGCACTCAAGAGCACGAGCTTAGAACCCCCTTGCGGGGATGTACTGTATATGGAACTATAAACACATAACCGCATGTTTGCATATACAAAATTTATCCTACTCCAGAATTCAAACCCGGGAAAGATAAAAGTTAACAAGACAAAAGTTAACAACAACAACGCGTCGTTACACGTTTATATTTCCATCTAATAATACGTTCGTGTTTGCTGGATAGATTTGAATTAAATGTTGCTCATTGGCTCGAGTGCAGGGGGGTTAATAACGTAAAAATACTTCTTTAGGTGTGTCCCTCGAGTAGTGAAATGTTGCCAGGTTGTCGTTAATTTTTATTCTGTTGTGACCGGATTGTCAGTACTCGTGTCTTCGAATCAGAGGACCTGAGGTCAAATCCTGATTAGGGATAAATTTTGCATATATATATATATATACATATATATATACACACACACACACACCAGTATTTACACTTGGAAAATAATGCAGGAACTAGCCCCTAATCTTACTCTGAACACTACAACCCCCCAAACAACAGTGGAAAGTAGAAAAGAAAGAATGTGTCGTGTTCCCAAATTAAAGGTTAGACAGGGAACATCCTCAACCTGAAGGAAAATAATTTTGTTGTGAGAGGACCAAGACTGTTCATTGTTCAACGAAGAAACACGAGTGGTGTTGCGATGGATATCTTCAAAAGAAGATTAGACGCCTGGCTCAGAACAATCCCAGATGAGCCGGGCGTACCTGGCTATGTGAGGTGGAGAGCAAAAGAAACCAACTCTCTACTCCACCAGATCAATTTGAGAGGAGGGGCAACAAGCTTCCCGTCGTTGATTCACGTAATCCGTAACATCTTAAAATGTCCGTAGCTCCGCAAGGTTACCTATGTTGTATTGACTTTTTTACTTGATATCATCCCCCAAATCAGCCCCCAAAGTACGTATGGTAGACCGGTTGTGAAACACCCGGTATATACGCAGATGGACAAAAGTCGCGAACGGATTGTTCAGAAATGTACAGAAATTAGAAAAGAAGAATGTGTTCCAAAGAATATTTACGACGGAATTCACACAAATTTACTTTATAGATATAATGATATAAGGGAAGACTTTACAATGCGTTTACACTTTACAGTAACCTACGGATCACCAATTTGTAGTGGCCTAGAAAGAAGGCTTACTATAATTTATGAATTAAATTGAAATGAATAGTTAGGGGGTCACCAGTTTGGTGTACAGACCAAACCAAAAATATTTAATAAGGAGAGAGAAATTACCTTGTTGTTTTGTGTTTAATTAGAAAAATAAATTAATTATTTGTTCACAGTGATTAACAATTCTATATCGGTAATTATGCTATATTACAAATGACTAATGATTAGCAATAAGAAATGGTTACACAGTATGCGTTAAGTAAATACAATAATGACAAGAAACACTAATTTAGGTAGGCTTATGAGATATGCGGCAGTGAACACACAATAATAAGTAATTTAGCCTATAATAACTGAGGTAATGAAAGTACGGTGTAGTACAGTAAAAGGATTAGGCAAGTAAACATAAAATGCAAAAATGAGCCCATAAACAAGTGGATACGAATACGGTAAGATAGTTGAAACGGTAAAATAATTGAACAGGCCTACTGTAGTCGTAATAGGAAAGTTAATTTGCCGGTTGTTTGCGTACACTTTTGGGCCTTTTCGATCAGGCAGAGTTTGTGGACTTTTCGGCTTTAAATCCTGGATAGTTTGGCACGACGTAACAAAACACTGTAGACCGAGTGAGGACCTACAAGAGGCTTACCGACCTGCTATTTCGACGGAGATAACTCTGAAGATTGACAAGGGCCTACGTGAAGGTTGACCGTACTGCGTTTCGACGTAGATGGTCTGAGGACGTATAGACCCACCGGCGGGAGGAAGTGTTGAGGGCCCGTTGATAGACTTGTTGAAAGGGCACCGATCGAACTGTGGCGAAGGATGAGTGAAGCCAGGACCAGAAGGATGATGCCGGTAAAGTGATATTTGCTTCCGACCGGTGGGATGAAATTGTAGGTCGCCTCAAGTGGTGATTCGCTTCGTGTATTGGTGAACTGTTGCTTGAAGGACTGAGGCCGGCTGAGATCGAACGGCGCTGCGAGAAAGGGGGAATTCACGAGGAGTAATGAGCAGAGTGAGGACGATTTTTAGTGAACTCGGGCTTACATAGTCTCGGAAGACGAGTAGTTTTTCGCGGGCCTTTTTGGGTAAAAAACAACACAATTTGCTTCTTTCTCCTTCAACCCACGTGTGTTTTTCGGTCTCTGATGATTCCCAGATGTTGGCGAACGGCGAGGAAAGGAATTTCTGGTCGGTCTCTACACGTTTAAATGGAGCAGCTCTGACTAAGGTAAATTCACGTAAACTGGAGAAAAAAGCATTCACAACTGGATCTGTTTTATATGCCAAACGATGTGGGAGACCACAGAAATATAATGTTATAATGCTTCAGACCAACAAAGACCCTAGGATCCACTCATCGCTGGTCTACCTAACCGTGTTTGTAATTGTGTATTGCGCATGTCCTCCATGGTGGCGGAGGGGACCTACAATTTTACGTGTGTTCCGAACCACAAAATCCTTAATTTCACTACCTTAAAGTACACTCAATCTATCAACATATGCATCTAGTCGATTTTTAAACACATTTATAGACCTGCTACTAATTACTTCCACCGGCAAACTATTCCAGCTATTTACTATTCTATGTGTAAAAAAGTTGGATCACCTGAAGATCTGTCAGCCCAGCCTTTTTTAGTAAGCATTATAAGGCTAACTAATGAAAATATCACGACTTAACCTGATCAATCGTTAGGTCAACGGTACGCCCTTGACGATTGGTTAGGTTAGGTCGTGATATTTTCGTTAGTTAGCCTTATAAAGCTAACTAAAAAAGGCTGGGGTGACGGATCTTCAGGTGATCCAAAAAGTTTTTAGCAACTGCTGTCTCGAACCTTCTACTAGTTAGCTTACACCCATTATTTCTAGTTCTACTATATTGTGCTATTTCGAAAAGCTATCTCTATTTACGTTATCGAACCCATTCATAATTTTAAAAACCTGGATTAGATCACCCCTTAGCCTCCTAGTCTCGAGTCTAGTCAATTTTAACTCCTTAAACCTATCCTCGTACGACTTTGACCTAAGTGACGGAATCATCTTAGTTGCTCGTCTTTGAACTTGTTCGATTTTGTTTATATCCTTGCGCATATGCAGATTCCAAAATTGGATCGCGTACTCCCAATGGAGTCTAACTAAGGATTTATAAAGAGGAAGAATAATATCGTGCGATTTGTACTCAAAATTCCTAGCTATAAAACCTAGCACTTTGTTCGCCTTATTGACCGCTGCTGTACTTTGTTTCGCTACTTTTAAATCACCAATGACTATAACTGCTAAATCTTTTTCCTGATCTACACTTGCCAACTCCTTCCCTGACATACTATACGCAAAATTAACTGTTACGCGAACTTATTTGTAAAATTTTGCACTCACTAACGTTAAATCTTATTTGCCATGTGACCGACCAATCTACGATTTTATTCAGATCCTCCTGGATTTTATCTCCATCTTCGTCATTTATCGCCCTACCACCCAACTTCCCGTCATCCGCAAACTCTGATACTGTACTGACTAGGCTGATATCTAAATCGTTAATATACAGGGTGTCCCATAAGTCCGGCATCATAGGAGAAATTCATATTTTTCTATTTCTATAAACCATAATTCATATTTTTCTTATACTCGGGATGCCACTTTCCCGTCCACCATTCTGTTCAGTGACGAGTCTGTTTTTTATGGAAATGGTGAGGTAAATCGACAGAACACCCGCTACTGGTCTCAAAACAACCCTCACTGGTATACCTCTTCAAAGGAACAAGGTGCATCTCGGGTGATGGTATGGTGTGGCATTTGGAAGGATCGCATCATAGGCCCCCTCTTTTTCGATGAACATGTCACTGGAGGCACCTACCTACGTATGCTCAAGGAAGAAGCATTTCCCAATGTCTTGAACGAAGAAGGAAATTTCCCAACATAGTTCCAGCAAGACGGCGCTCCTGCACATTACAGCACCCAAGTAAGGGAATACCTGTACCAACAATTCCCTGGTCATTGGATAGGACGTCGAGGGCCTGTGGAATGGTCAGCTAGAAGTCCGGATCTCACGCCACTAGATTTTTATCTCTGGGGCCACTTGAAAGCGGTGGTATACGCAGAGAAAATTAGCAGTGTGGAACATTTGCGGCAGCGCATTATTGGGGCATGTAACAGCATTACTCCTGACATCATTCACCGTATACTTGCTGACTGGGTATCACGTCTGAATTTGTGTATTGAAAACAATGGTGGACATATTGAGCACGTTCTGTAAATAAAAGCTTTTGTTTTGCCTTTTTTTATTATTTTTCCTATGATGCCGGACTTATGGGACACCCTGTATATAAGAAAAAGCAAGGGGCACAATACACAACCCTGAAGAACGCCTCTCTCTACATTAGCCCAAGAAGACTCCGCTCCATCAACGACCACCCTCTGTTTCCTATCTCACAACCACTCTTCTATCCAATTTATTACTACACCCCTGATCTCATGAACCTTAGTTTTTTCAACGAGTATTTGGTGCGGTACGGTGTCGAACGCTTTTTCAAATACTAAATACACTACATCTACCCCCTGATGACTATCGTAAACTTCAACCACACTATGGAAAAATTCTAAAAGATTAGTTAAGCAAGATTTGTTTCGCCTGAAACCGTCCTGAATATTTCTAATTAAGTTATGCAATTCTAAGTGTTCGACTATACGATCGCTAATTATCGATTCCAGTAGCTTACCTACAACAGACATTAAACTGATTGGCCTATAATTTCCCGCTGCACCTTTATTGTCTTTCTTAAAAATAGGCGTTACACTGCTAACTTGAAATTATCTGGTACGCACCCCTCAGAAATACACGCATTAAAAATTTATGGGATATATGCAATCCGGCCACGGTGATTTAAGCACTCTCATTTTGTGAATATAGTGCAGTACCTCCGTTTCACTCACCACAATATTATCTAAAGTATTACCATTCTCAAAAGGTATTATGTCTATGTCCGTAGGGATATTCGTTACAGCTTCTATTATAAACACTGACGTAAACTATTCGTTTAGTAGAATATCCATTTGCTTGTACTCGGAAACTAGCTCACCGTCAGAATTTCTCATGGTCCCACCACGCTCTTTATCGTGTTCCTGTTAACATATTGAAAAAATCGTTTGGGATTTTCTTTGCCGTCACGAGCTATGGAAATTTCAAATTGAGCTTGGACTTTTTTATTATGCTTTTCGCTTCACGCCTGAGAGATATGAAGTTGTTTTGTAACCACAAATTGCCTTTAGTGCACTTATGTAGCCTATAAGCCCTATCTCTACTCGTTGTAATACCCCCAACTCTAGAAGTAAACCACAAGGGCTTGTTATTTACTTTCGCACGCTTAATCTTGTACGGTACACATTCCTCATTTACAGTCCTAAGCACCGTGTCAAACGATTCCCACATTATTTTTGCGTTGGAGGTCCCCATTACGTTTTTCCAATTGACGCGTGACAATTTATTTCTACATTTACAAAAGTCTGCGCGCTTGAAGTCAGGAATTTTAATCGAGTTTGCTGGTTTTGAGTGACTTACCGAGAGGAGAAACTCCACCATATTGTGATCGCTATTGCTTGACGGTTTTATTATTTGAAGATCAGTGACAAGCCTATCATCCGTAGTTATTACTAAATCTAAAATACTGTCCGACCTCATAGGTTCCCCAACCTTTTGAATGAGAAAGCTATCCTCGAGAAAATTAACTAAACCTTAACCTTCCGCTTCTCCCTGCCTTGTATCGTAATTCACGTTAGCGCAATTAAAGTCACCTATAATTAAGGCCTGTTTACTACCTATTATTCTCTTTAGTTCACGAATTCTGGAATTCTGGTTCTCGAATTCTGTGCTTTAATTCTGTAGCATTCGCACCTCCTCCTCGCCTACATGTTCTGTTTTTAACAAAAAGTCTATAACCTCTAATTTGATACTCCACTACAAACACGTGTTTCAGTGCTAAGCCGACATTAGTGCTCGTTTGGAGAAGTTAGTTCTTCGATCAGTCAAGAAATCAATTGAGAAACGATCTGCTGAATTCAATATTCTAAGAATTTACATGCGACATTTGATGAAGAAGGAAGGCTACCATAATTATAGGCCCATATTTATCAATGAATTATCTGACCATGATGTGAACGTCCGGCGACAGTCACGCCAAAGTTTATTGCATGAATTTCCAATCTTAGCTTCTCGTCGAAATATTATGTTCACTGACGAATGTGCTGTATATCTTAGCACAAGGTCTCGGAATGTTTTATTTCTGGGCGAAAGACAATCCCGATTTCTTTGAAGAAATAGCATAACACCCTCCCCGTGTCATGATGTGGGGTGGTGTAACCTGTGACCTGATTGTTGGTCCATATTTTTTCGATGCGAGTGTGACTGGTCAAAGTTATCTGGAGATGTTTTCTCATTAGTTAATTCCTGAACTTGAGAAAGTGTGCCTCGTAAACAGTTATTTTACAAGACGGTACACCAGCTCATTATGCTATTAACGTGCGTAATTTTCTCAACAACCAATCTCCATTGTGGATTGGGAGAGGAAGATCTCTCAACTGGCCTCCCAAAAATCCTTCACAAACTTAGCCAAATCCTCATGCACTCGGATGAAGAGTTAAAAATAGAAAATCTTCACATATTCTCAGCCATTACACCTAAAATATTTCGGAAATGTTCACGGCGAACTTGACACGGAATGCAACTCTGCGTTGATCACAACGATATCCATACAGACACAAGTGGACGTATAAGGAGCAAGGTAGCTTTTTGTTCAATTTCAATTTTATTTGTAATGTTTTTCTTGTTTTGGGTTCAAATAAAATGTCTCAAAAGTTAAAGCTCATTCTTTTATCAATCATGCTATACGACCGGATCGCGACTTTTGGCGCTCTCTCTCTCTCTCTCTCTCTCTCTCTCTCTCTCTCTCTCTATATATATATATATATATATAGAGAGAGAGAGAGAGAGAGAGAGAGAGAGAGATAGTGTAAAGTGGGTTAATTTTGCAGCAGCAAATTTTCGCTCTTTAATATTCTTGGACGAATTCGCAGCATCATAATTTCGCGGTCAGCAGTTGCTAGTTATAATCTTACAGATTAAAATGACGTCATGAATGGCGACATTTATTCTGGACTGTGATTGGTCGAGGTTGAGGTCGTAGATCATTTACAATAACTAATCAGTTGTCTGTTAGACTTCAAGTGTTATAATGTTTCACTGGTTATATAAAGGGAACAAAACTCGGTGCTCTTCCAATATGTGCTCTACCTTAAAATTTACATTCCAATACGTGATCTACCTTAGATTATTCGGATTAGCAGCAGGTACGTTAGTTAGCCTTATAAGGCTAACTAACGAAAATATCATGACTTAACCTAACCAATCGTCAAGGGCGTATAGTTGACCTAACGATTGGTTAGGTTAAGTCATGATATTTTTATTAGTTAGCCTTATAAGGCTAGTTTCACGGTAGAGCACGTATTGGAATATGGTAGATCACAGTTTCGCGGTAGAGCACATATTGGAAGAGCACCCAAAACTCATCCTGTTCCATCACCTGGTTTGCCTGACCCTATCAGGGCAGCAACTGAAGAAGAGGCTCACATGTGTGCAGCAGTGAATAAAGAAATAGTCAAGACAACTATCTATAGTGGTAACATTTCCAAGAGAAAACAGTCTGAGTATAGTTCATATGATGGTGAACAACGTTGTTCGATTGTTCGATATAAGGGGTTCCAAAAAACTTTAGCCCCCCATTTGCAGCTTACATGTTTACTTATATCGAAATAGATTTTAGTGATTATAAAAATATATAAAATTATTTATTTATTGCAGGTATTAAAATTACTCTAGCTGATAAAGTGACAATATAATGGCTTCTCAATTAATTGGTGATTCGGAGAGGCAACGTGTGATAGATCGCATACGAGCAATAACATTTCGGGAAGCTCGTGATGCTGGGAGCCACCTTTATAACACGTTCATGGGTTGCCAAAAAGTTGCGAAGAAGTGAGGACTTCGTCAAAAGAAATTGGAATAAAACTTTGGATGAATGTGAAATGGATACAACCAAATCTGGGCGCCCAAATTTGCCACTCTCTCAGGAAACAAAGGACATCATTGAAAGCGGTACGCGTAAGCGGAAAAACAGCTCTGCTAAACTTTCTAGAGAGATCGAAGTGTTGAGAGGAAAGATCGTTAGTGGTGAGATCATTCGACTGTACCGTCATAGGCAAGGTTTAAAGCCTTGGCATGAACTTCCAAAGCCAAGAAAAACTCAACTTAACATCGATGACAGAATGTGGTTTGCCCATTATCTTGAAGATTGGGATGTGGATGATTTCATGCATTTAGCTGTCTCCGATGAATTTTTTGTTTACGTAACACGTCGGCCTAACTACCAAAATGATCGAGTGTGGGCCACAACACCAGATGAAATCGATGACAATGAACATTATCGCGAATTATTAAAAAGTCCAGACTGTGTTGGTGTGTTTGTTTTGTTCACTGCAAAGAAGCTCATGTGGGTGCTGAAGCCAAATGGTTAGAGTTGGGATGGACAGTATTTTCGTGATATTATTCTATCCCAGCATGTCATTCCTTTTCTAAGAAACCCAAACAATGTTATGGATGTCGATCGGGTCACACTTCTGCACGATAAGGCCCCCCTGCTTTAAGGCATTAGCCACTCAACAGTTGTTGCGGAACCATGAGATAGATTTCTTTGGAAATGAAGAATGGCCAGGAAATTCTCCTGACCTGAACGTCTGTGAACACATTGGATCAGTTATAAAGGACAAGGTTGAATGTCTCTAGTTTCAAGAACCTGCAGCAAATCGATTTTCGAAGGATACAATGACGCAACACATTGAAACTGTTTTAGGAAATTTGCGTAACGATCAAGATCTATTCACGTCACTTTTGGCAAGCTACCCAAAGCGAATTCAGGCTGTCTTGGAAGCCAATGGCGGGAACACCAAGTTTTAATTGTTTCTCATTAAATGCAGGATTAAATTCTCTTTTGTAAGGTATGTTTAGTTTTACTGTACCTCTAATGGTTTAGGCCATAAGCGGGGGGGCTAAGGTTTATTGAAGCCCCGTACTATAGTATAGACGGCGCTAGGAAGATTCCCAATGGGAAAATTGCCATTGGGATAACTGCCAAAATGGGAAAACTGCCCGTCAGAAAATTGCCAGGCGGAAAATTACTAACAGAAATAAGGGAAAATTCCATTGGAAGAAGTTGCTATTGGCATAATTGCTAACCTAACCTAACCTAACCTAACCTGTCCTAAAGCCTTTTTTTCAATCCTCAAATTAAGTTTTATCTTGTACTTCATCCGAAAGGTTATTCATAAATTATTTCTCCTAGCAATTATGCCAATGGCAAATTCTTCCAATGGAATTTTTCCTTATTTCAGTTGGTAATTTTCCGCCTGGCAATTTTCTGACGGGCAGTTTTCCCATTTTGGCAGTTATCCCAATGGCAATTCTCCCACTGGCAATTTTCCCATTGGGAATTTTCCGCGCACGAGTATAGACAATGGTCCGCAGAAGCTGCTCGCCATTTCACTAAGTTACTAGGTCATCCAGTTAATGAGAGCACAGTGAGATCTATGAGCGCAGCCTATCTGAAGAAGATGAAGACTACCGGTGCTGATCACGGCGATGTCACCACTGTTAGCAAAGAGAAACGCGATAGACCACCTCTACTGGGTAGTGATCTTGATTCGAACGTTCAGAACCACGTCAGAGCCATTCGAAGTGAAGGTGGTGTTGTCAACAGGTGTTGTTCAGTACCATGACAGGTCTTTATTAGCAGAACATGGGGGATCTATAGAACTTACTAGTTAATGGGCTGAATCTATCATGACGCGGATTGGCTACGTAAGGCGTAAGGGTACAAAAGCTACAAGGAAACTCCCTGATAGTTTCCAACACGTAAAAGAGAACTTCCACTCCCGTATCAAAAGTAGTGTCTCTGAACACTCCATCCCACACGAGCTAATAGTTAACTTCGACCAGACTGGCTTGAACATTGTTCCTGCTTTAACTTGGACCTTACGTGACTGTGATGCAACCCAGGTTGAAAGGTTGAAATTACCGGACTTGATGACAAGATACAGATTACTGCAGGGCTGGCTATGTCATTCTCTGGAACTCTCCTTCCACCACAGCTCATCTACAAGATACAACCAAAGTCTGCCACCCCAAGTTTAAATTTCCCAGTGATTGGCACATTTGGCACTCTGCAAACCGTTGGAGTAATACTGAAACCATGGAACTGTACGTGGAGAATGTACTAGTACCCGACTTTAGTAAGCAGGAAAGAAACTTGGGTTTGCCAGAGACACAGAAGTCATTAGCAATCTTCGATGTGTTCAAGGCACACAAAGCACACGCAGTCAAAGACCTACTTCAGAGAAACAATATCAGCATTATGTCCCTGCCGGGTGTACTGGTGACCTACAACCTTTGGACTAAGTGGAAACAAAGAATTCAAAGACTCTCTCAAAGCAAGTTTTACCTCTTGGTATGCGGATAAAGTTTCAGCAGCACTCAATGTAAATGAATCTCTCAGTAAGATAGATTTGAAGTTTCCACACTGAAACCTCTTCATGCTAAATGGGATAACCTAAACAAAATGAGGGAGACCATTCGGAAGGGTTGGGAAATTAGCGGCATTCATGCCATTCTTGTTGTACAGTAATAATACAGTATAATTTAAAATGTTTTTACTGCTTTTACTTTACAATGTTTTATTACAATATACTGAATTTACTCAAATATAGTATTTTAATGATTTAAGTTTTATTTTCTTACTATCTTCCAAAGATTAGTTTAAATTGTCAAATTTTTGCCTGCTGGATATTTTCGCATAAACTATATATAACCTACGCGAAAATTTCCCGCAGGCGAACATTTCCTGGTTTATAGTATATATTTGTATATACAGGGTGCAACAAAAATCCGTTCTTACAGGGAAATAAAATATAACAGAATTGAACGAGAAAATAGTTTTAACTCTACAATACAAACAATACAATCAACTTACCAATTAATCTTGTACATGCTCAAATTGCATTCCATGAACCGTTCACACATTTCGATTCGTTTTTCTCGTTCATTTCTGTTTTATCTTATTTCCCTATGATAAATGACTTTATTACACCCTGTATATATATAAATAACAGGTATGAAACTGTTGAATATTAACTTCAATATTTTATTGTCTTACCAAAATTAGTGTACAATGTATATATTTCATTTTATGCAGGAAGGAGGGGCCAAGGACGAATGCCCACAAAACAGCCCTTCCCAAAGAAGAACAAGAGAGTCAAACCCAAGATCCAAGGTTTCGAAATGCCTGGACACTGTATTTGAAAAATTAGAAGTCATAGAGAAGGGGAAAGATGGATTGAGGAAGCTTATTCCAGAGTTGACCGGTTGAGTGGATGAAAGATTGAAAATACCGATTAACCCTTGCGTTCGAGAGTTGGGCAGAAAAAGAATTAGAATGTGTCGAAAGTCTGGTACTGCGTGTTCTCCTTAAAGGAGGTGGCATGCAGTTCGAGAGTTCATAAGAACAGTGTCCGTTTTAATAGCGATAGTAAAGAGAGAGTGAGGCAACATTGCAGCGAAGAGATAGGGATTGAAGAATGTCAGCAAGAGGCAGGGAAATGAACGAAAAACCTTTGATTTCATCCGGTCAAGTAGAGTTGTGTGGGTTGCGCTACCCGACACGTGAGAAGTACTCCATAGAGGGGCGGACAAGACCCATATACAAAGACAACAACTGAGTTACGGCGAAGAAACTGCAGAGCCGGTACAACACATCTAACCTCTTAGAAGCTGTTTCGGAAAGAGAATATATGTGATCTTTCCAGGTAGACCGCAGAAATATGTGGGCGTTGGTGCTCGTTTGGAGGAGTCAGTTCTTCAATCACCCAAGAAATCAACTAAGAAACGATATGCTGAATTCAATATTCCAAGAACTTCCATGCGACGTTTGATGAAGAAGGAAGGCTACCATAAGTATATAAGTATAGGTAGCAAGAAAGAGCGAGAAGAATTAGAATTGGATAGGTTTTCACATTTTTGTCAGATGAAGGATTTTTGGCGAGTCTAAGAACAGATTTTGCACGATTCCGGGCAGAAACATAAGCTAACTGAGAGTCAGGAATTGTCTGGCGACGGTATCTTCTGAAAGTAGGGTTGCCAGATTTTTCAAATGCCCATGCGGGACAATTTTTTTTTTTTTTTAAGATCAAATAAATTTTTTTCAAATTGAAACTGGATTTCTTCAACGGTTACAACAAACAGAATTAGAAATTTTTTATTAAAATAATGCTTAACAATTAAACATCGTGAATGAAATTATTATACATAATAAATAATGGATCTTTTCTATTTCATGTACTGTTTCCGATTTTGTTCAAAATAAGGAATTTAATGTAGACTTTTACGCTAATTTAGAAAATGTAAGTCTGATTTTGGAGAAATGAGCGGTTCAAAAGTTATGTTTGTTATTGTAATTTTGTATTACGTCAAAAACTATAACAATGCAACTGAAAACTAATAACTTACAAGAGTTATTGTATTCTTTATTTACAGAATTGTCTTATACATTTATTTAAGAATGTATATATATATATATATCAACGTAAAGAACGACGCTTGTATAGGAGAATATTCCGCGCAAGATGAGGAGAGAGAACGAAACAAATGAAAAAATGAGGTAACCACCCGGGAATCGAACCCGGGATCTTCCGATTGCCGGTCAGATATGATGACCATTACACCACGGGCCTCACTCGAACCGGCAATCGGAAGATCCCGGGTTCGATTCCCGGGTGGTTACCTCATTTTTTCATTTGTTTCGTTCTCTCTCCTCATCTTGCGCGGAATATTCTCTTATACAAGCGTCGTTCTTTACGTTAATTATACTGCGTGTTTGCAGTTAAAATGTATGTATATATATATATATATATATATATATATATATATATTAGGGTGGAGCGAAAATATGAATTTTAGAATATCAATTTGGAATACCTAGGAAAAGTTGTAAATGACGCTAATTTGAACGTCCACCAAATTTGAACTAGCTGCTGTTTCAGTAAGAGGCTCCCCAATGACCTTGAGAAACCGTCACATTTTGAGCCTGTCACTCAGTCTTCCTAAAGTGCGTGCAGTGACGAGATGTGTTACAGTTTAGCTTAGCCTATTAGTATAACTACTTAACCGTTTTTGCATGCATAAATATTTATTTCTTGTAATTCTCTGATTTAATTACATTAATTCTACTTTTTTAGAAATATTAAAATGGATAAAAACGTAAAGACAAGGCAGTGTAGTATATGCCCAGTTTTTGGCGCTGCTGAAGAATTAAATAGCAGTAGGCTTCCAACCTAAGAAGAAATGTTTAAACATTATTTATAGGTAAGAGGTGACATAAAGTTCACTAATAACAACAAAGACCCTGCAGTCTCTGACGTTTCAGAAAGAGTCACTTTAGATATTGAAAATATTTGAGTAAAGGCCTCAATTCTAACAGTTTCTCACAAAAGAGTTTTGCAGCTTATTCGCTCCAATCATAATAAATATATGGTGTTGATAAAGCCATACAAACGAAGAAAAGGAAATCCAAATTATCAAAACAAATTACAGTTGTTCAGAGAAAAAGCTAAAAATTTATTTGATATTGCTAGCTGCAAATGTGTTTGATTCATGTCACTGTGATAAAACTAAAAAGGTTCCTCGCATTGAGAAAAATTTCTCACTGATCAAAGAGGAGATAGAAAAATGGCAAATGGGAACATAGATAAAATAACAACTGAAAAACTTAAAAAGAATATGAAACAAAAAGAAGTGGAACTTTCTCGAATTAGCAAAAGCATTTCAACTAATGATGATGCTGTAGGCCAAGACCTTGATTCTTCTGATTCGGAGGGTGACATTTCAGCTTGCTCAGTGAAAAAATCAAACCCGACCCAAACAAGAGCTGTTGATAATTTTAGACCATCTAACTCGCATCAACAAATTAGTTAATTTAGGAAATGTTGCACAAGTTTGTGATAGATACGGCATATCTGACCGGGCAGGTGCATCTTTGGCATCTGCTGCCCTACAAGATATTGGTCTAGTATGAAATGAGGATACCTCCCTCGTAATTGAAAGGAGTAAAATTAGAAAAGAAAGGACGAAAATACGGCGTAAAAGGCAACAAGAAGATAATGAGGAACACTTAAAGCTCTCTATTTGGATGGAAGAAAAGATAAAACTAAATGTCATATCAAGCAAGGCAAAAAATATTATTACAAGTCGGTCATTGAAGAATACATAACCTTAGTAAGAGAACCAGGGTCTTGCTATGTTGGTCATATTCCACCTGTCTCTGGTACTGCTCATGGTATTAAATATTCGTTAATTCAGTTTTTACCAGAAAATGTTCAAAACATTGATGAACTGGTGGCTATTGGATGTGATGGAAATACTGTAAACACAGGAAGGCATAATGGAATTATTAGCCTCTTAGAATTGGCATCAGGTAGACCTTTGCAGTGACTAATATGTCATTTTCACGCTAACGAACTTCCACTTCGCCACTTGTTATATCACATTGATGGGAACACAACAGGACCTGATACCTTCTCTGGAACAATTGGCAAAGCACTGAAAAATTGTGAACAACTTCCAGTTGCAGGGTTTGATAAAAGTGAAGCTGATATACCATACATAGCAAATGAAGAATTAAGTACGGACCAGAAGTATTTGCTTGAAATCTGTAAAGCTGTGTGCTCAGGTAAATGCTCTCAGGATTTGTCTGCAAAAAATCCAGGAACTTTATATCATGCAAGGTGGATAACTACAGCAAATCGAATTCTACGCTTGTACATTGCTAAAGATAAACCATCAGAGAACCTTCGTGCATTAGCAACATTTGTAATGAAAGTTTATGCTCCAATGTGGTTTACCATTAAGTCAAAATCTTCATGCAGACAAAGGAGGAAAACATGTCTGGGAAACCATTTCAAGATCAAGATACCTTCCACTTGAGCTGAGAAACGTTGTGGAATCTTCAATACAACGCAACGCTTATTTTGCTCACCCAGAGAACCTATTGCTCTCCATGATCACCGATGATCAGGAGCACATGAGAGAGCTGGCAATTCGAAGAATTATGCTTGCAAGAAGCAAAACACAGAAGGAAATCTGAAAGTTTACAATACCAAGGCTGAACTTTGGGGCAAAAGAATACATTGAAGAAGGGCGATTAGTCCTCCGCTTTTGCAGCAATTAACGGAGAAGGAATTGAGAGAGCTCGCTTCCAAACAGTCAGATTTTGGAGGCATACTTGTGATGCCATGTCACACACAGGACGTAGAAAGATGTATTAAGCTAGTAACAGAAGCAACAGCTACAGTTTATGGGAAAGAACGAAGGGATGGATTCATTCGAGTGAGATTGGAATCAAGAAACATAATGCCATTTTTCAATACTAAATTACAACATAGTTCGATAAGAAGGAAAAGGAATAAGACTTAGACAAAAGTCCATAATAAGGATGAGTGGTAGGGATGGGCTAGGCTGGAACTCGATGTGCAGCTACCTCCACGTGGTACTGGTGAGTTATGTGTACTTTGTTTATATATACGAGGGCCACTCAATATATTTTGCCCCTCCTTTTTTTTTCTTTCCAAGTTTCCTTGTAAGTTCCAGAAATTTTGTACCCAAGTAGTTACATACCTTTTTTACAAGCTTTTATTTTTCCACATAGTCTCCATCCTTTTCTACTGCTTTCCTTCACCTCGAAACAAGGGCCTTTATTCCTTGCTGGTAAAATTCCATTGGGTTCCGCTGGAGCCACTTCTTAACCTCCTCAACAACCTCATCGTCACTCTGAAACTTTCTTCCACGAATAGCATCCTTCATTGGCCCAAACAAATGGAAGTCTGAAGGTGCCAGATCTGGGCTGTATGGAGGGTGGGGTAAGACAGTCAAGCGCATTTTTGTGATGGCCTCTCTTGTTTGCAAACTGTTGTGTGGTCTTGCGTTATCGTGCAAAAGAAGGACGTGTTCCAGTTTTCTTTCCGGTCAAACTCGCTTTATACGTCTCTGGAATTTCTGTAGGGTAGCAATATATGCCTCTGAGTTGATTGTTTGTCCTTTCTTCATAATGTCCACCAGAATCACCCCTTTCATGTCCCAGATGATGGTGGCCATAACCTTTCCTACAGAGGGAGCCATTTTGAACTTTTTCTTGCGTAGAGAGTCTGCGTGATGCCATTCCATGGATTGGCGTTTTGTTTCAGGTTTAAAGTGGTGTTCCCAAGTCCCATCCCCAGTCACAAATCGTGAAAGGAAGTCATCCCCGTCTGTCTCGTATCGAACCAACGACTCAGAAGCAATTTCTTTTCTTTGAGCTTTGTGATCTTCAGTCAGTTGGCGAGGAACAAACTGTGAACACACTTTTGAGTATCCCAGTTGCTGAATTATCGTATTCACACAACCCTTCACTAATTCGTATCTCCAGTGATAGCTCCTTGTATGTGACGCGCCGATTTCATCGAATGATGTTGTTAGCACGTTGCACAGTGTGCGATGTCACAGCCAATGTCGGGCGACCGCTGCGTGGCTCTCCCTCTCTCCGATGATCTCACATGTTTAGACCAGCGTCCAACTGTGCTTCGATCAACAACAGCATCTCCGTAAACGTTTTGTAGACCTTTGTGAATATTTCCAACTGTTTCATTCTCTGCGGTTAAGAATTCGATAACAACTCTCTGTTTACGACGCACATCACTGTCAGACGCCATTTTCGAAACTGCGTTAACCATCGGTTTTATACAAGGGTGTTTAAAAGCAGTTTTATACAAGGTGGGGAGGTTCAAACTGGAAAAATCCGGTTATGTGAAGAGCAGAAAGTTCAAACTTACGGCCCAAGAGACATTTCAGCCCCATGGCCTATTGGAAACAATTCATTTGATCTTGTGCTAAAAATCGATAGTTTTTCCTTACAAATTTGTATGCCCCTCCCACAATCCTTTAATTTTTAATTTTATTTCTCCGTTCATTGTATATATATATATATATATATATATTAGGGTGTCTCTTATTGGGTAGTCAAAAATTGAAATGTTGAATTATTTTATCTGCGCCCCCTAAAATAGTTCCATTTAGCATAAAAACTAAAACTTGAAAGTTTGACACAAATTGGCTCATATTTAGGGGTCGCCCCCGGCTAATAAAAAGGGCGACCATGGCATAATAGCTCCTGACATATGATTATGCTCATTATACACATAATTCCTTCCTTCTTTTTTTAGTTTGATTCGTTTTTATAAGTATAGGCCTTCTTATTTATCATTGATCCTTTTCTAACCTATCCTTGATGTTGTTATAATCCATCCTTTGGTCCTCAATCCTTCTTTATCCCAATCCTTTTTCTCCTATCCAAAATCCTTCCTGGCTCTTTTTTTATATACAATCAGCAATGAAGCATTGCTACAAAAAAAAACCATTAGTTTATTATATAGAGATAAATTCAAAATGCCAGTGCTATTTACATACTTTAATTACTTTAATTAGCATTATTTCCTTATACAACATTTATTTAATATACAATGATTATACAATATGGTGTATTTTAAGGTGCGACCTCATTGATGGTTATTTTTTGAGAAGAACAGTTTTTGATGGAACTGGGTGACTCTGGCGGTGTTTTGCAACAATTTGGAGCAGGAACTGGAGCTGCTCTTCCCCCACTGTCAATTTCTTATTCAGCTCTTGAACTAAAGCTACTGCACGTTCTGCCCGGTCATTTACAACAGATAGAGCTGCAACAATAGCTCTGGCCCTTAAATATTCACAGTTGGATGTCCAAGTGCTGGGTGCCTTGTTCAGAAATCCTTCTGGAAAATTCAGCTTAGTAAAGAATTCTCTAGTATTTCTTGTAACAAGTTGGTGTAGTCCTTCACCAGAGCAGAAGGTCGATTCAGGAATCCGAGGACGCTTGGGTGGTCTATCAGTGGACTCATCTTCTAATGCCTTTACCATGCGTTTTTTTACATCTGTAGTAATTCGCTCATCAAAGAAAGCAAGACCAACTGCTTCTTCAGACAGGTACCATAAGTGGTTAGAGAGCTTTTTTTTAGTTGCATCAGAAATCTTTTTGTTAGGATAATTAATCAATGACCTCATAAGGAGCCAGTCATTAAATGGGGTTTCAATAGGGAGTGAGGATGTTGTCCAAGCCTTCATATAGATGAGAACAGAAAAAAGGGAAAGATCTCGAATTCCTCGTTCTTCAGTCTTAGTCATCTTGAACTGGTTTCGAAAAAGCCAATCTTACATCTTAATAGAATAGAGCGCTTTGGACATCCAGCGAGCTCGATGCATGGTACCTGGTGCACGAAACTTGATGCCTTTATTGGGGACACCTCCAAGAAAGATGATGGACAGATCCAAACGTTCTTCATAGTCATCCCGTAGCATAGGTGCCTGGGATCTAGCAAACTGAATTAGTTCAGTTTTAGACTGGATAATTGCTTCTTTAGTAATCGTGTCTGTCTCACCTGTTTGGAACTGGCTTTGATCAACAGAAGTCCAATTGTCACGAAAACGCTTAAAGATCAATATCTCTGGACCAGTTGATGTAGATCCCAATGTTGCTTCAAATGCAGCTCCCAACAATAAATCTAAAACATGGTGTCTACAAGGCAAGTACAAAACATCATGTCCCAATTTTGTTTCGATGAGAGCACAGGCTCCACTATATTGACCCGTGTTTGAAGCTGTTTTATCGAAACAAATTGCTTTTACTCTCTCTGTAATTCCCCATTCATTCAGGCAGTTAAAGACGGCTTCAGCTTGTGCTTCTCCAGTTGAGTTTGGGATTTTGGGGACACCAAGCAGCTGTTCAACACCAGGTCCTGACACAAGTACTAGGAGACGATCAATGTGCTTGTGCGAGGTTAGGTCCGCCATCATCTTGCCATCCCAGTGGACTGTCATAAAACATTCTCCATGGAAATGCTCCTTAAGTTCTTTAGCATGACGAGCTCGGTTCTTATTTCGAAGGCGATGGATAGAATGTTGGTTTATGTTGTAATCTGAAGCGTCCAAACCAAAGCTTTTAGCTGCCTCTGCGAGGATAAATGTTGCCTTTCTAGAGGAAATTTGTGTACGATCCAGGGCAGCAGACATCTGAATAGTCATGATGTTTTTCATGCCTCGTTTTTTCTTAGATTTTGGTAAAGCACAAGCTCCTTTGGGCTCCTCCTCCTCATTCTCACTTTCATCAGTGTTGCTGGAAGATGTGGAAGAAGCCAGTACAACTTGACTAGTAGACGCCTCCATCAAAGATTCTGACTTTCTTTTTCTCTCTGCCTCAGCTTCCAACCGTTTGACTGCATTTTTTGTGCGGTGAAGATGTACAGTGTCCACACCACCGATTGAGCCAGGACGACCTTTTTGTCTTTGCAGTTGAAGGAACTCCCAGTCCTCACGATTCTTAATCAGCTTCTCAGCGTCTCCATGGGCGATGTCAAAGAGATCTTCCAATCGCTCTACAAAACCAGCCTCCTTGGTTTTATGGCTCTGACTTGTTCTGGAAGCATGCTTCTTTAAGCAAGTCCATTCGTTAAAGAAATTCTCTAACTTCTTCATGGCACGAGGTTACTGCTGAGTAGGAATATTGGCCTTATCCCAGATAACTATTGTGGCTCGAATAGATTGACGCAGAGCATCGCGGATTGTCATGTTTTTCTCTCTGTGGAGGTGCATAAAATAACCAAAAGCTTGCCTATATGACAGCAGAACACTGAATGATGACAAATAAACAATTGCAACATAATCTGGAGCATTCTTGATGAAACATGTTTAAACAGGTTGATCTTGTCTTATCAAGCAATATTTTCAGTTACAAACTTGACAATTATCTCTAATATATTAATTTAATTGAATTCATCATAAATATGATGATTAATTAATTAAAAACATATGTTTAGTATACTTGACAACTGCTAGTAATTTCAAATATTAATTGCATAAATAATAGCTATATTTTATGAACTTTAATAAGCGGGGGCGACCTCTAAAAATTGTTCAATCCAAAACAAATTTTATATGTCATGTTTTTTCAACCAATGGAACTGGTTGAGGGGGCGCAACCTAAAAAAATCAACACTTCGAAAATAAGAGACACCCTAAATTATATATATATATATTAATATATATATATATATATATATATATATATATGTGTATATATATATATATATATAATGTTACAATGTTTCAGACCAACAAAGACCCCAGGATCCACTCATGGCTGGTCTACCTAACTGTGTTCGTAATTGTGTATTGTGCATGTCCTCCGTGGTGGCGGAGGGGACCTACAATTTTACGTGGGTTCCGAACCACAAGAACATAAGAACATAAATTTTTATAGTGGGCACACTAGGGGCCACTTCGGCCCATCGAGGTGGCTCCACTATGTAAAAACTGCCTGTACATTGGCAACGACCAATATTTACAAAACTAAATAATTATCAATTTAAAACTAATTAATTATCAATTTAAAAATAAAGATAGAATCTCTGGATGCAGAGGTTCAAGTCATAATAGACTATTATCCACAAATATGTTACACTCTATATCTATTTATAATCGACATGCAAACATATCAGATCCAAAGAATCCAGTCAATTTCATTACGGTATCGATCAATACCAGTCCCTTGCCAACCAAAAATAAGTCACGGTCCATATCAATTGCGGACCAAGTCACAATTTACAACCATATACATTACAATATATATACTTAGGAGGAAAAGTGTAGGTGTGGCTGTAAAGACTGTACAGTAATGTAGAAATGTGTGTGCACCCATTTTGGGTCTCCCATTTAAAGGTGTTTGTGGGGCAAGTGAAGATCATGAGTTTTTCAATACCTCACAGTACTATGGGGGGCACCGCTTGGCAGAGGACTCTCTTTAAATGGGGTGTGTAAGGACAGAGAGTATCCCTTAACCCAAGATGCTGCCTCCCTATATCCCACAACACTTGTGTTGAGCTGTGGGATCTATCACCTAAATGTACATAATATATATGAAATAAACCAGTACCATTCATGCAATAAAAATGGGCTTAAACACTATCACCAGATGTTCCTTGCAGACATCAAACTACCCAACCTTCTTTTGAAAGAATCAAGTGTATCTGAAGTCACAACTTCTTCTGTCAGACTGTTCCAAAACTTAATTACTCTGTTTGTAAAACTATGTTTTCTTAAATTTGTTCTACATCCTGGCTTAAATAATTTCATACTGTGACCTCTAGTCTGGTTATTGTGATCTTTAACGAAAAGAGAATCAAAATCTATCTTATCCAACCCTTAATTTTCCTACCTTAAACTATACCCAATCTATCAACATATGCGTCTAATCGATTTTTAAACATGTTTATAGACGTGCTACTAATTACTTCTACCGGCAAACTATTCCAGCTATTTACCATTCTATGCGTAAAAAAGATTTTGGCAACTGCTGTCCCGAACCTTCTACTTGCCAACTTACACCCGTTATTTCTAATCCTATTTATATTGAGATATTTCGAAAAAGCTATCTCTATCTACTTTATCGAGCCCATTCATAATTTTGAAAACCTAAATTAGATCACTCCTTAGCCTCTTAGTCTCGAGTGTAGTCAATTTTATCATCGTAGACTTTCACCGAAGCGACGGAATCATCTTAGTTGCACGTCTTTGAACTTTCGATTTTGTCTATATCTTTGCGCATATGCGGATTCCAAAATTGGATCGCGTACTCCAAATGGGGTCTAACTAATGATTTATAAAGAGGAACTATAATATCGCGCGATTTGTACTCAAAATTCCTAGCTATAAAACCTAACACTTTGTTCGCTTTATTGACCGCTGCTGTACTTTGTTTCGCTACTTTTAAATCACCAGTGACTATAACTCCTAAATCTTTTTCCTGCTCTACGCTTATCAACTCTTTCTCTGACATACTATACGCAAAATTACCGTTACGTGAACCTATATGTAAAATTTTGCACTTATCGACGTTAAGTCTCATTTGCCATGTGACTGACCAATCAACGATTTTATTCAGATCATTCTGGATTTTACCTCTATCTTCGTCATTAATCGCCCTACCACCCAGCTTCGTGTCATCCGCAAACTTTGAAACTGTACTGACTAGGCCGACATCTAAATCGTTAATATATATAAGAAAAAGCAAGGGGCCTAGTACAGAACCCTGAGGAACGCCACTCGCTACATTAGCCCAACACGACTCTGCTCCATCAACGACCACCCTCTGTTTCCTACTTCGCAACCACTCTTCTATCCAATTTATTACTACACCCCTGATTCCATGAGCCTTAGTTTTCTCAATGAATCTTTTGTGCGGTACGGTGTAAAACCCTTTTTGAAAATCTAAATACGCTACATCAACCGCCCGGTGACTATCGTAAACGTCAACCACGCTTTGAAAAAATTCTAAAAAATTAATTAAGCAAGATTTGTTTCGCCTAAAACCGTGCTGCGTATTTCTAACTAAGTTATGCAATTGTAACTGTTCGACTATACGATCCCTAATTATTGATTCCAGTAGCTTACCTACAATAGACGTTAAACTGATTGGGCTATAATTTCCCGCCACACCTTTATCGCCTTTCTTAAAGATAGGTGTTACTTTTGCTAACTTGAAATTATCTGGTACGCACCCCTCAGAAATAGACGCACTAAAAATCTTTGCCAGCGGCACAACACCGCTATCTTTTAATTCTTTTAGTTGTATGGGATATATGGAATCCGGCCCCGGTGATTTACGAGTTTTCATTTCATCAATATAGCGCATTACCTCCCCTTCACTAACCACCATATTATCCAAAATATTACCATTATCAAAAGGTATTATGTCTATGACCGTAGGGATATTCGTTACATCTTCTATAGTAAAAACTGACGTAAAGAATTCGTTTAGCAAGTTAGCCATTTCCTTGTTTTCAGAAACTAGATCTCCGTTAACATTTTTCAACGGCCCCCAAGACACTTTTTACTTGATTTCTATTGTTGACGTATTGAAAGAATCGCTTGGGGTTTTCTTTACCGTCACGAGCTATGGGGATTTCAAATTCGTGCTTGGACTCTTTTATTACACTTTTCGCTTCACGCCTAAGAGATATGTAGTTGTTTCGTAACCACAAATTGTCTTTATCGCACTTATGTAGCCTATAAGCCCTATCTCTACTCTTTATAATGTCTCCTACTCGAGAAGTAAACCACAAGGGCTTGTTATTTACTTTCGCGCGCTTAATTTTGTACGGTACACATTCCTCATTTATAGTCGTAAATACTGTTTCAAACTATTCCCACATTAATTTTGCGTTGGAGTTCCCCATTACGTTTTCCCAATTGACGTGTGACAATTTATTTCGAAATTTCCAAAAGTCTGCATGCTGGAAGTTAGGAATTTTAGTCGAGTTAGTTGGTTTTGAGTGACTTACTGAGAGGACAAACTCTACCATATTGTGATCGCTATTGCTTAACGGTTCTATTAGTTGAAATATGTAATTAGCCTATCATCCGTAGTTATTACTAAATCTAAAATACTGTCCAACCTCGTAGGTTCCCCAACCTTTTGAATAAGAAAGCTATCCTCGAGAAAATTAACTAAACGATTACCTTCCGCGTCTCTCCGCATTGTATCGTAATTCACGTTGGCGCAATTAAAGTCACCCATAACTAAAGCCTGCTCACTACCTATTATTCTCTTTAGTTCACGATATAACGCTTCGTCCGTATCAGCTGTTTGATTAGGAGACCTATATATAACCGCAACAACAAGTTTGAAATCGTTCAATTTAAGTTCTGCTATAGTCGAATCTATTGGTTCTGGAATTGTGTGCTTTACTTCTATAACATTCGCAATATTATCTTTGATATACAACATAACACCGCCTCCTCGCCTACCTATTCTGTTTTTAACAAAAAGTCTATAACCTCTAATTTGATACTCCCCTACAAAGTCACGTGTTTCAGTGCTAAGCCACGATTCATTTATCGCAATTAAATCATAGTCTTTACAAGCAATTAAAGAAAAAAATTATTTTATTTTATTTCGTAAGCTACGAGCATTTAAGGATAGATCATATAACCTTTAAATTGTTTGTAATTGCGACACCTTCGCGAGCGCAGGGGAAATTTGTGGAATTTACGCTGGGACCGTTCGAGTTACGGCAGCCTGAAAAGAAGAGACAGTATTATGAAATAGTCTTCCTAAACGCGCAGCTCCAACGTCATTAAGATCAAGTCCATCTCCGAGGAACAAGTCCCTCCTGCCGTAGAAACTGTTCCAAAAATTCGCAAAATGCACTCCTTCCTGTTGGCAAAGAAGCTTTAGGTTATTGTTAATATAGGTCGCCTTGCTGTAGAAATCGTTTCGTTGGATAATTCGAGGAAGTTAAGACAATCTTATTAGTTTTCTCCTTTAGTCGCTCTAGTAAGTCCCTGTACCTAGCCAGCAGTTCTTCCGATCTAGAATTTAAAACGTTATTAGTACCGACATGAGTAACATACGTGTGTCCTCGGAGGTACCGTCTTTAAAATGGTCAACACTCTTAGTTATATCTTCCACCCTTGCACCAGGGTAGCAGTAACGGCGCCTACGACGAGGGTTTCTCCCACAGAATTCCTCGAGCTGCCCTCGAACAATGGTTCTTCAGCATCTTCGAAACCTAAATCAGAAAACTTATTGTTTGTTATTACTGGTAGACAAGTCTTAGTTTTTCTGAATGGTACTCCATTACGCATCATATATATATATATATTGCAGTTATTTTTTTTCTGCTGTCAATTTGGTGTTTAATTTATTTCGAATTAAGTGTATTTCTTTAAAATATTGGTATTCGTTTAAATAATTAGTTCGAACAAATTTAAGGAGAATTAACTCTCATTTCGTGGAATTTTCTTTATAAAAAAATATAATTAATTTGGGGTTAAAATCAATTATCTATGTTTTTCACTCCACCTTAGACCTACAGTATAATATGGAAACATGGTACGCAATCCACCATAGTTGGTAATTTAATATATATATATATATATATATATATATATATATAATGTATAGAAACGACGTAAGTATAGAGGAGTGTTCTGCACACGAGGCATTTGTTCGTTATTTCTCTTCCTCGTGTGCAGAACACTCCTCTATACTTACGTCGTTTCTATACATTAATATACTGCTTGGTCATTGCAGTTAAATGTGTATATATATATGTATATATCTTCATTATATATTCATTTTTTTTGTTCGTACGAAAGTATGAAGAAAAAATGAATAAAGGAATCCTCAATTGCATTGATTTCGCGGTTTTCTTTATAAAAAAATAGAAGGTATATAGAAAGGATTGTCAAAAGTAAATAGACACTTTCGGTAATTTACTTATTTATTATATTACTAAAAAAATTTATTTGCATCTGAAAGAAAGTTCAAATATTTTAAAAAGTTTTTCCGAGTTACTGTAAGATTTTCTTTTCAATCTACATTATAAAAAATCCTGTGTATTTCTTGTGGGGTTTCTTTAAATGTATTGAATTAATTCGAGCAATTAAGGAGAACATCTCTCTTGCCTTTAATAAATAAGTAATTAAATTAAATGGAGCTCTGTGGTAACCCTGCATATATAACTAATTAAATAGTGCTTTCTGACATTTCACCCTAATACTCTACACCTGAACATAATTAAATTATATAAGGGTATCTGGCAACTCATCTAAATAAAAATTAAAATAAATGGTGCAATCTGGCAACTCACCCGAATAAGGTACACCTGAACATAATTAAAATGTATAGGGGTATCTGGCAACTCACGACCCTCTTAGGTTAAGGCTTCGGTTAGGGTTTCCCTGTGGGGGTTGAGGACATCCCACCTTCTCCCCAAAGACCCTCCTCATTCTCCTTTCTCTCCCTCTCTTAGGTTAAGGTTTCCCCTTTGGGGGAGGTCATCCTCCCTTCTCCCCCCAAAAGCTCCCCCCTTCACTGCACCTTGGGGGATAACTCACTTGTTCTGTATAAAACTTGTAATGTAAAGAAAAATTCGTCATCTAACTTGAATTAGTTAGGATGTTATTTTCTGAATTGTATTGTATTGTATTAATTGTATTATATTATTGTGTTAATATCATTTTAAAAGGGGGAGCACTGTAAAAATGAACAATGAACAATTCCTATACCATCATTATATGGATTCATTGCCTTCATGCAGTAC
This sequence comes from Bathynomus jamesi, assembly GCA_023014485.1. NCBI lineage: Eukaryota > Metazoa > Arthropoda > Malacostraca > Isopoda > Cirolanidae > Bathynomus > Bathynomus jamesi. The sequence continues at coordinate 62,684 of JAJOZX010006192.1, forward strand.
TTATGTTCGTGTGGTTTTTTTATGTTTGAATGTTCATTTTTACATAAGAAACCAAAATCACCTAAGCGAGTTTTGGATAGAATTTCGATTTGTACTTCTTTATTCATTACTGTATTCCTCTAATTCATCTTTTCTAGTAATGACTTATACTGTACGTATGACATAATGTGAATAACTATGACGTCATAAAGTAACTTAATTCTCTTCACGTTTTCCATACCTTAAACACTGAATCACGTGTTTAGTATTTGGACATCTTCCGTATTCAATGTATGGTAAATTCTTTAATAATAATAAAAAAAAACTTCATTCTCTATACATCATTATTTATGTTGTGTCCTACCTATTGTCTATTGATGCCTATCAACCTATCAGTCCACATTTTACGCGTGTCTTTATTACGCACACAACCTATTGTGTTACGTACATGTAAAATACGTCCACATGTATTTTTTTTTCTTTTAAGTGTGTTCACCTCTCACAAGATATTCATAAATGCTTAGGTAAGTGATCGAATTCGCTAATCACAGCAAAATTGAACGCTTCTAAGATAAATATCTCCTCTCGCTCTGATTCAAATTTATAACATATTATGTTGTATATAAATCCATACCGTATGTGCCCATGTACTGTACTTTGTATTATATTTCTAACATCTTAATTGTCTATTAATATGAAACACTGTAAAAACAAAGCAAAGTTATAGTAACTGTTTAATTGTAATTAACTGTAATACTTTAATTTAATATAACGTAATGTACTTTAATGAAACTGTAATTAATAATAACTTGTAATGTACTTCAATGAAGCTGTAATTAAATGTAATGATTTAATATATAATGTAAGAATGTACTTTAATAGAACTGTAATGGACAATCATAAGCGAATGTGAAGTAATCCATAATCGCAATCATAATTGTAATAAACCAAAACTAAAATGTACTCAGTAATGTACTTAAATTGTACTCATGTACTACTCCGAAATGATATCGCCTTCAGAAATGTAGACTTGGCGAAAAATACGATTAGTTGTTATTTTTATTTTTTAAATTTTTATTTGGAATCTTTCAAACATCTGATCATGTGTTTAAAAGGGGGGAAACTTAACCTTCAACTGCATTCCCCCAACATTTAGACTTATATGATACATGTAATTGTAAAATTAACTTCACTTCATTACGGCACTCTTCTTTGGTCACTACTACGAGACTCCTTTGTTAGCAGCCTCGCTGCGAGGAGGGGGCAGAGGCCCCTTGCCTCCTTAATTTTTAGATTCCGGCATGAGCCATGGTCGAAAGAGGTCGAACTTCTACCCCTGTAAAATTCAGAGCACTACCTGTACATTTTTTAGAAGTAAATTACAGTAAGAAAAACTTTTTATTTTCCCCTTCGAGTTGGGCTTACTTCAGAAGAACTTAGTCAGTAAAGTCGATAAGTTATAAAAGAAAAGTCGATAATTTTAGTATCAGAGAAAGTATCAGAGTATTATAGAAAGAGAAGAATTAACAACTGTCGACTCTAAAGCGAGAGAAAAGAATTAGAATGTTATAGAAGAAATATCCGTTGCTGCCCCCCAAACAAGAACCCCGTCGATTCGAACCACCCAGGGCCATAGACGGAGGATTCATATATATATATATATATATATATATATATATATATATATATATATAATCTAGTTTACGAGAGATAACTGCAATTTATATTTTTGGTATATTTGTGGTAAGTAAAAATCTCATTAAGTATATAATATCTATATATAAATGTTGACTACTCATATTATGAATTATTTTAGAATATTTAGGAGCTACAAAGATGTTACATTTATAAATTAGTATGTATATTAAATATTCATTGCATATAATTACATATGTATAAAATATATGTAGCATATCCGTATATAATATAGTCTTATTATGTACATTATACAATAAATATGCATATGAATGGACGGAGCCGCGTTTAAAATATGTTATTTTAGATGAGGTTCTTTTCTTTTCATTTACATACCTCATTGTAGGAAAGAGACTGATAAATTATAAGTTATTTATTATATAGTTATAATGTAAGTTATTAAAATAGTGATTTGTTTTCGGTTTGTTACAGTCACTCATCCCCATGGTGGAGGCCAAACGGCCAACCCGAAGTTCTGCCAGTACCTGGCTCATTGGAAAACCTACAAAAGATCTATCCTCGCTATTACCTTCAAAGCGTGAAGTGTTAAGCAAGTTCTTATTTCATCACATTGAGGAAAAACGAACAGTCACTGCAAGTTTGAAAAAGACTGTCTCTGCTGTTCTTTATATCTGGGATAAAACAAGAATTCCAACTCAAAGATCGGACAATGCTGAGAGGAAACTGAGGAAACTATTCGAACAATATTGCGTTCAAAAGAAAAATAGGAAGTATCCTCAGAAAGCATACAAATGAATGTGGCAGTGCAGTATTCAATGCTGATCTTGAAGACACTTTCGATGTCGCCAAAGCAGATGCCTTAAAGATAATGACTAACGAAGAAGACAAAGAATTCCTTATCAAACAGAGAGAAGATCGTTCCCGCGCCAGTTTTGGAGGCATTGATCGAACCTTGGATAAAAAGGAGGATCGGAAGAGGCAGCGAGAAGAATCTGAATATAATAGAAAAAAGCGAAGCGACGATGAAAAACAAAAGAAATATCAACTTATATCATCTGACAAAGTGATAACTGATGTGGATTCTTCTATCGACACCCACATGAGCTTCTTTGCAGTGAACAAAACAAACACACCAACACAGTCTGGACTTTTTAATAATTCGCGATAATGTTCATTGTCATCGATTTCATCTGGTGTTGTGGCCCACACTCGATCATTTTGGTAGTTAGGCCGACGTGTTACGTAAACAAAAAATTCATCGGAGACAGCTAAATGCATGAAATCATCCACATCCCAATCTTCAAGATAATGGGCAAACCACATTCTGTCATCGATGTTAAGTTGAGTTTTTCTTGGCTTCGATCTCTCTAGAAAGTTTAGCACAGCTGTTTTTCCGCATACGCGTACCGCTTTCAATGATGTCCTTTGTTTCCTGAGAGAGTGGCAAATTTGGGAGCCCAGATTTGGTTGTATCCATTTCACATTCATCCAAAGTTTTATTCCAATTTCTTTTGACGAAGTCCTCACTTCTTCGCAACTTTTTGGCAACCCATGAACGTGTTATAAAGGTGGCTCCAGCATCACGAGCTTCCCGAAATGTTACTGCTCGTATGCGATCTATCACACGTTGCCTCTCCGAATCACCAATTAATTGAGAAGCCATTATATTATCACTTTATCAGCTAGAGTAATTTTAATACCTGCAATAAATAAATAATTTTATATATTTTTATAATCACTAAAATCTATTTCGATATAAGTAAACATGTAAGCTGCAAATGGGGGGGCTAAAGTTTTTTGGAACCCCTTATATCGAACAATCGAACAACGTTGTTCACCATCATATGAACTATACTCAGACTGTTTTCTCTTGGAAATGTTACCACTATAGATAGTTGTCTTGACTATTTCTTTATTCACTGCTGCACACATGTGAGCCTCTTCTTCAGTTGCTGCCCTGATAGGATCAGGCAAACCAGGTGATGGAACAGGATGAGTTTTGGGTGCTCTTCCAATATGTGCTCTACCGCGAAACTGTGATCAACCATATTCCAATACGTGCTCTACCGTGAAACTAGCCTTATAAGGCTAACTAACGAAAATATCATGACTTAACCTAACCAATCGTTAGGTCAACTATACGCCCTTGACGATTGGTTAGGTTAAGTCATGATATTTTCGTTAGTTAGCCTTATATAGTTATAATGTAAGTTATTAAAATAGTGATTTGTTTTCGGTTTGTTACAGTCACTCATCCCCATGGTGGAGGCCAAACGGCCAACCCGAAGTTCTGCCAGTACCTGGCTCATTGGAAAACCTACAAAAGATCTATCCTCGCTATTACCTTCAAAGCGTGAAGTGTTAAGCAAGTTCTTATTTCATCACATTGAGGAAAAACGAACAGTCACTGCAAGTTTGAAAGAGACTGTCTCTGCTGTTCTTTATATCTGGGATAAAACAAGAATTCCAACTCAAAGATCGGACAATGCTGAGAGGAAACTGAGGAAACTATTCGAACAATATTGCGTTCAAAAGAAAAATAGGAAGTATCCTCAGAAAGCATACAAATGAATGTGGCAGTGCAGTATTCAATGCTGATCTTGAAGACACTTTCGATGTCGCCAAAGCAGATGCCTTAAAGATAATGACTAACGAAGAAGACAAAGAATTCCTTATCAAACAGAGAGAAGATCGTTCCCGCGCCAGTTTTGGAGGCATTGATCGAACCTTTGATAAAAAGGAGGATCGGAAGAGGCAGCGAGAAGAATCTGAATATAATAGAAAAAAGCGAAGCGACGATGAAAAACAAAAGAAATATCAACTTATATCATCTGACAAAGTGATAACTGATGTGGATTCTTCTATCGACACCCACATGAGCTTCTCTGCAGTGAACAAAACAAACACACCAACACAGTCTGGACTTTTTAATAATTCGCGATAATGTTCATTGTCATCGATTTCATCTGGTGTTGTGGCCCACACTCGATCATTTTGGTAGTTAGGCCGACGTGTTACGTAAACAAAAAATTCATCGGAGACAGCTAAATGCATGAAATCATCCACATCCCAATCTTCAAGATAATGGGCAAACCACATTCTGTCATCGATGTTAAGTTGAGTTTTTCTTGGCTTCGATCTCTCTAGAAAGTTTAGCACAGCTGTTTTTCCGGTTACGCGTACCGCTTTCAATGATGTCCTTTGTTTCCTGAGAAAGTGGCAAATTTGGGCGCCCAGATTTGGTTGTATCCATTTCACATTCATCCAAAGTTTTATTCCAATTTCTTTTGACGAAGTCCTCACTTCTTCGCAACTTTTTGGCAACCCATGAACGTGTTATAAAGGTGGCTCCAGCATCACGAGCTTCCCGAAATGTTATTGCTCGTATGCGATCTATCACACGTTGCCTCTCCGAATCACCAATTAATTGAGAAGCCATTATATTATCACTTTATCAGCTAGAGTAATTTTAATACCTGCAATAAATAAATAATTTTATATATTTTTATAATCACTAAAATCTATTTCGATATAAGTAAACATGTAAGCTGCAAATGGGGGGCTAAAGTTTTTTGGAACCTCTTATATCGAACAATCGAACAACGTTGTTCACCATCATATGAACTATACTCAGACTGTTTTCTCTTGGAAATGTTACCACTATAGATAGTTGTCATGACTATTTCTTTATTCACTGCTGCACACATGTGAGCCTCTTCTTCAGTTGCTGCCCTGATAGGGTCAGGCAAACCAGGTGATGGAACAGGATGAGTTTTGGGTGCTCTTCCAATATGCTCTACCGCGAAACTGTGATCTACCATATTCCAATACGTGCTCTACCGTGAAACTAGCCTTATAAGGCTAACTAACGAAAATATCATGACTTAACCTAACCAATCGTTAGGTCAACTATACGCCCTTGACGATTGGTTAGGTTAAGTCATGATATTTTCGTTAGTTAGCCTTATAAGGCTAACTAACGTACCTGCTGCTAATCCGAATAATCTAAGGTAGATCACGTTTTGGAATGTAAATTTTAAGGTAGAGCACATATTGGAAGAGCACCGAGTTTTGTTCCCTTTATATAACCAGTGAAACATTATAACACTTCAAGTCTAACAGACAACTGATTAGTTATTGTAAATGATCTACGACCTCAACCTCGACCAATCACAGTCCAGAATAAATGTCGCCATTCATGACGTCATTTTAATCTGTAAGATTATAACTAGCAACTGCTGACCGCGAAATTATGATGCTGCGAATTCGTCCAAGAATATTAAAGAGCGAAAATTTGCTGCTGCAAAATTAACCCACTTTACACTATCTCTCTCTCTCTCTCTCTCTCTCTCTATATATATATATATATATATATATAGAGAGAGAGAGAGAGAGAGAGAGAGAGAGAGAGAGAGAGCGCCAAAAGTCGCGATCGGGTCGTATAGCATGATTGATAAAAGAATGAGCTTTAACTTTTGAGACATTTTATTTGAACCCAAAACAAGAAAAACATTACAAATAAAATTGAAATTGAACAAAAAGCTACCTTGCTGCTTATACGTCCACTTGTGTCTGTATGGATATCGTTGTGATCAACGCAGAGTTGCATTCCGTGTCAAGTTCGCCGTGAACATTTCCGAAATATTTTAGGTGTAATGGCTGAGAATATGTGAAGATTTTCTATTTTTAACTCTTCATCCGAGGCATGAGGATTTGGCTAAGTTTGTGAAGGATTTTTGGGAGGCCAGTTGAGAGATCTTCCTCTCCCAATCCACAATGGAGATTGGTTGTTGAGAAAATTACGCACGTTAATAGCATAATGAGCTGGTGTACCGTCTTGTAAAATAACTGTTTACGAGGCACACTTTCTCAAGTTCAGGAATTAACTAATGAGAAAACATCTCCAGATAACTTTGACCAGTCACACTCGCATCGAAAAAATATGGACCAACAATCAGGTCACAGGTTACACCACCCCCATCATGACACGGGGAGGGTGTTATGCTATTTCTTCAAAGAAATCGGGATTGTCTTTCGCCCAGAAATAAAACATTCCGAGACCTTGTGCTAAGATATACAGCACATTCGTCAGTGAACATAATATTTCGACGAGAAGCTAAGATTGGAAATTCATGCAATAAACTTTGGCGTGACTGTCGCCGGACGTTCACATCATGGTCAGATAATTCATTGATAAATATGGGCCTATAATTATGGTAGCCTTCCTTCTTCATCAAATGTCGCATGTAAATTCTTAGAATATTGAATTCAGCAGATCGTTTCTCAATTGATTTCTTGACTGATCGAAGAACTAACTTCTCCAAACGAGCACTAATGTCGGCTTAGCACTGAAACACGTGTTTGTAGTGGAGTATTAAATTAGAGGTTACAGACTTTTTGTTAAAAACAGAACATGTAGGCGAAGAGGAGGTGCGAATGCTACAGAATTAAAGCACAGAATTCCAGAACCAGAATTCCAGAATTCGTGAACTAAAGAGAATAATAGGTAGTAAACAGGCCTTAATTATAGGTGACTTTAATTGCGCTAACGTGAATTACGATACAATGCAGGGAGAAGCGGAAGGTTAAGGTTTAGTTAATTTTCTCGAGGATAGCTTTCTCATTCAAAAGGTTGGGGAACCTATGAGGTCGGACAGTATTTTAGATTTAGTAATAACTACGGATGATAGGCTTGTCACTGATCTTCAAATAATAAAACCGTCAAGCAATAGCGATCACAATATGGTGGAGTTTCTCCTCTCGGTAAGTCACTCAAAACCAGCAAACTCGATTAAAATTCCTGACTTCAAGCGCGCAGACTTTTGTAAATGTAGAAATAAATTGTCACGCGTCAATTGGAAAAACGTAATGGGGACCTCCAACGCAAAAATAATGTGGGAATCGTTTGACATGGTGCTTAGGAATGTGTACCGTACAAGATTAAGCGTGCGAAAGTAAATAACAAGCCCTTGTGGTTTACTTCTAGAGTTGGGGGTATTACAACGAGTAGAGATAGGGCTTATAGGCTACATAAGTGCACTAAAGGCAATTTGTGGTTACAAAACAACTTCATATCTCTCAGGCGTGAAGCGAAAAGCATAATAAAAAAGTCCAAGCTCAATTTGAAATTTCCATAGCTCGTGACGGCAAAGAAAATCCCAAACGATTTTTTCAATATGTTAACAGGAACACGATAAAGAGCGTGGTGGGACCATAAGAAATTCTGACGGTGAGCTAGTTTCCGAGTACAAGCAAATGGATATTCTACTAAACGAATAGTTTACGTCAGTGTTTATAATAGAAGCTGTAACGAATATCCCTACGGACATAGACATAATACCTTTTGAGAATGGTAATACTTTAGATAATATTGTGGTGAGTGAAACGGAGGTACTGCACTATATTCGCAAAATGAGAATGCTTAAATCACCGTGGCCGGATTGCATATATCCCATAAATTTTTAATGCGTGTATTTCTGAGGGGTGCGTACCAGATAATTTCAAGTTAGCAGTGTAACGCCTATTTTTAAGAAAGACAATAAAGGTGCAGCGGGAAATTATAGGCCAATCAGTTTAATGTCTGTTGTAGGTAAGCTACTGGAATCGATAATTAGCGATGGTGTAGTCGAACACTTGGAATTGCATAACTTGATTAGAAATATTCAGGACGGTTTCATGCGAAACAAATCTTGCTTAACTAATCTTTTAGAATTTTTCCATAGTGTGGTTGAAGTTTACGATAGTCATCAGGGGGTAGATGTAGTGTATTTAGTATTTGAAAAAGCGTTCGACACCGTACCGCACCAAATACTCGTTGAAAAAACTAAGGTTCATGAGATCAGGGGTGTAGTAATAAATTGGATAGAAGAGTGGTTGTGAGATAGGAAACAGAGGGTGGTCGTTGATGGAGCGGAGTCTTCTTGGGCTAATGTAGAGAGAGGCGTTCTTCAGGGTTGTGTATTGTGCCCCTTGCTTTTTCTTATATACAGGGTGTCCCATAAGTCCGGCATCATAGGAAAAATAATAAAAAAAGGCAAAACAAAAGCTTTTATTTACAGAACGTGCTCAATATGTCCACCATTGTTTTCAATACACAAATTCAGACGCGATACCCAGTCAGCAAGTATACGGTGAATGATGTCAGGAGTAATGCTGTTACATGCCCCAATAATGCGCTGCCGCAAATGTTCAACACTCCTAATTTTCTCTGCGTATACCACCGCTTTCAAGTGGCCCCAGAGATAAAAATCTAGTGGCGTGAGATCCGGACTTCTAGCTGGCCATTCCACAGGCCCTCGACGTCCTATCCAATGACCAGGGAATTGTTGGTATAGGTATTTCCTTACGTGGGTGCTGTAATGTGCAGGAGCGCCGTCTTGCTGGAACTATGTTGGGAAATTTCCTTCTTCGTTCAAGACACTGGGAAATGCTTCTTCCTTGAGCATACGTAGGTAGGTGCCTCCAGTGACATGGTCATCGAAAAAGAGGGGGCCTATGATGCGATCCTTCCAAATGCCACACCATACCATCACCCGAGATGCACCTTGTTCCTTTGAAGAGGTATACCAGTGAGGGTTGTTTTGAGACCAGTAGCGGGTGTTCTGTCGATTTACCTCACCATTTCCATAAAAAACAGCCTCGTTACTGAACAGAATGGTGGACGGGAAAGTGGCATCCCGAGTATAAGAAAAATATGAATTATGGTTTATAGAAATAGAAAAATATGAATTTCTCCTATGATGCCGGACTTATGGGACACCCTGTATATTAACGATTTAGATATCAGCCTAGTCAGTACAGTATCAGAGTTTGCGGATGACGGGAAGTTGGGTGGTAGGGCGATAAATGACGAAGATGGAGATAAAATCCAGGAGGATCTGAATAAAATCGTAGATTGGTCGGTCACATGGCAAATAAGATTTAACGATAGTGAGTGCAAAATTTTACAAATAAGTTCGCGTAACAGTTAATTTTGCGTATAGTATGTCAGGGAAGGAGTTGGCAAGTGTAGATCAGGAAAAGATTTAGCAGTTATAGTCATTGGTGATTTAAAAGTATCGAAACAAAGTACAGCAGCGGTCAATAAGGCGAACAAAGTGCTAGGTTTTATAGCTAGGAATTTTGAGTACAAATCGCACGATATTATTCTTCCTCTTTATAAATCCTTAGTTAGACTCCATTGGGAGTACGCGATCCAATTTTGGAATCTGCATATGCGCAAGGATATAGACAAAATCGAACAAGTTCAAAGACGAGCAACTAAGATGATTCCGTCACTTAGGTCAAAGTCGTACGAGGATAGGTTTAAGGAGTTAAAATTGACTAGACTCGAGACTAGGAGGCTAAGGGGTGATCTAATCCAGGTTTTTAAATTATGAATGGGTTCGATAACGTAAATAGAGATAGCTTTTCGAAATAGCACAATATAGTAGAACTAGAAATAATGGGTGTAAGCTAACTAGTAGAAGGTTCGAGACAGCAGTTGCGAAAAACTTTTTGGATCACCTGAAGATCCGTCACTTCAGCCTTTTTTAGTTAGTTTTATAAGGCTAAGTAACGAAAATATCACGACCTAACCTAACCAATCGTCAAGGGCGTACCGTTGACCTAACGACTGATCAGGTTAAGTCGTGATATTTTCATTAGTTAGCCTTATAATGCTTACTAAAAAAGGCTGGGCTGACAGATCTTCAGGTGATCCAACTTTATTACACATAGAATAGTAAATAGCTGGAATAGTTTGCCGGTGGAAGTAATTAGTAGCAGGTCTATAAATGTGTTCAAAAATCGACTAGATGCATATGTTGATAGATTGAGTGTACTTTAAGGTAGTGAAATTAAGGATTTTGTGGTTCGGAACACACGTAAAATTGTAGGTCCCCTCCGCCACCATGGAGGACATGCGCAATACACAATTACAAACACGGTTAGGTAGACCAGCGATGAGTGGATCCTAGGGTCTTTGTTGGTCTGAAGCATTATAACATTATATTTTTGTGGTCTCCCACATCGTTTGGCATATAAAACAGATCCAGTTGTGAATGCTTTTTTCTCCAGTTTACGTGAATTTACCTTAGTCGGAGCTGCTCCATTTAAACGTGTAGAGACCGACCAGAAATTCCTTTCCTCGCCGTTCGCCAACATCTGGGAATCATCAGAGACCGAAAAACACACGTGGGTTGAAGGAGAAAGAAGCAAATTGTGTTGTTTTTTACCCAAAAAGGCCCGCGAAAAACTACTCGTCTTCCGAGACTATGTAAGCCCGAGTTCACTAAAAATCGTCCTCACTCTGCTCATTACTCCTCGTGAATTCCCCCTTTCTCGCAGCGCCGTTCGATCTCAGCCGGCCTCAGTCCTTCAAGCAACAGTTCACCAATACAGGAAGCGAATCACCACTTGAGGCGACCTACAATTTCATCCCACCGGTCGGAAGCAAATATCACTTTACCGGCATCATCCTTCTGGTCCTGGCTTCACTCATCCTTCGCCACAGTTCGATCGGTGCCCTTTCAACAAGTCTATCAACGGGCCCTCAACACTTCCTCCCGCCGGTGGGTCTATACGTCCTCAGACCATCTACGTCGAAACGCAGTACGGTCAACCTTCACGTAGGCCCTTGTCAATCTTCAGAGTTATCTCCGTCGAAATAGCAGGTCGGTAAGCCACTTGTAGGTCCTCACTCGGTCTACAGTGTTTTGTTACGTCGTGCCAAACTATCCAGGATTTAAAGCCGAAAAGTCCACAAACTCTGCCTGATCGAATAGGCCCAAAAGTGTACGCAAACAATCGGCAAGTTAACTTTCCTATTACGACTACAGTAGGCCTGTTCAATTATTTTACCGTTTCAACTATCTTACCGTATTCGTATCCACTTGTTTATGGGCTCATTTATGCATTTTATGTCTACTTGCCTAATCCTTTTACTGTACTACACCGTACTTTCATTACCTCAGTTATTATAGGCTTAATTACTTATTATTGTGTGTTCACTGCCGCATATCTCATAAGCCTACCTAAATTAGTGTTTCTTGTCATTATTGTATTTACTTAACGCATACTGTGTAACCATTTCTAATTGCTAATCATTAGTCATTTGTAATATAGCATAATTACCGATATAGAATTGTTAATCACTGTAAACAAATAATTTATTTATTTTTCTAATTAAACACAAAACAACAAGGTAATTTCTCTCTCCTTATTAAATATTTTTTGTTTGGTCTGTACACCAAACTGGTGACCCCCTAACTATTCATTTCAATTTAATTCATAAATTATAGTAAGCCTTCTTTCTAGGCCACTACAAATTGGTGATCCGTAGGTTACTGTAAAGTGTAAACGCATTGTAAAGTCTTCCCTTATATCATTATATCTATAAAGTAAATTTGTGTGAATTCCGTCGTAAATATTCTTTGGAACACATTCTTCTTTTCTAATTTCTGTACATTTCTGAACGATCCGTTCGCGACTTTTGTCCATCTGCGTATATACCGGGTGTTTCACAACCGGTCTACCATACGTACTTTGGGGGCTGATTTGGGGGATGATATCAAGTAAAAAAGTCAATACAACATAGGTAACCTTGCGGAGCTACGGACGTTTTAAGATGTTACGGATTACGTGAATCAACGACGGGAAGCTTGTTGCCCCTCCTCTCAAATTGATCTGGTGGAGTAGAGAGTTGGTTTCTTTTGCTCTCCACCTCACATAGCCAGGTACGCCCGGCTCATCTGGGATTGCTCTGAGCCAGGCGTCTAATCTTCTTTTGAAGATATCCATCGCAACACCACTCGTGTTTCTTCGTTGAACAATGAACAGTCTTGGTCCTCTCACAACAAAATTATTTTCCTTCAGGTTGAGGATGTTCCCTGTCTAACCTTTAATTTGGGAACACGACACATTCTTTCTTTTCTACTTTCCACTGTTGTTTGGGGGGTTGTAGTGTTCAGAGTAAGATTAGGGGCTAGTTCCTGCATTATTTTCCAAGTGTAAATACTGGTGTGTGTGTGTGTGTATATATATATATATATATATATATATATATATGCAAAATTTATCCCTAATCAGGATTTGACCTCAGGTCCTCTGATTCGAAGACACGAGTACTGACAATCCGGTCACAACAGAATAAAAATTAACGACAACCTGGCAACATTTCACTACTCGAGGGACACACCTAAAGAAGTATTTTTACGTTATTAACCCCCCTGCACTCGAGCCAATGAGCAACATTTAATTCAAATCTATCCGGCAAACACGAACGTATTATTAGATGGAAATATAAACGTGTAACGACGTGTTGTTGTTGTTAACTTTTATCTTGTTAACTTTTATCTTTCCAGGGTTTGAATTCTGGAGTAGGATAAATTTTGTATATGCAAACATGCGGTTATGTGTTTATAGTTCCATATACAGTACATCCCCGCAAGGGGGTTCTAAGCTCGTGCTCTTGAGTGCTCTTTGTGCTCGTTTGTACTGCTTGTTCCTGGAGGTTTCACGTGCGCGCTCCCGGCCCTAGCACCCACGGATGATGGGGCTCGACTGCAGTCCTTGTCATCCTTGGTCTTTTTCCACTTCGACTGTCCCCTCCACCCTTTCTTTTTCCTCTGTCTTTCCTCTCACTTTTTCTTTGTTTTTCCGCCGAGATATGCCCTTTTAAATAGAGGCGAATCGGTTCTTCCCGAACTTAAAAAAAAAAAAAAAAAAATATACAGTACATACAGCGGAAGACCCATTTAACTACTACTTAGGCCCAGTGTCGTCTAACTTCCCTGATCGCAACGTTGATCTAACGGCTACTTCATTTTTGCATATAAAGTCCAAACTCGCATAACACTAACTATATAAAATTCATGCAAGTATGAAAAAAATAAAAAATTTAATTTTCTTTCTATTTTATTTTTGCTAAGTAATTTCCTCTCTAATACTTGATGAATTATGTTTTTTTTATTACCTAATAATTTTTTATATTAAACTTAATCATGTAATCTTGTTAAATTCTGCAATGTTCATTTTTTTTATTCTCTCTTAAATCATAAAAGATGAAGTCATATCCTGAATCAGCATTTAATTTTAAATTTAAACATTTAATTCTAATAAAATGCATATCTTAATTTCCATTTTCAGATGACACGGCAAATCATGTTAACATCAGATTTTTCAATATGTTGTTATAGCAGAATTTGCCTCCATCTTCAAATAGTTTGCTTATCAGTTTCTGTAAGATCCACATATGGATTGAGTTAGCAAAACAATTCAGTCTATTAAGAATCGAAAAAAACAAGTCAACATTAAATAATAATGACGTCACCAAATTAAATCGTATATAAGCCACTGTAATTTTTTAAATTATTATTCTGTTCTGTTTGATCTTACCTAGAGGCTGAAAGTGTATCCTGTAATATTTTTGAAGCAGTAAAGGTCAATAAAAGATATCTTTAACTCTACCTTTGATTGCGTATTCTCCAAAGTATTTTTGTTAGAATAACACATCATTTTCAAGAAGCAGTAAAGGTAGAGTTCAGTAAGTTTTAAGACTGAGACCAGTATTGCCTCACAAACTTCTCCGATACACTACAAGAAGAATTGGGGAACCGTCAGATAACCTAGTAAGTTTTCGTAGAATCCTCCGATCCACTGCAAGAAGAAATCGGAGTGTAGTACAAAGCAATTATTACGATTCCGAACGCTCCTCCGCAGTACCAGCTACCACAGAGTGAGAAATCCGTTGCTGCCACTTAACCAGAACCCCCGTTAACTTCGAACCACCCAAGGCCATCGACGGAGGGTTAACATATATACAAAGGTGGGCACCCGGGCCTCAAAAAGGACCGACGGTCTCGGTCCCGGTCCTTGCCTCAAACTGGACCGACGGTCCCGGTCCTTTCTGAAGATAGGACCAAGGAACGACTCGGTCCTCGGTCCTTATATATAATATAAGGGAAAAATTTGATTAAAATGAAAAATGAAATTAAAGACACCAGAAATATTTAATTTTATTAACGTAAATTATAATTAATACAATACATAAATGATGAAAAAAAGTTATTAAGTTAAATGCTTGAGTTTCCCTTCAAGAAGACTAGCATTTCAAAATGGCTGTCACTGAGCCCTGACCTTTTCGGCTTGAGGACGTCCTTCCCCAAAGAGAAGAGCCTCTCCACGGCGGCACTGGATGGGATAGGCGTGTTAAACTTGATAAACAAGTCAACTAAAATCACTAAAAAAGACCGTCCGGACCGGACCGTCCGGAATTGCTTAAAAATGGACCGTCGCTCCTCATTTCGGTCCTCACTGAGAAAAGGACCGACTTTCCCGCTCACGGTCCTTAAAAAGGACCTAGTTCCTGGAGTTCGGTCCTTTTGGAACTCGGTCCTGCCACCTTTGCATGTATATGGTTATCCAAAAATTTGTCCCCAGAAATAACTTCTCACATAAAGTCTTGAGAACACCTTTTTGAATCGCACACACACACACACACTCTCTCTCTCTCTCTCTCCTCTCTCTCTCTCTCTATATATATATATATATATATAAGCACACCGGACAAAAAATTAGTCACCCCTCTCAGAATGTACCTAATAACGTGTGACGGCGCCTATGGCCTTGATAACCGCACGAATCCGGCGAGTTTAGTATGCGGAGGTACGCCTGCTGGTTCAAATTCATCGTCATTGAAACGAGAGGGCCCATTTCGTGGTACGAAAAACATCCCCAGAACATAACGGAACCACCTCCAGCCTGAACAACACCTTCGACGCATTCAGGATTAAAGGCTTCATTGGACCTGCGATGTACTCGTCGCCTCCCATCATTGGAGAACAAACAAAAACGGGACTCATCGGACCAAATTACACGTTTCCAATCTGCCGCAGTCCAGTTTTTGTGCCTCTGAGCCCATTTATAACGTGCCAATTTGTGACTTGCTGTTAACAGCGGCCTCTTCCGTGGTACCCTGCTCCAGATGTCCATCGCATGCAGTTCTCGTCGCAATGTCCGTTCGGAAATTGGTCGCTGGAGAACCTCATTGGTTTCTTGGAGCAATTGTTCTCTGGTTTGAAAACGATTTGCAGTTACTAGACGAGAAACATGGCGGCGGTCCCTATTGTCGAGAATTGTTTTCCAGCCACAGTTACGCCGTCGATTTTCAGTTGATTGCGAACTACACCACTCTTTGTAAACTCGCTGGACAGTACGCGTTGACACACCAACAAATTGGGCTACTTCAGACATTTTGTGTCCGTTGGCTCTGCCAAACACGATGGCTCCTTTTTGCCACTGAGTAACGTCTGCCTCACGACCCATTTTGCAGACTATATCCAACACACACTTTGTTCTTCACCACCTCACGAAACAGATCTGATCCTGTGTGCTACGTCACCGTTACTTGTCACTTACCAATGCTACATCAGCGCCCTCTGTGTGACCTTGAACTTCCTACTATCGGTGCTATTAGGGGTGACTAATTTTGTGTCCGGTGTGCTTATATATATATATATATTATATATATGTACTGTCTATCTGTCTCTATAAATGAAATAAATTTTATCACCATTATTTCCACAAAGTCTGTTTGAAGATTGTTGAATGTTTTTTCAGATTATGTAATTGTATTGCGTAGAGTTAAGTTGGTTCGTGTTTAGTATTAAAAGGAAGAAAGCCAATGGACAGATATACTAAAAGTTGAAGGATGTAGCTTTGGTTTGTTTAACCTTCTTCATGTGACGGAAGGGACCTACAGTTTCATGTGAGATCCGAACTATGAGTCGATACATCATCTGGGGGCGGAGGGTGGTCAATCATTTAACTACTACTTAGGCTGTGTCGTTTAACTTCTCTGATCGCAACGCTGATCTAACGGCTAAATTTAAATGCGATGACAACAGAGTATAGACGAAGAGTAGAATAAGTTCTTGGAGAGAAAAATGGTGATAAATGAATGCGCAGAACATGTGGAATATTTTTTAGGAATGTTTAGTAATAGCAAGATCTGATGAATATGTGTACGTACGAAATGGAGTGAAGAGAAAGGCGACTGCATAGTGGAACGATAAGGTGAGGAGTGTAGTGAAAGGAAAGAACAGTTGTATATAAAGAATATAAGAACACTGTTGAACGATTTGTAAAAAAATAAAAAGAGAATAGATTATGACTGGAGGAAAGATGAATTAACGATATGTGGAAGATAGAAAATGCAAAGGTCAGTCTACTGAAATGATTGATAATGAGAAAGATAAGAATGGCAACGTGCTACGCGATTTAAAGTTAAAGAGTATTTTAGTGAACTGATAGGTGAGGTAGACGAACAAAAAGCGAATGTGAATGCAATTGGTTTTGGTTGTGTATGTAGCAGTGTATACTAGGGGTGAAAAACATTACAGTTGAGGAATCTGAACGAGGGATGAAGAAGGAAAAGTCGGCAAGAAATGATGGGATATGTAATGAAATATTTAAGTGTGCTGACGGAATGGTGCTTCAGTGACTGTGGAAGATGTATAAAAAAGTGTGGGAGGTGGATGCGTTCCAAGTGATTGGACAGAAGCTGTAATTGTAATTGTATAAAAATAAAGGTGAAAGAAGAGAATGTGAAAATTATAGAGATAAAAGTCTTTTAGGTATAGCCGGAAAAGTATAGAAAAAGAGTGTTGATAGACAGTAAAAAACTACGGATTCGTTAGTTGGAGATGAACAAAGCAGATTCAGATAAAGATGTGTTGATCGATCAGGTGTTTGCAGCGAGACAAATGAAGAATCAAAAGGTGGATATGGCATTTATGGATTAGGAGAAAGCACATGATAAAATGACTATATCTCTCTTGTAGCAGTGGCTTAGAGTGTACAGGCATACCTCGCTTTACGACGCCTCGTTTTACGAATCCCCGGGTTTACGAATTTTATTTTACACTAAATAAAAAATTAAATAAACAAATTTAAAAGGTAAAAATAATTATCTCACGCAAGCATATACAATGCGTAATGTGGTAATCGCTTCAGAAGCATCGTGCGTGCGTTTGTTTGCTCTGGCGCGTTCACGCATCTTGGTGTCTGGGAATGCATCAGTTTATATGTCTGCTTTGACGAGAGAGGTTGTGCTTGATTCACTCTCTCGCTAAGTGTGTTTCACTGTTATATTGCTTACAATTACCCCTTTCTTTGCTTTCTTTTTTATTTTAAAGGATTACTTTTTATTTAAAATGATGCATTCTATGAACAAACCATTGTTTGCTGCATAAACTATTATTTTATTACCTTTTCTTGCGATTTTTATATAATTCTGTATGTAAAATTTTGTTCTGAAAACGTAACCCTTCATTATAACATTAAGTCTATGAGAAATAATGCTCTGCTTTACGAAGTTTCGCTTTACGGACGCTCTCTCGGAACGAATTAATTCGTAAACCGAGTCATGCCTGTATGGTGTTTGTGGTGAGTTGTTAAATGTAGTTGGAAGTTTTTATGTTGCTGTAGCATCTGATATATGCTGATGATGTGGTGCTTCTGAGTGAATCAGGGAAGGAATTGAGGATAGCAATGGCAAATTTTGTTGGCGTAGCTGAAAGGAGATTACTGAAAGTGAGTGTGAATAAAAATATTTAAGATTCTTGTCGATGTGAGAGAAGTAAAGTCGTGATAGTTGTGAAATTACTAAGTCACTGAAGATGAGAATAGAAAACAGTATACTGTATACTACTGGTACGGTCATGTGGAAAGAATGAATAATTTTAGGTGTGTGTGTGTGTGTGTGTGTGTGTGTGTGTGTGTGTGTGTGTGTATGCGAAGACTTTTGGGTCCAGAGTTCAAATTTTGTACTGTAAAAAATGAAATTTAAGGTCATCGTTAATTAAGAGAAATTAATGCGATTGTTAATTAAAACCAAAGTTAAAAAGTGATCTCCAGGCAGCTTATTTCCCCACTGTGTGAGGGTGAGTACTCAATGGTTATCTGAGACAGAGCAGAAACAGGGAAAGTGGTTGACACAACCTCACTAGGTGCTAGCATCCGGGAGCGAACCAGAGCCTCACCGTAACCACTGAACTATCGAGCGCTCGATTAAAAACAAATGTTGTTTATATAGCAAACAAAGAAAGAACGCGGAAGAAAGAAAATAAACCCGTACTTTTATATGCAAATTTTATTTCTTTCAGTGAATAACATTAGGGCATATATTATCTTATAAATCGTTCGTTCGGTTGAAACAGGATTTAGTGAGTAGCAAATTAAATAGGATAAAAGAAAACGGTTTGAAATAATGTATCATACTTTAGGTCCAACTTAATTTACTTCTAATTTTGTATTGGTCCTTCGAATTCTCCGCCAGAATTTTTATAAGTAAATCTAGATACGACATTTTTTATTTTGTACAAGAGGATAATTTGTTGTTAAATAAAATATATTCTCTTCACGTGTTTTATTTTCTTCCATTTTGCATAACTTTCGGTAATATTTTTACTTCAAATGATATTTTTTTATTATTTGAATTGTAACTCCGTTTTGATTTTGTGACATTAAATAATGTGGAATTGGCGATTTTCAAGACATAATGAGGCCATGTTGCCGAATTTTTCGCGGATTGGTAAGATGGTTGAGAGCTTTGCTGTCTCAGATGTTTTGTAGATTTATAAGATTCGTTATTGTTAAATTTAATATGACAAGTCAGAATTTATGTAATGATTTAATTTTTCGGTGTTTTCGTTTAAATTTTATGGCTGAATATTTTTAGGTAAACGCATTATTTTTCTAACTTTACTCGGTATATTCATACAATTATGGTTTAAAATTTAACGATAACCAAAGATGGGTTGTTCTCAGAATGCTGGTAACGTTTTTGCAGCGGCTTCTGAGCCTTTTCTGTATCTCTCCCGCGATGCATCGTTCGATCGTTTTTATTAATGTAGGAGCGAGTGGTTTCTTGCTACTTCAAGTTAGACGAAGTGTTATTCTTGTTTTTCAGTTGGGCCTTTGTTGTTTGTTTTTATCATTATTATTGCTGAGAACAGCTTGAACAATAGTGTCCTTAAAAAAATTATAATTATAGTTACTATGGATGGGCACATTCATATATTTTTGCTCTATATACTGTACAGTACAATGCCGTTATTGTTTTGGTTCGTTCGATATTTTTTTCGATTTGAATGCCATGAGTTACCGTATTAGAAGTTAACGTGTGATTAAAGTGTTGCAAAATTCTGCAATTTTTATGCATTTTTAAAATATTTGGTTGGTTTGAAATTTACAATGATGTTACAGTTCCTTACAGTGAAGTGTTTTGATTGTCAGTTTACACAATTAATGTCTGATGAGAATATTGAAAAAAATCATTCTACAATTTTTTAATTACTGTATATGATCAGAATTCGAAGGATTCGATGGAAGAGTGACTAAGTTACGTTTAGATTTCACGACAGTTAGTTGACCTGTTCAGAGAGCTGTTCGAGTATCTCGAAGGTTCCTGATGACCAGCGAATGCGAGTGACATGGCTTTGTCACAAAATCGTTGATTAGGAAGACAGAGGAAACTGAGGTGGACGCATGTCTGAGGTAGTTTCCAACCTAAAAGGTCTCTCGACAGAGGAATACAGACTAGAAGGACGGAGTTGGAACAAGCGCTTCCAGAGTTGTTGGTCTCCTGATGAACCTACGATTGAATTGGTCCCTCGTCGTCAGAAAGTGGTTGTGCACGCGAAGTTCCGTGGGAGAACCCACGAGAGTGTTGAACGGAGAACTTTAGCAGTACCGTTCATACGGGTGCACGTGTAAATTGGTTTTGAAACCAGTTACAGCCATCTGCATGTTTTGCGCATCAAGAGAAAATCTTTCACCGCTGAAGATGTTGCAAGGATGATATACAACAAGTTCATATGATAAAGTGTTCTCTGACTCTCTGGCTATAAATGTTATAAACGTCGCCAAATGCTGTTCCTCTCATGCCTCATGCCTTCACTCAAGGGTGCAGAAAAGTAAAAGTTTGCTACGCCCTAATTGCGACACGTCTATAATTGCTATTTGGACTGGATGTAGGGGCGGTTATTAGTGTGACTGCAAAATGGGAGAGTGCACTACAATGTTGCAGTGGTACAAATGTTGATCACTGTTGCAAAAGGAGAGGGGATGTTGCAAGAGGTTATGCAAGAAAAGGGGGAAAATGTTGCTAGGGGTAATGCACCAAAGGGGTGAGGGGTCTTGCAACAAGTCAGTGCTGCAAAGGGGGGAGGGGGTGTGCAACAAGGGGGAGGGGTTATCCTCCAAAGGGGTAACCTTAATCTAACAGAGGGAGAGAAAGGAGAAGGAGGAGGGTCTTTGGGGGAGAAGTTGGGATGTCCTCATACCCCAAAGGGAAACCCTAACCTAAGCCTTAACCTAAGGAGGAGAGAGGGATGTTCATCTGGCTCCAGCTAGACGCATAATGAGAGTTCATCCGAGCGCCCGCTGTCTTTTAAGGTGTAAATCAGCCTGTTGGCTTAAGTATCCAGTCGGCTGAGAAGGCTTAATCTGGCTTAGAAGGCGTATTTGGCTTGTTCAGGTGTACATTATTAGGGTTGAGTTGCCAGATTGCGCTATTTATTTAATTAAAGCATATATTCTTGACAGTTGGCTTAGAAATCCGCCAGTTGGCATAATCCGCCAGTTGGCTTAATCCGTCAGTTGGCTTAACCCGTCAGTTGACTTAGAAGACCAAGAAGGCAGGTGTATATGTATATATTAATTAACTTTTCAGCTGCCAGATTGCGGTATTCAGATATTCTTGACATTTGGCTTAGAAATACGTCAGTCGGTATACATATATGTATACATTTGGTACACATATAATTAAATAATAATATCGTTTATATATATATACAACCAAAGAATTAAATAAAACACCATTACAACATTCTGTTTATTTAGACGAATTATTGGAATCAATTTCACGAAATATATAAAAAACAAATATACAATCCTATAAAAACGATGGAATATATATGATCATAAAAATAAAATAAAAAATATAAGAAATACAAAACGATGGTGTATAGCCAACAATATAACAGTACAGGATAAATATATATATATATATATATATATATATAAAAGAACGATTGAGGGAAAAAAATTCCCATTCGGTGACAGGAGCTTAACAGTGAAGCTGCACTTTCGACGCACTGAGTTATAATGGACAGAAAGCCTTTCACAGTCTATCGAGGTGTGAGATACCAGCGTGGTAGTGGACTTGGATCCATTTCATACTACGTACTGCTGTCCCCTTGCTGAAGAGGGGTGCCAGATATCTCGGGAGGAAAGCGCTACAATCAGGTCTTAACACAGCAGAAGACATATTGGCTGGGGATAAACCTAAAGAAGCTCCAAAAAAACACTTAAAGCGTACACAGGACGAAATCGTCAAAGTTGCAAAGAGTAAAATGTGTGGTGGTGGAAAGAAGAGGGGTGTCCGGAAGAAGTGATTACCACCACGGTGGCATTAAACGTAAAATATAGTAAGGCCTAGTTAAGAATATTAATTTTTGTTTAATTAAGATTACAATGTTTAATATAAATCATTTACTAATAATTGTGAAATTATGAAAAAGTATGTTTGTTAGATTGAAATTGTTTAAAATTGGAAGAGTTGGCAATCCTGAACAGAGGCCCACAGAGCGGACTACCCCCAAAAAGAGACAGTCATTCGGCAGCGCGATAAGCGTAAAGTTGGGGCCACGTAACTTTAAAATTAAATTACTTGTGTTGTGCCCTCTCCGACGTAAAATATTATAGTAAAATTTCCTACTCGCATCCCTTCAAATTAATTAAAGCATTTTCGGAATTAAATAAAGTGTTAACAAGCGTTAAAAAGAGTGTTAATGAACCCCTTTCCCCCTTTGTGTTGT
Source organism: Bathynomus jamesi (assembly GCA_023014485.1). Lineage (NCBI taxonomy): Eukaryota > Metazoa > Arthropoda > Malacostraca > Isopoda > Cirolanidae > Bathynomus > Bathynomus jamesi. Next base: position 85,180 of record JAJOZX010006192.1, read on the forward strand.
AACGGCTTTCATAGTCTCGGCGTGGCTCCCATGAATTTATACGGTACAGTGAAAACACGTGTATAGAGAAAGCAAGCGATAAATGCAAGAGAGAGCAGAAAGTAGAGTAAATAATGAAGTATAATAAATAATAAAACGTATTCACGACATTTTGGTGGCAGCTAACCTTATTAAATTGTTATCAATTTAATAATACGAACCCATGCACTCCGTTCTTCAAATAGGTTTATGCAATATTTTTTCGTGTCTGATAAATAGGAATTCAAAATTTGTGCGTGTGTTCTTTCGACTAATCACGATCGTTTTCACGTTCTCCGTATAAAGAAAATTAGTAGATATTCTGTTTCGCTACCCGTTTTAGAGTAATTATCAAATTAAGCAAAAATTCATCGTAAATGTAAATTCAAAATGGCGCATCACCTTCGACATCCTTATAGCGTCCCTTACTAACTTCGCGCCTAAAAATTTAATTTGTTTTTTCTTTCTTTTCGTGGAGTTCGTTTGATTCTGAAATGTTCGTTTGTTCCATTTTTCATCGTATGGTTTCGTTACTTTTCGCAGTCTAGTGACTCAAAATTTCTTTATTCGTGGTTCAGTGAGTCGGTAGAAAAATTTACGTCCGACTCAATATTGCGAGAGTCGTTATTCCGTTAAATTTCGTTCATTCCGTCGGAGAGGAAAACAGTTTTCAAAATTTAGTGTGCTGTCTGAGGGCTCAATTTTTCTTTTTTTTTCGTCTCTTCCACTGTTATGCCTGTTTCAGCTTACCTTTTGTTTACTGTTTCTGTTTAAACTTTTGGAATTAGTAATAATTGTGATAATAATAATAAGAATAACGATTAATAAATAAATTTTACTGAATTTGTACGTAAGTGAATTACGTTAGTTTAAATACAGTGTGATACACATTTTATACGGTCCTTTAAAAATGTTTTAGCGAAAATTTGTACCGCATTTCTAGGTGTATATACATATATATAGCATTGTAAGACATTTCATGAACATGTAAAATTTTCTGGGATTCATTAGTAGATTTTTATTATATTTCGATTGGTTGTTTATAATGATAGGCTTATTTTATTGTTTATGTAGGTTTATGGGGTTTTTGCTTCGCTTCGCTTCTCGCTAAATAGGATTAAGTTACATTTTAAGGGACAGTCGAAAAATAATCTTAAACATAATAATTCGTCAGATTATAGGCTGGCCGTGTAGGATTGTGTTAGACTTCAAAATAAGCTAGATTGGTTTAAATGAAATAGAGAAATTGTGTCGTGAAATTTTCGATAAATTCATTTTTTTTTTATATACTCATTAATTATATACTTACATATTAACTTATACGTATATATTAGTTATATATATAATTATATATATTTATATACTCATAAAATTTGGTAGGTAGGCGACAATTCCGACTGATATTTTGTAAAATGGCTATTGTATTGTACTAAAGAAAGATTTCTTGTAGGCCTATCGTTAAATATTGTTCGGATATTGACCATTACTACGGTATATGTCTATTGAGTATTAAATTCTTAGAGAGTTATTTAACAAAATTTTAATTGGTTTAACAAATAATCATAGGATTTTTCTTTAATAAGCACAAATGTTATGCATTAAATTCTAAATTGTTCTTTCTACGCGTAACATTGAATTTATTAATTGTAGGTCTAAAAGTGCGGCAGTAAATTTTATTTTTATTTTGGGGCCTATGTGAGTTACGTACACATTTTATTTTACGAAATCTGGATATTATTATTATTATTTTTGAATTACAGAAATTTGTGTAGATAATTATTTTCATATATTGTTTCTTTACGTTTTATAAATTCATTCAATTTTATTTTTATAGATAGGCCGATTTTTATTTCTTTCTTTCTTCCAGTTCAATGAAAATGGTCAAATTTTTATTTGGAATTTAGATTGTATTGCAAAAAGGATGTTTTGATTTGATATTTTAATTTGGGTATTAAAAATGAAAAATGTATTTTTTTAGTTCGAGCGTTTGCATAGAAAACATTACAAAATTATGTCAGGATATAATGCAATTTCATTCGGTTAGGGATATTTGTATAGAGGTTCGCTTACAAACAAAGCGACCGCTCTCAATTATGCAGTGTTTTGTTTTTGTTTACAGTAGGTTGCGTGTATTTGTGAGTGCATATTATCTATTCTTATTTAGTATAACGATGCAAATTTGTAGTTTCACTTGTAAACGATAAATTACTGGGATTTTTGTATTTGCAAACCATACTGGGGTTTCTGTTGGAGGAGAGAGTTGTCTCTCAGATGTAATTTGTGAAATACGAGTTGGATTCATATGAAATTTAGAGTTTCAAGTTGGAATTACTGTATTAAAATAATTTTTGGTAGTAATATTTAATTTTTTTACTTTTTAATAACTGTTTTGGAAAATTATTATTGTTTAAACCTTCAGTCGGTGTACTAATGCATTTAAAACATTGGCTCGAGTGTTCACTCGGAAATGGAGCCTTCTAGATAGCCAGTAACGTTTTTGTGGCGTCTTAGTGTGCTCCCCCCCAAAGGGCGAGAGGATTCATGATTGTCAGAGAAGTGATGACATGAAGTTTCTGGGGTTCATTTTTGTCTTTTGTATTTAAAGTATCGATGTGATTTCTGACGGTAGTTTGAACAATAATATTTCTTAAATTATACTAACAGTTACTATGTATGGGCGCTTTTATATTTATACTGTACAATTTTGTTTCGTACGTTTTATGACTTTTTTATCTTCTCCGATGTAACTGCCATAAGTGACCTTATTGGTAGCTAGATGTGATTAAATTTTTGCGAAATTTTAAGATTTGTCTTTTTTTTTTCCGTGAATTTGCCAGAGCAAATGTGTAGTTATTGTTTCGAAGTGAACTGTCGAGAAAATTCGGTAAATTAAATATTAAATGATAAGCAGTACAGAAACACGTTTCGAATAAACTTTTTTTTCAAAATTTCAAAATGCTCGGTTTGGAGGCAACCAAGTTGAATCCGAGTTCCATCCATTGAGTTTAGTCTACCAGATAGGTGATCGATCACCAATGATGAGAGAGAGAGAAGAGAAACCAAATGGCGCAGGGACTTGGCGCAGGATGGTTTCGGAAGAGAAGAGACAGAAGAGAGAAACCGAATGCGCAGATTGGCGCAGGACAGTTTCGGAAGAGAAGAGAAGAGAAGCTGAAAGTTTCGATCGAAGATGGTCTATTGGTATTTTTCGGGCAGTAGCTGGTCACGCTGCTCGAACGCTTCGCTAAATATTTGTTTTAGCACGTGGTAGGCAAGCCACGAGAGCTTGAACGGGTGTCTAAGACTGTACTGTCCATACAGACATACAGTAGGTTCGTTGGGAAACGGCCTACGGCGAAGTGATCGTTTGATTGTTGCCAGTGGAAGAGTCTTTCAGCTGGACGTAGGAAGAGCAGCGTTCACCGACAAAAGTGGAGATGAGACAAGGCGAGTTTCTTCATCGACTTCTAGAATTGCAAATTCCGTCCAATTCCGGCGCGTGGTCCCGCTTTCAGTATATCTCCCCCCCTGATCCTTTTAGAATTGGACGTCTCTCTTGTTTTTTTTTTCGCCATTTGGAGAGAGAGCGGAACCACTAAAGCGTGCTGCCCTGTTGCATGTTGATTGATGCAATCCCTTGCATTCTAGCGAAGTGAGCAGGAGAGCTGCGATTGAAAATTGAAGAAGTCCGTTGTCAGCGTGCGGATTGTGATCTAAACAACGTCCATCAAATTAATGTACTGATTATTATGTAATGAAATTATAAGTGAAAGGGTGCGATTATTGCCCATATTTGTTGCGTTTTTCGTGAAATAGTATGTGCGCTCTTGGTCAGTATTTTATGTAAACTTTTTCTTATTTTTTTCTGTTGCCCTAATAGTAACTGTATAACTATACAAATAATTGTTTCAAATATAAAGCGATCTTTGATGAGGAGTCGCTGGAATAGATTGTGAACTTGAGATTTGTGTAGCCACTATAAGAAAATTTTCCGTTATTTTTTTTGGTATGTATAGATTAGTTACAGGTTATAATTTCATTATTAGTGTGAAATGTTATTTTATGCAAATGTGAAAATTATAGTTGTTTTCGATTTTTATAATATGATACAAAATATATGTGTGGAATTTGTCATTCTAATTATTTCTTGTCTATCTCCACTTTGAATTTGTTAAAGAAAAAAAAAATTGCAAAATATATAACGAATAAATTATTAAATTTGTTAAACGATATTAATAAGTTTTCCTAGTGAAAAACTTATTTTCAAGGGGGTGATGCGAGTGTAGTAAGGCCTAGTTAAGAATATTAATTTTTGTTTAATTAAGATTATAATGTTTAATATAAATCATTTGCTAATAATTATGAAATTACGAAAAAGTATGTTTGTTAGATTGAAATTGTTTAAAATTGGAAGAGTTGGCAATCCTAAACAGAGGCCCACAGAGCGGACTACCCCCAAAAAGAGATAGTCATTCGGCAGCGCGATAAGCGTAAAGTTGGGGCCATGTAACCTTAAAATTAAATTAATTGTTTTGTGCCCCTCTCCGACGTAAAATATTATAGAAAATTTCCTACTCGCATCCCCTCAAATTAATTAAAGCATTTTCGGAATTAAATAAAGTGTTAACATGCGTTAAAAGAGTGTTAATGAACCCCCTTCACCCTTTGTGTTGTAACGGCTTTCATAGTCTCGGCGTGGCTACCATGAATTTATACGGTACAGTGAAAACGAGTGTACAGAGAAAGCAAGCGATAAATGGAATAGCGAGTAAAACATAATGAAATATAATTAATAAATGAGGTATTCACGACAAAAAGGATAACAAAAAAGAAGTGTTCTAAGCGAATAAAACCTATGGTTGGCCATTTTTTTGACTGATATAAGCTAAGGACATTGATCTCATGAAACATAGTTTGTTTACTACTTGTCGAGAGGAGGCGCTATTTCTAACTCGTCATGGTACGCTTCATCCATCCCTGTAGTTCACCATGTTGTAAATCGGAGCTGTCCCTCTTTGACATGCCCCAACTGAAGTTTCTATGAACACAGTGACTTTATTACAATTAACCCTTTAAACACAATGAGTTCCCAGAGTGCTCCGATAGAATTCGTGATACAAAGCTCAGGCCCTTACTTTTTTGACGCAAGCTGTGTGCACATGTACGCTAAACTACGTATAGCCCATTCTGATGGAACGGACTGCGATGACAAATATGCTGTATACCCTGAAATAAACTTTCTGCACTCCATATTCAACCAGTGTGACGTATATTTAAATCAGGTCAACATATCGGCAGGAACGGGGTACTATCACCTACGAACCTATCTGTAAAATGTGCTGAACTTTTCCAAAGAAGCTAAGAATACCTTTTTAAGTGCCGAGGGCTATTATCAAGCTAAAGACGAAAGTAGTATAAACGACAAATTTAAAAATTCTAAAAAGAAGATATATGAGTGTTTTGGACGCCTGCTTACAGACTTCACATTCCAGAAGTTGCTTATGAATGGGGTGGATATGAAAAGAAAGCTCACCCGCACGACTCCTGAGATCTGTTGAAATCTGGAGGCTGATCAAGAAAAGGGAGCAAAACCCGTTGTGATTCACATTATGGAGACATACCTCCCCGTAGGTCGAGTGAAATTAAGTTCGCCTAAACAAATAGAAATTGAGAAAAATTTACTACACGCCACAGTAAAATACCCAATTAACAGAGTACAGATCAAACTATACACGGTGCCAGCAGGGTTGGCATCGAAACAGATAGAAAACATCGCCCTGGGAGTTCTACCTAAAAGGATATTAATTGGAATGCAGGAACACAATTCGATGAATGAAAAATATAAAAAGAATGCCTTTAAATTCGAGATTTTCGGCGTTAAAAATATAAGCTGTGTTCCCGCCTTGCGCGAGAGCATATAGTAATCTGGTCCATATTGCAGGTGATTGTGATGAGCTCTGGATTGAGGTAACGCAGAAAGATTTCATAGATCAATTTAACCTTTATCCGTTTGACATCACACCTGACTTCTGTGCTAGTGTAAATATACACTTAAGTCCACAACAGAGTGGAAACATCTCAGTCAGATTGGAATTCGCCAAGCCGATAGACACGCCTATTAGTGTACTAGTATACCTCGAGTCACAAGCCCTAATAGAAGTAGAGAGATATAGGGAGTGTTGTCACTGACTTTTAAAATGGATGCGAATACACTTCAGAGAGTAATGAATACTGAACGAATCACACGTTCCAAATTTATCGGTGTGTTTGCGAAGAATGAAGCTTGAAATTACCAAATACGAGAGATTGCGGTTGTCTTATTGTGAACACAGATGTTATTGGTAGTGAAGGGATTCATTGGTTTGCAATCTATTTTAAAATAGGGACCGGATGTACTATTTTCATTCACTCGGGACTCAGCCCTGGAGTGACCCTGTTGTTGTAAAATTTCTCGAGCAGTTGCATATCCCCGAAATTGTATGGAATCCCTAGAATACAAGGATATTTTAGTAATACTTGCGGGATGTACTGTCTCTCATTTCTCATGCATATGTCACGTGGTAAGGAATTTATAAATTTTTAAAATTTATTCGACACGTGTCACACTTAAGGAAACGACGAAATGGTATGCAGACATATAAAATGCCGTTTTCCGATTATGCGCACTCGTATAGTATGTTTTGTTCGTGTGTGTATATATATAGTACAATAAGATGGTTATTGTACTAAAAACATTATTTCTTTCATTTACTAAATTGATGAAAATACATTGTCTTCTTACCCGATAAAAACAGGTTGAAACATAAGAAAAACCTTACATTATTTCGTTAATAATGTGACAATCGCTGGTTGACTGCGCGGTAAATCTTCTGCTTCCGTATTCAGGTTCACGACATGCTTTTCTTCAAAACCAAAAGATTGTATAACACGAGTCAAATCCTCGTCGGACCTTAAAGGAGAAAGAATAATTAATTAGTTCATACTGAATCTTTTTAAATTATTTAAAACATGCAAAGTATTGCTATAAAAAAATTCAACGAATCAAAACAGGACTTTAGCATAATATTAATTGCAAACTAATCTATAACTGCGGATACCTACTATTCAAATGAAGCATTTTAAATGTGATGAGATGAATTACTACAACCCTCCATATATATATACCTTACCTTACCTTACAACCTTACAAAGGTTCCGCTCGATGATTTCTCATTTCGCGAAGGTCAAGGTTGTCGCCCCTCCTCTCGAGTTGGCCTGGTGAAGTAGTGAGTTGGATTCTTGCGCTCTCCACCTCACATAGCCAGGTACGCCCGGCTCATCGGGGATTGTTCTGAGCCAAGCGTCTAGTCTTCTTTTGAAGATTTCCACTGCAACTCTCTTCGTGTTTCTTAGGTCTTTGGGAAACTGATTAAACAGTTTTGGTCCTCTCACTACAAAACTATTTTCTTTCAGGGTTAAGGATGTTCCCTGTCTCGCCTTCAATTTGGGAATACGACACAGTCTGCCGCTTCTACTTTCCACCGTTGTTTGGGGAGTTATGGGATTCAGAGTAAGATTAGGGACTAGTTTCTCCATTATTTTCCAAGAGTAAATAATGGTGTATCTCTCTCTTCTCCTTTCCAGTGAATATAGGTCTAGTTCTCGTAACCTTTCCCAGTAATTTAGTTATTTGCACCCATTGATCTTGGCTGTGAAGCTTCTTTGGATCCCCTCCAGCTGTCTAATGTCTTCTTTTTTTTATGGGGATGTTAGGACCGAGCAGTATTCCAATTTGGGTATTATCAGGGTTTTCAGTAGAGGAATCATTACATTCCTATCCTTTCGTTTAAAGGTTCTCAATATCTGACCCGTTATTCTCTTTGCTCTATTTACTGCTATCTTATTTTGTTTCAAATTTCGCATCATCTGTCATTACAACCCCTAAATCTTTTGCTCTGGAATTTCTCTGAATTTTCTGTCCATTTGGGGTATAATATTCCATGGATTTTAGGTTTTCTCTTTTTCCGTACCGTAATAGCTGAAATTTCTCGGTGTTAAACTTCATATTGTTGTCTTCAGTCCACTTGTAGATTTTGTTTATGTTGGTTTGTAGAGATCCTATGTCTTCTGGGTTTCTTATTTTCCTACTGATCTTTGTGTTATCAGCAAAGGATGTTACTGTGCTGTCTCTGGTAACGTCCTCATCTATGTCAGTTCGCATGATTATGAAGAGTAGTGGAGCTAATACTGTCTTTGTGGTGCCGAGCTGAGGACCTCTGATTCTGATGAAGATACTCCTTGTACTGTAACGACTTGCCTCCGCTCACCAAGGAAATTATATATTCATTTCCCTACTTTTCCTGTTATTCCCATATATTTCAGTTTATGTATTATGATTCCGTGGTCACACTTGTCGAACGCTTTAGCAAAGTCTGTGTATAGTACATCATAGTTTTCATTACTTTCAAGTGAATCAATAATGTTGTTGTAGTGTTCCATTAGTTGTGATAGGCATGATCTGCCTGACCGAAACCCGTGTTGGTTATCATTGAATTTTTTCTGAGTTTCCAAAAAATCATAGATTTTCTGTCTAACTATTCTTTCAAATATTTTAGTGAGATGAGATGTAAGCGACACTGGCCTATAGTTTTTGGCCTGGGATCGATCTCCTCCTTTATATATTGGGACTATGTTCGCGCTCTTCAGGATGCCTGGTATTTCTCCCGTGTCTAATGATCGTCTCCGTATCCAGTATAGGGGCTCAGCGATTGCATTCTTGCAGTTTTTGATCAGTGTGGCATTCCATTTATCCGGTCCTGCCGCTGAGTGGGTTTTTAGTTTCCCTATGGCTTGTGTAATATCATCCGTCGTAAAGTCGAAATCCTTTATACTTTCCCTTTGTGGTTCTTCTTCAAAGAACGCGTTTCTATCGCATATCAATTTGTCAGTTTTGGGATACTGAAAGTTGATTCATACTGAGCTTTTAATATTTCAGATACTTCTGTTAGATCATCAGATAAATCACTGTTCTCATTTTTTAAAGGTCCGATAGTCGCTTGGTTTTTCGAGTTTCTTTTTGCAAAATTATAGAAGTACTTTGAGTTAGCCTTTATCGCGTCTATAGCGTCATCTTCTTCTTTTTCTGTATGCTTCTCGATTTGTTCCTGTATGACGACATCGATACTTGTAGTTTATCATTTATTGTTTTTCTGATGTTGTTATCTTTACAGTTACTTAATTTTGCATTCACTCTTTTTCTCTTTCGGACCAATGCCCTCTTTTGTCTTTCGAACCTGCTTCTCTTTCCTCTTTGTTGTATCTTTGGAACATGTTTTTCCACAATTTCTAACGTCTTCTCCTCTAACGTCATTAGCATCTCTTCCGTTGTCTTGGCCTCGAAAATGGTTTTCTAATCTATTACTTCCATGCTGGATGTCACATCTTCCCAGCTTTGTAGTGAAAATTTAAAATTCGAATTTGCTTCTTTCTGTTGTGCGTGTTATTTCCTTTCCTGTTGCCTTTATATTAGTTGTTATTTCAATGATGTTGTGGTCTGATATCATAGTTGGGGATATTTCTACATTATCAATTAGATTACTGTTACTGTTGTTTGTGAATACCAAATCTAGGCAGTTGTTTTTTCTTGTGTTTTCTGTTATTCTTGCGTTAACATAAATTCATCAGTTAAAGCTAGTAGCATTTTTTACCTGCTCCTGGTCTTCTCGTGTGACCCCCTTGTCCTGGTGTATACATATATTTTCCTATATATATATATATATATATATATATATCTAATATATATATATATATATATGATGAAATAATCCAGAACAGTGCTCTTTCTCCTAATGACAGGCACAGTACATAAGTAACAAGTTCGTGAATAATTGGCTACAAAAATTTAAATTACAGGCACATAATTACTTACATTTCTCCGGCAATCCCTTGCGTCGGATCGTAAGGAGCGTCATTGCAAATATCATCAACGGTTTGCGGTGGAAATAATCCGTCCCGGTCGGCTGCGTTTAAAAGATTAATTGTAGACAACGCGACAGTGTCCTCATTTTGATATAATCCGGTAAACTAAATTTCTTGTGAATGATTCATGACGGAGGGAGTGTTTATTCACTGGTGAAAATAACTTTTGTGAATCCCAGCTGAAATATTTCCTTTTATATGCATGATCCCCAAAAGTCTAATAGGCGGTTCGTAAGTTTGCTGATTGGTTGTCATTGTAACTGGGCGGAGCTATGTTAAATTTGTGTACCAATCATAACACCGATATAACGGACCCAAGCTTTGGACGTCCTGATTGGCTGAATAATAGTATCCTTATCTTTTCTCCGTAGATCTAATGTTCACATCTCAAGGTGTATGAGTGAATTGCCACTTGCAATCTCTACCAAGATGGTTTCAAATATTTGAATTATTATTTCGCCCATACTATTCACGGTTTTCCCATTTTGGAACCTACCCATTCATGCAATATCCCTCACCCATTTGCAACATTGCATTCTCTCTCACGACAATATTTTGCACTATTATTTGCGGTCATATTATTCTCAGATTGATCATCAACTTTCACACATTTCGGATACATCTTTATCGGTTCATTCTCTCCGTAGATTATTTTCACATCTCAAGGTGAATTGCCACTTGCAATCTCTACCACGACAATATTTTGCATTATTATTTGCGGTCATACTACTCGATCCTCAATTTTTCCCATTTTGGATACATCTATTTGACTTGATTTTCTACTTGCCAATTCTCGCGTAGGAGTGTCATTAAAATGTGTTTAGTTCGTGTCTGGTTGGGCTGGAAGATAAATGGGTACCCTAGGTATCCTAGTAGTTAAGACGCTGGGGTGCTGATTGGAGGTTGAGAGATCGAATCCGGACGATGACATTGTAATTTCTGCCCGCCCGTGCTGGAGCGTAGTTCGGATTCAACGTTAAACTGCAGGTCTAAGGTGGAGTGACAAGCTTTACGTTAGTCAAAATGAACAATTCGAGGGGGGGGGAAGGAAAACAGTGTTAGCTATTATTACTACTGTATAAATACGTTTGCACCACCTTATGTATATATATATATAAGAAAGTATCGATAATTTTATTGCTACGGACAAATGATGCAAATAAGAAATAACCGTTACATATGTGAGTCTTCCTGCCCTCTGGCGTCTGCAGTCTGAAGCAAAATCTGCTACCATGAGACAGTAGTGGTTTTGGAGCGCTTAAAAGGAGGGTGTGTTTTTGTAGTACGTATAAATCTCTGAATGGAACAACTCGCGTTCGGAGACGAACGAAATGATTGAACAGCTTTTGGAAATGATGCTCTCAGTGTAGCTGACGTTTACAAATGGTACAAAAAGTTTAAAAATGGAGAAACATTTGCTCGTACCAGAAATCGAATCTGTTGAACATTTTTATCCGTACGAGAAGTGGAAGGGCGGTCACTGCGTTCCTTGTCCTCAAGCGATGTTTATCCATTTTTAAACTTTTTGTGCCATTTGTAAACGTTAGCTTCTTTCATTTCCCAAAGCTGTTTTAATCATTTCGTTCGTCTCCGAACGTGAGTAGTTCCTTTCAGAGATTTATATGTACTACAAAAACACACCCTCCTTTTAAGCGTCTCCAACCAACTACTGACTCATGGTAGCAGATTTTGTTTCAGACTGCAGACGCCAGAGGGCAGGAAGACTCACATATGTAAACGGTTATTTCTTATTTGCATTCATTTGTCCGTAGCAATAAAATTATCGATACTTTTTGATCATTCCTTATATATATATATATATATATATATATATATATATATATATATCTATTATATATATATATATATATTATATATTGTTGCATATGAGAATATGATAAGGAAATTCATTACTTAATCAAAGGCTAATTTATCCTATAAATAATTTGTTCATGGAAACAATCACGTGATGCTTATGTATATATGATATATAATTATATAATTCAATTTAAGTTCAGTTTTTAACTTCATTAGTAATGACAATACTGAAAACAATATATAGTGTGGACGGAACGGAAACCGGTTTTTTAGACGAGATGTGGTCAGGGGACCTTTGCGGTTAACCTTTTTGGTCGACGATTCACCTGTGTTTCGAGTTCATACCTTTAGATTCTTCTGTCTTTCTTGGTTATTTCGTACATTTATTTCTCACTTTCGATGTATTTTACTTTGTTTTTATAAAAGTATATATTGGCTTATGTCACTAAGTATTTGTGTGAATAGATTTCGACCGTTATTTTTCTGTCCGGTTAAGTTAATTGAATGCCCGGTTAGGTGTCGTGTCTTGTATGAAACAGGGGTGTCTATTTAACTAACCAAATATCACGACTTAACCTAACCAATCATCAGGCGTACAGTTGACCTAACCGGGCATTCAGTTGACCTAACCTGGCATTCAGTTGACCTCGTACCGTGGGGTTCAGGCACACCGAAACAACCTAATACTTCCACGTAACGCTCATAGATCTAACTCAGCTAGGCTTAAATAAGCTGGCTAATGCTACTAATTCTATAAAACATCACCCTAATAAAGTTTTCATTATCATTATCGCAGAAAAATGTTTAGATTCTATAAATGATTGGGGAGAAAACTGAGCATCTTTCACCGTGATGAGAGTCCTTATATGTATACGTATGTTTAGTCGCGCTTTGAGTTTTGTCTCTCAGTCGTGATTTTATGAACATAATACCAAATAACGAAATACAATATAATAAAAGTAATATATTTATTCGTTTCAATATTAAAATATCTTCTTTTTCACGAACACACGATCATTAAAGTATGTTTACTCCTTTTCTTTCAGTATTTTCTTGTTTACTGTTAAATTTAAAATTCATGAGGTTGCTTCGTGGTTAAAGGTAGGAATCAATGTGTTCATCGCCATTTATCTACAGGTGTCCCAGAAGTCTGGAGTCATAGGGAAAATAGACATTGTATTTTTAAAGTGAACCAACACATTTCTTATGGCAATTTTACATATTTCAGGAAAGAAAATAGCCTGATGGCTCAGTATACCAATCAAGAGAAGGTGGAACTGGTATTGTTCCATGTTTCTGGAAAAAACCAGAGGAGGCATGTCAGTATCTCACGAACATGCCTCCTCTGCTTTTTTCGGAACATGTAACATACCAGTTCCACATTCTCTTGACTGGTATACTGAGTCATCAGGTTTATTTTTCCTGAAATATGTAAAATTGACATTAGAAATGCGTTTGTATCACTTTAAAAATATAATGTCTATTTTCCCTATGAGTCCAGACTTGTGGGACACCCTGAATGTTGTTTATATATTATATATATATATATTTATTTATATATATATTATATATATATAATATATATAATATATATATATAATATATATTATATATAATATATATAATATAGATATATATATATATAATATATAAATATATATAAATTAGGGTGGTCCAAATCCATAGGGGGAAATTTCAAAATTGTCGTAGATAGTCTCCACAAGTGTGGTTTTTGTCCATTTTGTATCCACATGGTCTGTGCAAAATTGCAGCGTGATTTGGTGAATATTTAGAGGTCGCCCCACTCTGAATATATATATTATATAATGTACTTTTTCTTCCGTAGGTCCGATGGCTCAAACTCGATCATTCCAAAAGTTTGGCTTCTAGGGATGGCAACTGGAACTTTATCCACGTCAAGGCTCCCTACATGCCTTGACGCCCTCCTCTTGGGGCAATACCACCACATCAATCAAAAGCAAACCACCTCCGACAGTCTGAACCAGGCATGCCAGAGGGTGATTGAAGTCTGGACCCGAGCGCGGATCCCAACTCAACGGATCGACTCCTGTGTCCGTAAGCTTTCAAAGCTTTTAGACCGCTACAAAACACTCAAGAAGCACAGGACCAGGCAACGTGCCAGCGATAGAATGAATGAAGACATCTTCAAAGCGGACATCCAGGAACTGTTTGACATCGCAACCAGTGATGCCATGAGCACAATCGTCAACGTTGAGGACCGAAATTCCTGTCCATGCAGCGCAAGGACGTCAATTCTTGCAGCATGGCTGGCATTGATAAGGAAACGACTACACAAGAGGACAGAAAGCGATCCAGAATGGAGAAGGAAGCCAAGAGGAAGGCAAGGCATGAAGCAACACAGAAAGATTTGGAAGAAGCAGGAGTGTCATCAATTGATCTTTCCTTCTTCTTCTTCCCTTTTTTCGCAAGACGACGACGACTATAGACCATCGGTTCCGATTCCTTCTTCGTCTGAAGCTCCGGCACCAAAGCGTCCCAAGAACAAGGTTACGAACATTTTCCAATCTCCAGAAGTCATTGGAGCAATGGATCGCACCAATCTTTCTGACCGGAATGCTGTTTTCGTAACTGGAGCTGTATTACAGGCCGCGGGGCATGATCTGTCTGGGATGACGTGCTCTCGGAGCTCTATTCATCGCTACAGAGAAAGTGGGCGAGAACAGGCAGCTCGAGAAGACCTAGAATCATTCTCTCTAGAAGACCCTGTCCTTCTCCATTGGGACGGAAAGCTTCTCCCCGGCATTGAAGGGAAGAAGACGAATGTGCATCGGATAGCAATCCTTATAACATTCAATGGACAGGAGAAGCTGCTTGGTGTCCCAAAGATGAAACAAGGAACTGGAGAAGCACAGGCCCAGGCATGCCTTCAAACTATGAAATTATGGAACGTGGAACAGCATGTGAGAGGTCTCGTCTTCGATACCACTGCGTCAAACACGGGTTTACATCGCGGAGCCTGTGTCAGGATTGAAGAAGCATTGGGTCACGAGCTAGTTTGGATCGGTTGTCGACATCATATACTTGAGGTCGTACTTGCTGATGTCTTTGCCTCAATATTTGGCTCAACAGGAAGTCCTGAAACAGGCCTTTTTAAGCGATTTCAAAGGAATGGCCATCTCTCTCCCACGAAGCATTTGTCTCAGCATCGGACAGCTTGTTCGAGAACCCTCAACTCCAAGAGATGAGAAAAGAGATGCTCACTTACTTACCTAACGCTCTTCAGGCAAGCCAACCTCGTGACGACTACAAGGAGTTCCTTGAACTATCTTTGCTCTTCCTGGGGGAAAGACTGGTGGTCAACTCTTTATCCGAGCTCCGGGTCCCATGCACCACGCGAGATGGATGGCGAAGGCGATTTATGCGCTCAAAATCTACCTCTTTCACTATCAATTCAAGCTCACAGCACGCGAAGAACGAAACGTGACTCAGCTGGCTTTATTTGTCAGTCTGATTTACGTCAAGTACTGGCATGAAGCGCCAATGGGGACACAAGCTCCTCTCAATGATCTCAAAATGCTGCATCTTCTGGAAAAATATCCACACGGAGGAGCTGCACAAGCGGCGAAGACAGCTCTAAGACGCCACCTGTGGTACTTGTCGGAGCATCTGATTGGACTGGCCTTCTTCGATAATAGGATCGATCCTGATACCAAAAGGAGAATGGTTCAACACCTCCAACATCCCCAAAAGAATGGCTGCCCCCGACGAATCGACATGGCGGAAGCTGGTGTTGAAAATGATGTGGCATCCTTCGTCACGAAAAGGACATTGACCCTCTTTGATGCCTTGAAAGTTGGAGGTAAGGAGGAAGCGCGCCAGTTACTTCAAAAAGATCCACGGGAATGGCCAAATGACAATAACTACAGGGAACTTAGAGATCGCGCCTTAAAGATGAAAGTCGTCAATGATGCTGCCGAGCGAGGTATTGCTCTCGCACAACGCTACAATGACACTTTGACACGAAACGAGGACCAGAAGCAGTACCTCCTACAACTCGTAGCCGCCCACCGAAAACAGATACCAATACCATCCAAGGCGACTCTGATGCAGAAGAATAATGAAGATACACCCATTATCATGTCCTATTGTCTTACTGTTTTCTTTCATATTCTTTGAGAACCAAAAAAAAATTTAGTTATTCAGTTGTCTATATATTTTCCCAAATTTTCAAAAAGGGGGCACGTGGGGCGACCCCTAAATATTAACCGAATAACGTGAAACTTTGCACAAATACTGTCCACACCAAGACGCATAAAACCAACCTTGTGGAGAGAACTTATTCGATGCTTTAACTTTTTGGACCACCCTAATATATATATATATACTTCAAATTTTCCTCTCTTCATTCTGATGATTTTGTTTCGTTACTGTATTCATGCACAGAGTTAATTTGAGCAGTCATAACCAAGATATAATTATGTTTATTAGTCTTCCTCAAGAGTAAAGTCATAATTTATGGCCAGATGCATCAAATGAGAAGGCTGTAAAGAAGAAACTAGCACTGCAAATGCCAAAATCTGCAACATAAATTCAAGGGTGTCATAAATCATTAATTCTCTTTCTCACTCTCAGAAAAATCTTTCTCATAGCAAATGCATACCCACATTAAAGTCTATACGAGTAAAAGAGCGTAAAATAACGCCAAGGAGTTTATATATATTATGAGAATGATGATTTTTGCATCAAATTTTAGCCAAAAATATTTTCATCCGCTACAGAACTTCCTAAATTTAGAGAGTTGCCTTTCAGTAAACTTTTGATACGGGTAACAGTTGTGATTTTTTTAAATGTACATTTTCAGACCAAAAATAAATAATAAAACTGTTCTTTTTCACTCTGCGTAAAAATGACATCATTTCCTCCATCAAAATGGCGTTAATCTTGTGACAAAGAATTTTCTATATAACATAAATCGTGGAAATATTAACAAAAATAGCTTATTTTAGTTGAAATCAAACACGCAGTAAAGATGAAAATAAATCTTTCAGAATATGAAAGGGAAAGACTTTGCTACAAACGGTTTAATTTACAGGGTACCCCATCAGTCTCTTTACCCCTGAACCTTTCCCTACTAGAATAGGGTGGGAGTAACGTGACTTATGGGTAGGGTGTCCAGATTTGTGCTTGGAAAAACTGGGACAGGGGCGGATCTATGCCCTATAGCCTATAGGCTTATTTTGAAAAACATTTTAACAGAATAAATGAATACTAAATACAGGTTATTTATAAAGTCCCTATCTATTTCAGTAAAACCGTAGCAAAAAGGGTAAAATTCAATACAATATAATAGAAGGCATACATTTAATGAATACTTAAACATATGATTCTACATGAGCACCATCAGTATCTCTACAGAGTTCGAATCTGTCAGCAGCATTGCGGAACACATTTTGAGCATGACAGGGATTACTTTGTAACTGCTGTTACGATACGAGCACGTAAATGTCCCAGCTTCATTCAGATTGCATTTTAAACGCCGTCGTCTT